>CM022489.1:2323918-2334822 GCA_011952105.1 Coreoperca whiteheadi | reverse complement strand
GGTACGCGCTGAAGGGAGGCCGAAAACTAGCCGCTCCTTCCTACTGTCCTCGGGTGGGGCCGCAGCGCCGGAGAATTCCCCCCCCCCCCCCCCCCCCCCGAGACAGAGAGAACGAGGACTGTGTCAATACAAAGAGAAAAAATAACAGACACTTGTTGAACATCTGCACCGCCAGCCACCGGCCCGTCAAGCTCCTGAAGTTTGCGGATGACACCGCCCTCTTTGGGCTCATCTCTGAAGGGGATGAGTCCGCCTACGGTTTGAGGATCATCGAAACGTGTGGACAGTTTTTATCATTTTCTGTCTGCAGAGAAGAACAGATCACAATAAAAAACACAACATTTATCTACAGTGTTTTTATGCTATGCTGCACTAACCAAATTCCATCCACTGTACTGCGGTGGAGGCGGAATTCTTCAAATTTGGCCAAATAAAACCAGAACTCTCTACCTGGTACCCAGGGTCATAATTAGGGGGTACAGTTAAGACAATTGCTTTGTTTTCTGGGGGGTTTTACTTTTTAGTTTTTCTTTTGTAATTTGTGTGATGAACTGATCTCGTAAAGAAAGGACAGCAGCTGCTGTGCCTTTAATCTGTTATCCACAAGGAGAGCGTGGCTGTCTGCTCAATTCTTTGCATATATACTGAAGATGTGCGTTTGTCTGTGAGCGTTTTCACGCGTTTCTTTGTCTCCGTGTTCATTTATCTTAGAGATTTGTCTTGGTTTTTTTTTGTTTTTTTTGCCTCCATTAATGAGCTTTGTTGAGAACCGCAGATCGCCTGGAGCGATGAAGATCTGAGGCTCCCTGAATAATATGTGTGTGTGATCAGTACAGGCGCTCGTAGCATGTCAACACTCCTAGTCAAATATTCATGTGAGTCGGTGCCCACAGCTGCGTCACATACAGTATTTTATCAGCCCTCAGCAGCGAGCGAGCTGCTGCTGTTTACCTCTCTGCAATTACTGTGACAGTATTATAGGGCAGCTCACTATAGGGGATTACACACACTTCAGTCGGCAGCCTCTGCTGTGTCCTCGGAGCTTGATTGGTCTGTGTTGTAAGCGCGTTTGTTTGGGTTTATGAGATATCTATTATTATGTTTATTCTATGTATTTAGAAATGTATCATTATACAGTTTTATTATTAGTAGTATTGGGGGTTTTTTTGCAGTTGGTGGTATACCTCATATGGGACACAGATCTGGTTACACGCTCACTCTGTGGGGCCTCACTTTAAATCTGAAGACCCGTGAGTTTAACTGTTTGTCGTAGAGTTAAGGCTTGGGTTGTTTAGCCTCATGTGGCCAGACTACATCGCAGAAAGTCTGGTGGTGTTTTTCTTTTCTCTTTCTCTGTAGCTTCGTTCTCTGTGCCAGAGAGCCCGGTTGTTGTTGTTGTTGTTGTTGTTAGAGACAAATCAGTCAGCCACGCCGTTAAACTAGTTGACACGTTCCTTCATCACGGTCCGTGGCTTTCATTTGCCTAAGCTGTGTTAGCATGGAACCGTGTTCCCGAGCTACTCTTTAGAGATGGATAGTGTAGTTGAGGTGAGACATAAAAGCAATTTCACAACAAAATGAACACCTAATTTGTATTGTGCCACCCGACCAGCAAACTCTCCAACGGCCTCAGTGTGAGTGGATTCGTATGGAACCAGGAACAAACAGGCCCAAACACGAAGTAACTGTCTACCGCCTGCAGAAAATTGCATTGCGACTACATGTGCGCTACACGAGCAAGAGAAAATGTGAAATATAAAGACTTGAGATGTCCCAAGCTGATCCTAACGATCGGTATCGGAGTCAATTTAGGCAAATTGTAATGGTTCGGTATCCGCTAAAAGAAAGCCGAATACAATCTGATCCTTACTACTGTTCACTGCTGGTGCTGCAGCGCTGCAGAAATCCACCCCCCCCCCCCCCTCTCATTTTCTTCTTCCATGCATCTCTTCTTTGTTCCCCCTCCAGGCATCCAGTGTACATTATATTATATTCAGGGCACTTTCAGAGAACGGCTCTGCAGAAATACTACATAAATGTGCTCATTTGTCCTTCAAGGCAAGCCTGCACACTGGACATAAAAAAAACAGGCCTTTTGCTGTTGTAGAGTCCTTTCTGAGCGTGATTGTGTTGCTGCTTTCTTTGTTTGCAGAAGGTGAGTGAAAATGGTTAAAGGTTGATGGCTGCCGAGCACATTTGTATTCATGAAAACGCCAGTAATCTGCTGATGGCTATTTTCCCGGAGCGGAAAGGTGTTGAGATATGGTTTTATTGTGTTTAGTTGTGAGTGCACACCAGCTCTTGTGCTCTCGTTAATGTGTAACACAGACAAATGGTACAGGAGTTGATGTATGATTGTGTACTGTGTGTTATAGAGGAAGCTTGTGGTCTTTACACTCTCAACCCTAAACTGTGGCACTTACTGGGTGCATAGATTCCCCTCTCTTTCTCCTCCTCCTCTGTGCGTGTACCGTTAATGGTGGAAGAAGGGTTCCCATCATTTACTTAAAGGGGCCATGTGTAGTTTCCCCCCGTGGCCTCTAGCGGAGAGGTGTCCGATTGCAGCCACGACCTTCCCAAGCGTGGGCTCGGGATATCGACCAAAACACAGGGGATGGCATCACGCAACATGCTGCAAACTCAGGTGAACTCCCACCGCGACGTCACAGTGATATTTTTACCAGCTTGACGTTGAACTGATCCACGCTCGTCGCATGACAACGCTACACTGACTGCATTCGGACGACATGATACGTCGGCGTTAGCTCGCACGCCGGTGTTTCCATAGCTATTTGTGTACCTTTCATCAGAGAGGCTCGGCAATGTCAACATAGCAACATTTATCTTATGATAAGGAAAACGGTTGGTGAGCTAGACTGAATACTATAAATGACATTGTTGCCACTTTAGTATAACAGTTAGTAAGTAACGTTACTGTGACTTTTACTGAATGCGTCTTCCACTGTGTTGTTGTCCTGCGCCGCTATGTTAGATAGGGTTATGACTATCGTTGTAACCTTTACAGCTCGCCACATTACTTCACCGGCTACGTGTTTGTTTCCAGCCTGCAAAATAGTTATGTAATGACTACGAGGGCTTGAAACTTGTTCTCTTGACATCCTTACTCTACCGACAGCGGTCCATTGCTTTTTCACTTTCTTTTGGACAGTTGTACCTATTGTAAGTCGCTTTGGACAAAAGCGTCGGATAAATGTCCTAACTGTAAGTCGAAATGTTTGTTTTCACCGGCCTATAGTAGTGCATGGCCGGGCCACACAGAGCTGGATAAGAATGACTCTGCCGTTGCTTGCTTAGTACCGTTCTTTTAGATTTATTGCCGTTTTAATACTCACGTTCAAAGGCTCTTTGCCGGTCTCAGTCGCTGTGGACAACTGCAGACGGCACATTTGTTTTGTACCGTTACATCATTTCTTGCAGGCTAAAATCAACACTCTGCCGGTGCAGTAATGTGACAAGCCATAATGTTACAACTATAGTAATTTGCAGCGGATAACATTAGCGAGCAGGCAATCGATTAGCTGACGTTATCCACTCGATACAGTTTTGTCAGGTATGAAACGTTACTTTCCGATGTTGACCCGTGTTTTACCCCGACGTCGATCTGATACTCGATTGGCCTGACGGGATTCAGCAGATAAAGCGTTCTTTAGTTTTTCTTATCCATGCGCGGAGTTTGTGATGTGCTGGAAGCCGGTCGTTTTTTGGTGTGTTAGCGGACTCCACGCCGCTAGCTGCAGTGTCGGCAGGAGACGTCACATCCTACGTAAACCAATGGATTTCATGGAAGGTCCGACCCGATACAGTCTCAAAGAAAGACCCATACTGGCAGTCAGTCGGCAGAGAAAGCTGCTGGATGGCTTTAATGTGAGGTTAAACCCCCGTCACACACGGCCAATAAAGAAGCGATTCATTTCATTACAAAACGACACGTAGGCCCTTTTAAGAATAAAAATAGTTTCCCTATATTTTGCTTACGGTCACCAAATCCCTTGAAAAAGTGTTAGTGTGTCCAAATGCCTTCTGACCTGCCCACCCTGTGTGCGGCTCTCAGCTGCGAGCCCGTTGGAAGCACCGCGCAAACACAGTGTTCTTTTTCTTAAAGGTTGCAGTTCAGTACAGTTTACAGGTCCCCTATATGTTAACAAAGTCTAAGTAATCAGGCACAATGAAAAATGCATGGATTTGTATAACAGGAAACCTTCAAATACATTATGTCTCTTATACTATTGTCACTTACCACAGAAACGAAAAGCCTGTGTTTGAATCCTCCTCCGCGTTTTAGAGAGGTAGTAGTTAATTTAATCAATGCTTTGACCAGTCAGTCAACTGCTAATAGAGTCTGAATACTTTATATACTTTTACTGTAGCACTGGGGTTAAACCGTTGAGCCTAAGTGTGTTTTGAGGTGACCTGATATATGTTATATATGACACTTTCAGCCCAATCAGGAAGTTGTGTATTTTCCGAATCGTTCATGGCTGACTTTGGTAAAAGCACAAGTAATTTCCACACGACACACACCCTCTGCCCTGTGTTTCACCCTCGCTCGGGGCTCGGCCTCTTGGCGCTCGCTCTGGTTGGCTGTGACACTTTGTTCTAGTTTGTTCTCGCAGTTGTTGGCCAGTAAAAAAAAAAAAAGAGTGAGGCATGATGGGAGTTTACCAAATAACATGGGTTCAGCCAAAGGCAGACGTTTTCGAGCAGAAGTAAACTGACTTCTACGCCAGAGGCCGGAGCTGGGCTGGGTCCTACAGAGGCTGCAACACTGGGAGAAACACTGACTGGCTTCTGCGTGGTGTCACATGCTCACACAGAGAAATTCAAACGCATGGCTCGCTGCTGCACGCCTGCATGCACGCATGTCGGGCGACGTGTGACGCAGGTCAGGGGTCAGTGTGACGGTCAGCCTCTCGCGTAATGCATCAGGATCCAAACACACGATGTTGCATCTTTGTTCCGTCGTCTTCCCGTGTGGTGTTTGTGTTATTTCTTCGCCTCTCGTGTCTTTGTGGGGACCAGTCACGGCAGGACGTTTTCACAGTGTTTAGAAAGTTTTTGGACAGTGAGGCCGTTTTGAAAAGAGAAGACATTTCTGGCGACCGCTTACACACGACTGTCGGGATGAAGATAGCCACTCGATTCAGCTGTCTCAGGCTACTGTTGCTTTTTTACACAGAACACGGAGTGTGCATATTGTCTGTCATCTTCTCCATCTTTAAAGGACAAACCCACAGAGAATTATTGCCAAATGTGCAGCTTTACGGCACTTTTTAGCCTCTTCTAGCCCCTAGTTTAGGTTTTATGTCACCTTTCCTGTCTGGTTGAGTCGCAGTGTTTCCAGCAGCAGCAGGCGAGCTGTTGTCATTAAACCAGCTCCGATAAACCCGCCGTGCCTCCCCAGCACCAAACGGCAGACAAAGTTAGTTTGTGCTGTGCGAAAAGTCTGTTAGGTGATGGATGTGAGCCTGTGGCATGTCCTCACGTGCATCGTTAATAATGCATTTGAGACCATGTTGAGCAGAATGTCAGGTTGTGTGGTAACATGAAGCCAGTTCGATGATGAGTAGCAGGAGGTGGGTGATCTATCAGCGCTGATCAATGAGAGGAAGGAGACACGGGGGGAAAAAGAGAGGATGAATTAAAGGGACTCTGTGGGGTCCCTGCCTGTTACAGAGAGGGTCAGGCTAGATGTGATGTTCCACTTTCAGTCGGCTTTTTTTATTCTGGGATTCCACTTTATATAACGGAAGAAGTAATGAGAGACAGATTAGAGGGCAAAAATTCATTAGTGATGTGCTATGCGGGGGGGTTCAAAACAGACTCTGCTTACAACTGCATTTTCACACAGCTATAACTTCGACCAAATAATATAAATGTGACAGAACCGATTGCTGTGACGAATGACTTTTCTGTGCAAGTTGAGTACTGAAATGATCTGAGCCCAAAAGCTCACAGTAGGATTTGGAAGATGGTCGGTAACAATTTAAATCACACCGGGCTGATTCACAGCTGATTGAAAACACAGCAGCTCGCTTACAGTAAAAACATTGAAGGGAGTTGTGGGGGATGTACGTTTCTGCTTCCAAAATGATTCGTTTGTTTTCTGATCTGCTACTTCTAAGGTTTGGTCTAGTTTAAGCAGCTGCTCGGTTAAGGTTAGGGAATTATTGTAGCCATGGATAAAAGAAGCCAACACTGGAGACAATATGCAGTATTGATCCCCAATGTTAAAGTCAGACACACTAATCTTTGAGGCTCACCCTCAGAAAACTCAACCTAAATCAGCGGTACATTTCTGAGGACTTGCTTTGTGTCCCAGGATGAGATGTGAGTACCTTCAGTGTGACTGTATGAGCATATTATTGTCCCCAAAATGTGAATACACACTGACAAAAACACTAACACGCAGTCTTGTTGGCAGCACTGAGTTTAAGTTAATGTCCAGCTACATGGTCTTGGAAACAGAGGAACAGCTGTGTCTGAAGATAATCACATGGATTATTTACCACAGGTTACACATGCCTTACATCGCTGCTGTCCATGCTCCAGAACAGTGTCTTAGATGTTTCAGTGTCTTTCAGAGCAGCCATTCATTGAACTTAAAGCTTAAACCGGCATTACTGCCACCTGAAGGTGAACCGTCTCAGGTGGCAGCACACCAAGATATGCTACAGTCCGCCAACAAAGACAGGGAAGAAGAAGAGTGCAAGCTAATACACATGGATGTAAACAATGCTGGATTTAAAATGCTTAAATCAGCTTAGCCGTTTATTTTTACGAGGAAGGAAATGCACTTGACGTGTTTGTGAGGACGCACGCTGTTTTGGCGAGTAACACTGAATGTGAACGTAGCCTTTGTTTGTTTTACAAGAAAACCCCACAGGGCACGTTCAGTCTCAACAAGTTTCATAGTGTGGTAAACTGAATGGAAACCAGTGGCTGACTCGAAAACACCAAATACACCATGATAGATTTCAAATGTGCTCAACAATAACTTGAAGCACATGAGATCAGATATCTGATGCCGACTTCAACGTATGAGGTTACAGTTGATGCGGACTAATGTCTTGTTGTTTCTGTTTACCAGAAGCTGTGAACAAAGACAAACAACAAAGGGGATTTCACAGTCAAGGCAATGGAAACTGAAATAAAATACATGCCTCAGCATATTTGAGCACAAATGGAACCTCATATTAAAGTAGAAATGGTGCCGTACTGCCTAGAAGACAGATGTCATGTGCATTTAAGATGCACAGTGAGTATGGGCACGTTAACACAGCAGTATGTGCGGCCACAAAGCAAGACATTATGTGAGAGACATTATCTATCGCATTTAGCTTGTGTCTGACTGTTTGGGTTTCCATGTCTGTGTCAGAGTGTGCTGGCCTCCTGGCCCCGGCTGAGGGGCCCCTGGGGAGCGGAGAGGCGGGGTTTCCTCGGAGCAGGAGGCCGGAGGATCAAGATTTCACTGGGCTTTTTACGGAGGCTTAGCTGCTAATATCACCACCGCAGAGGGTCTTTTCCTGTGTGCTGTTCAAGATTCAACACACACGAGGAAGAAACATCAGGCTGTTTACACCAACTGGGACGAGAAGGCAACGCTGGCCACTCGTTTTTAAGGGTGAAATGTTTTCATGGGAACCAATTTCCACTAATGAAATCAACAGCGACATTCAGGAAGGAAGTAATTAGGACTGTTTCTTTCTGGAAAGTCATGTGGCTGTTGAGTTTTTCCAATGCGACTTTTGAAATGTTTTGAGCTGCACATTGATTCTGTTGACCTCCATTGTATTGGATTTGAATCGAGGGTGTAAGGACAGAGGGTGCCCTATGTTACGGATTGTAAAGACCTTTGAGGCAAAATTGGGATTTGTGCTATTGGGCTGTATAAATTGAATTGAACTGGGGTGGCAGAAGTTTCAGCTGGAGATGAAAACTGAGGTTAGGTGAGAAAATAGGTTTCATTTCTTTTGATTTGTGTAAACTCACCATTTAAAACATGGGTTTGGATTTCACTTTTTGATCCCTGACAGCAAATTCTGGACCTGCTGAGTGCCCATGTACTTGTGCAGCTGTAGTACACTTAAACTACCTCCCAGTTGATTGCTAAACCACAGTGGTGCAGTGAAATGTAATCACTGCACCAAAATAAGAGCATGGAGCAAGGTGGTCTAACATGAAAGAGTCTTTCCTGCAGCGAAGCGCTTGGATGCACCAGTTGTGGTCATATATGTGGTGTTTAAGGCCACAAAAATACTTGGACCTGCTCTGCAGACGTAGAGCTAAAAAGAGGAAGGAGAGGCTGGTGTGGAGCAGAAACAAAAGAACAGCACACAACCATGAAACAAAGAAGAAGAAGAGATGGAGAAACTGGAGCGTCTGGCAACCGGAGGAGGAGAAGAAGAAAGAAGAGGAAGAGCGGAGAAGGAGAGGGGGGTGGGGATTATATGAGCAGTACAGAGGAGATTGTCATTTCAAGCCTTCACGTTGGTAACAGGATACAGCCGTCACGCTCCAGCAGCCAGCAGGTCACCTCAGCTCTCCACCTCATCTCGCGATCTCTTCTTTTTTTTTTTTCTTTTTTTTCCCCTTCCTACCTGTCCGTCAGTCTCATAGCCAGACCTCCAGTTAATTGGAACGCTGTGGCAGAACAGGTGAAAGGTCTGGCTGCCGCTGAAGGGGGGGAAAAAAAAAAAGACTCACAACCAATCCAGAGAGAGTTGGCATTCCTTCGGCAAATCGCAGTACAAGCAGAGTACAGAATCAGAGGGAAGATGGGCATCATCCTGGGATTCTATGAAGTCATGTTTGGTTGTCACTTTGCAGCCACATGGGACACACAGAGGGTATTTGGTCAGGACCCCGGGGACAAGCTGGAGCAAGAAGATGGGGGGAATAAAAACAAAATCTTGCCACTCGTACCGTCTCCTAGAAATGACCTTCATTGGGAACTAATTTGCAACAGCAAATAGGGAAACGTAATGCCAACCGAATTACGTTTTCTATTCATGTTAATTAACGCAAAAATGTTGGTACCAAACGTATCCGTAAAAAGTTCACTGGCGACCTGACTATCCACTCGTAGTGACGACAGCGTTGTTCAGCTTTTTTAAGTTAGGTTGACATTTAACCAAAATCCCGAACATAACCAAAGTGCTTTTTTTGCCTAAACCGAACCACAGGAGTCCGAACGCGAACCCTGGATTCTGGTGTTCCAGTCCGGCACTGTTTATACGCGCGCCACCCACCCCTGCGAGTCCAGCGCGGTACATAACCCGAACGGTTTCGCTCACTAAAAGAAATGTCGTCTCTGAACATAATCCCGGCAGCGATGACGGACTGGATTATGTTGATGCATTCGGACTGAAGTTCCTTTTCTCACGCTGTGAATCAGGGACGAGAGACTCCGAGAACATTTTGGGAGCTTTGGACGGAGCCGTGAATTGTTCATCGGAGAGACGAAGAGTGCGGACAGACTCTGCTCTCTCCGTCTTCCAGAAGCAGATAACTATTGAAATGAAGACTCAGCTTTGATTTGAAGATTGAAATTTGAAGTGAGCTGTTTTACTACTGTCCTTGCTAAAGCTTATTCCAATAAATAATCAAACTATGGTTAAAGTGGACATTTGATTTATGAGTTCATTGATGGTGGTAAAAACTTAGGTTGTTGTGTGCGTAACATCTTAAAAGGATCTTACTGGTTTCTCTAGCCAATCAAACGGGCTATTCGGTCAGTTGCTGAATCAGAGGAAGGAGGGTAGACGCTCGGACGTAGGCAGTTAGAAGCTCGGCGTGTCTCCTCGCCTCCAGCTTAAACAGTCCTTGGTCATTGCTTTAGGGTGACACTCTGAGAGTCTAAGGATCGGACCCTTTAAACGGAGAGCTGGTCCAGTACCTCCCGTACGGGGGTTTACCGAGATCGGACAGTTGTCACCACAACACTATTAAGAAAATGCATTATTAATATACAAAACGTCATTTCTAGGAGAGAAGCTTGACCTGTAAAGCTCCCACTGTCCCATCATTCCTATTATTTTGTAGGTAGTATGGTACTAAATTTTCACCAAGTGCGAAAACAACTCGGGCACCTCTGACGCAGATCAGACAAAACATACAAAAAGCAAACAAATGTACAGAAGTCGAGTTTGGTTAAATACAGATAAATTTGAACCCGTCGTACAACAGCAACAGTTTGCATATACTTGTGCTTTTTGTTACCTTGTGTTGTTATAATTGCTTCCATTGTCTTCCTCATATGTGATTCTCTTTGGATAAAAGCGTCTGCTAAATGACTAAAGGTAAATGTACGAGCCATTTGTGTGTGGTGTCCGAGTCGCTGCTAAGTGTGACGCCCCTCTGAAGCCGCCTTCAGAGAAAAGGTCACGGGGTCCCGTTCAGCCAGGGCAGGGGTCAGCTGCCCTCTGGTGTCGCAGCGCGTTACTGCAGGACCGGAGCCCTGCCTGCTGGCGCCCTCCTATCCCGATGGAGAAAAGGGAGAATCAGAGACTTCGAAATCCAGATCAGACTTGCTCATAATCTCCTGTGAACATTAAAAAAAAAAAAAGAATTTCCCCTTTCATACTTTAAGCGCGCGACCTAAACGTGATGCCTTTGTACTTCAAGAGAATATCTTATCTGCAGCCCCTGAGGCACCATACCTCTCTGTGTAATATATAAGCATCTCAGTCTATAACTCCACACTCTTATCTTGATGTTCAGGTGTGTGCGTGTGCACGTACGTGTGTGTTATCGGTTTAAATTGAAAAGAACAGCCGTTCGGGGTCTATTTCATGATGCCAACTCTGATCAATAAATCATTTTCAAATATTGCTGATCGGAGACCACAGCGGTCTGTGGGGGGAACGCAGCTGTGAGTGTGTGTG
>CM022489.1:2263918-2321418 GCA_011952105.1 Coreoperca whiteheadi | reverse complement strand
CATTGTGTGCGTGACATACACGTGCTTTACATTGCGATTGTGACAGTGGAACTGGGTTTGTTTGGCATCGCCACCATCACAGTATATCCTGCATATAGCTGAGCAGGCTGCATAGTGATCCTCAACTGGAGAATCCTCTCTTTCTTCTGCCTAATTGATTCCCAGTGGTGGATGTTACGATAGCTGCTGTTGCTTAAGCCTTTCACCTCCCGTCCAGCTGACGAGCTGCTGTCAGGCTGCACATCATGCACAATATTTGATATTGTGAGATCGGATCGTTTTCGTGGTAAACATGTTAGATCTCAGAGGATGAAGAACAAGCGGCAGATCAGCCTGTGGCGTGTGAGGTTTTGACCTGAGCTTGAACTCAACGCTGACATTTACATATAGCTGCTGTGTGTGTGTGTGTGTGTGTGTGTGTGTGTGGTTCTCTGGTTTCTCTCTTTTAGATGAATGGAATCCAGAAACTAAAGGCTCTTGGTTTTGTTGATCTAACTGGCTGGGGAAAGTATCTGAGCTATTCTTCAGCGTGGCCTTTAGCGGCTTATTTACTTTTATGTCTTGCTTTTTGCTTTTCTGTTTGTTTTTTTTTCCCCTACATGTATCCATGAGCAGCCCCAAAGCAATGTCCCCTCAGCGCAGTGTAAAACACAAACCACGCACATGAAAGGCATTATCCTTTAATGTTAATGTTGTGAGAAACATTAAGAAAATGTATATTTCACATAATGATCTCTCAGCGTGGCTTTTTGACTTTTTTTTTTTTTGTGTCATTTTGTTTTGTGGAGTAAAACGGCACCTAGACGTTTTTATGAGGTTGCTTATGTGCATGAGGTAGACGGATACACACAGCATATCTCTGGTTTGTGCAGCGTGCGTAGATTTGAAAGTATTAATATTTACATAAACCATGAGAGAAGCGTTCAGGCACAGTGGATGTTAGTGTCACTGGTGTTAGCTGTTCATCAGAGTGACGGCCTGTGGGTACAAACTGTTCTTGTGTCTGGTCGTTTCGGCGTGCAGTGCTCTGTAGCGCCTGCCGGAGGGGAGGAGGTGGAACAGGCTGTGTGCAGGGATGTTTCCTGACTGCTGGACGTGTATAAGTCCTGGATGGAGGGCAGCTCGACGCCGACGAGCTGTTCTGCAGTCCTGACTGTCCGCTGTAGTCTGTTCCTGTCCTGTTTGGTGGCCGAGCCACAGCAGACAGTGATGGAAGTGCAGAGAGCAGACTGGATTAGTGCGTTGGCGCAGGAAGTTCATCCTCTGCTGGGCCTTTGTTATGATGGCGCTGATGCTGGACGCCCACTTTAGGTCCTGGGAGATGAATGAGCTGGACTTCATTTAACATTGTTAATAAAAAAAATAGATGGGGGTCTCGTAAGAAAGAAAATCATAAAGGGAGCCACGCTTAATTAATAAAGATAATCTGTCTCTCTCTGTCAGGGGTGGAGGCGGAGCTGCTGTCCGAAGCGGCGCCTGTGGTTGTTCTGAGACTCGTCGAGGCCATCGAGAAACACGGTGAGACAACACAAACATAAACCCAGACGTGTAGCGAGCACGTTCATTAGAGGAACAGCAGAGAACAGCCATTGCATGTTGGAAGTACTGCCTTAGGTGAAAGGCAGGCCAGCTGTTTTCCACTGCTACCTGTCTGTATGCTAAGCTACACCCACAGGCGTGAGATTAATATCCACCTTCTCATTTCACAGTTGGAAAAAGCTTAAACAGTATTTAAACAGCAGCTTATTTGGGGAGAAAATACACCGAAATAATACACAAGTGCGTTATATATCTATCCTCTACGGGCAGCCGGTGATGCATTTTGTAATTCAGCAGGACTGTATGAAAAATATAATTTAACACAACATCAGTAACCTGGAGCCGTGATAGCAGACTTTACATCGTTTGTGTAAAGTATAGTGTATATCAGTCAGCAGGAGCCTAAAGGAGATTGAGGCGATTTTCTCAGCCGACTTCCTCTCTCTTCTCCTGCAGGTGTGAACAGTGAGTCTCTGTATGAAGCTCCTCCAGTAGCCTCCAGTGGAGCTGCGGAGCTGCGACAGGCTCTGGACTCAGGTACACGTGAGATTAGTCAATTACTGAAGGACAGAAGATCTGTCAAATGTGAGGACTTTTCAAGTCACCGTGAAGTGAATATCTTTTGATTTTGCGCTGTTGGTCCGATAAAACAAGCCCTTTTGAAGATTTCGTTTTCCGCTCTGGAAACTTGTGATGGGCTCAGCATCTCCGTCTAAGCATCACTTGACACAGCTAACCGCTTTTTTCCCTGGATTCTCGCGTGGAGTCTTGTTAGCTGTTGCTTGTTTTCGTGCGTGTAACTTATTTTACATCTTGCACTGTTGATCAGATCCAGCTATATATAACTGCACAGATCTCATACACTCGAACTAGCTGTACAGAATTTAGCACGACTGAGGCAGTGGAGCAGGGCAGGTCTGGGGAAAGGGGTGAAGGGAGAAGCCTTCCAGTAGTAATGAAGCCCCTTTCAGACATGCAAGTGTTTCACATGTTGCTCATGTCTGAATAAGCGCACAAGTCACATTCACGAAAAGGTCGTGATACCATTTTTTCCAGGTCCGACCGACTGATATTTCCATAATTATCATTTCTTGTGCGCAAAGAAAATAAAAATAATTTATTTAATGACAGACACGGTAAATTTTGCCACTTAATGTCAGATCAGTGTATAAAAATGCGAGCACCCCAGATAGATAACACAGTTACCTCCATGCAGGCACGCCTCTCGCGGCCGGGCAATTGATCCGGACAGTGTGAGCATGAAAGGCCGATTTGACACAATGTGCAAGATTAACAAACTGGCACAGTTTCTGTCCAGCTTGACTTTGATCCCGTCCAACTGCCTACAGTTTGAATACCCAGCACACGTTTTACATACAGCTGGTTAGAGGCACAATTAACTCGTCTTGTCATTGGATGCCGTCGGACTTCATAAATTAGGCAGCAGGATTATGTATTCTGTCTAATGAATAATGAATTTGATGAGAGAATGTATGAGGGGATCCCCCAGTGAGATGCAGGACGAGTGTCCCTCACGCTCAAAACGGTCATTAATTAAGCGCCGCAGATAAACATTCAGTCATTCAGTGGCAAAATAAGGCGAAAGAACAGCCCCTCTGCCGCTACAAAGCTATAGCAACATGTTTTGCGGTATTTTTTCACGTGCATTAAAAGGCAGCAACACTTACAGCTGCTGTGAACCTCTGCACGGTAACACGCTGTAGAAGCAACAAGTGGCCCATCACCAACAGCCAAAGCTCCCAAATCCGATCTCCTGCTCTCCTCTTTGCCTTTAAACCAATACAAGGCGCTGCTGAGACTGCACCGGGTCGTATTCAGCTGCTGAGGCTGAAGGGAGACCAACTCACTGAAACCAAAAAGTTGCCCAAGTTTGAGTTGCTGAAGTTCAGGTTTGGCACCACCAGGGAGTGCTCTGACTCCGTACTTTATTTTGGGAGTCAGGTGGGGAACTCACAAAGACTCCAGCCTCTACTCCGAGGACGAGAGAGAGGAAGGACAAAAACATTTGTTATCACCTACAGTATGATGTTGATTTGGAAAAAAGGTTATATAGTGCGGATATCTCGTTCGTCCTTACCTGTATGGCGTGACATTTACATGAAACATAAACCTTCGGTCTTATTCGTGCTGACTCACCTGCACATCGGGAATCATTCGTCTCTTTTGCCCCCGTGCTTTTCCTGCTGTGACAAATCTCCATTTTCATTCTTGAATGTTGGCGGAGTCCATGGCCACTTGCAAGAAGGATTCGACGTTGTTTTCTTTTCTTGCTGTTCAATAAGAAGTAACTTTCTTGAACTTTCGTTAAGACCTCAAAGTAACTTTCCTGTTGTTTTCAAGTAATTCATGAACGACTGTCAAAGGCCACTTTCACACCTGTAGTTCGGTTCACTTGGTGCAGACGAAGGAGAAAAAAAATAATATAGGAGTACACATAAGCCGTTTTCTCATATCGTATGAACTCTGGACAATGTCCTGAGAATCAGGTGGGGACAGTGTCCTTTGCCACACGACAGCGTCAGACGCGTTCTCACCTACTGGAGATAGAGTAGAGTGTGCTGATGATGCAGGACATGACGCGAAAAGGATGCAGCGGAAATCTGTTCTGTGTACGGCACATCGAAGACGGCGGAAGAAGCTCCCGACTCATTCGTAATAATGACAGTTTTTGCGTTGATATCAGTGTCCAGATGTATTTGGACGTATCCGTCATCAACAGGCCCACTCGCCCGTTGGTGAATCCCCTTACAATGACCTGCTCTATTCACCCATGGACAATACGTGGACTTTGTACTAGTGTGCTGGCAGGGTGAAGTCCGTTCGATGTCCAGTCCGACTGATTTGGGCATTTGCGTTCTCACGTACGGCTCCTCCGGGTAAAGTCACGTCACGATAAGTTCAGGGTTGCACGTGTGAAAGACGTAATGCAGCCATATGGGCTGACTCATTGATTGGACACTTTTGGTGGTGCGGTGGTCTACATCATTACTGTTATACGGACCCCAAGGGGTACTGGCAGCAAGTCACGCAGCACTGTACCACGGAACCTGCGTGTTCCATGTAATTTAGCACAATTACAGTATGTCTTATACAGATTGCTTGAGAGCGCGCTTCCTCGGGAGTTTACAATCAGCAGGTGGATTTCATTTAATCATAAACTGTGGCTGGCTGCTTGCTTTCGACAACAGAGCGAGGCCGTCCTTTTTCAGCTGCCCTCGGGCCGGTTGTTTGGTTCGCACCAGAGTTCGATTGGCAGCTTTCACACCAGCCCAAATGAACCAAAACCAAACCGGTTGGTTCTGGGCGAACGCTGAGGAATAGATTCATCTTGGCCCCATGTTTGCAACTTTGCAACAACAGAGTGAAGAGTATCCCACGCCAGCGTGCCACTAACAGACTACTGCGTCACGTCGTGGAGTAGTAGGCCTGACAGGAATAAATGTTCCACGCTTCTTTATAAATACTGGCGAGCCCATTCAGCTTGGAAGGCACTCTTTGGATATAAAGTTGTTACCTCGGTTACAAGCTTAACCCCAAGTTTGTAGCCGAGGTCAAAGGTTTGGATGGCCAGAATTCACAGTGGATATGCAGGAGGATTTATCGAGCGGCCATCCTGTTGTAGCTGTTGTCTCCTGTTTTTGTTAGATGAAAAAGTAAATACAAGTGAGTTTGATACCTGAAATACTGAGTTAAATCTGCAGATAATCAGCTGTGAGAGGTAGCAGTTAAATAATTAATAATAATCCCCCTCAAATTCCTTAGGTTTTCTTTCTGGCTTTTTAAAAACTGTAAGATTAATTCTTATTCATTGTCAGTTTGAATGCAAGATCTTTATTTGGGCAAATATACCATGAACTTATGGGATGTCTACTGCCCTTTAATTCACTTTCACTTTGATATTAGGGAGGAGACTGCTTACTTTATATTAAAATATTTCCCGGGGCAGCTCTAAACTCCTGTTGTTTGTATGAAACGGGGAATTTCCCTCTTTTTTATTTTTTGTAAATGTTTCACACTTTTATTTTGATTTAAGCAGTCAGGAATCATGAGACCCAAAATGAGAATAAATGACATGTTATGTTGGATACTTTTCCCAGTGCACACCCAATTTTCTGCAGAAGAAAGTCAGGCAAATCGAATACAGTATGTTGAGCGTTAAGAGTGGATTTAGTGTGGATAAAGGCAAGCACACCTGGCCTCCTTGGGCAGTGTTAGGCGGTCAGCATGGGGCCAAAGCTTTGCACATACTGAAAGTAAGTGACTGAAAGGAACTGACATGTAGGCACTCAGAGGAATTTAGCATGCAGGCCTGACACGCACGCCCACGTATATGTTGAGACAGAAAGGGCTGCACGAGAGAAATCCTACGCACGTTACGCTGGAAAATGGAGAGAAATGCAGCCGCTGACATCCGGCAGTCACACTGGCTCTATGTACAGCAAGCGGCCTAATGTGGCTGTGAAGTTGCCAAAACACGCAAAGGAAAAGTTTTGACAGTTGGAGGACGGAGAGGGATGGTCTCGTGACTCTGATGTTTGACTAAAAACCTGAGGAAGGACAGTGGGGAGGGCAAAGACAAAGAAAGAAAGACATGTCTCTTCCTCTTTGCCTTGTTGTATAGAAATATCTCTGTGCATCTTTTCTAAAGAGGTAAAATACATACAAATACCTGGCTGTGTGGGAAGTATCTTGTTTTTGCTTGTTTCATCATTATACACTTTCTAAACATCATAAAGATAGAATGAATGGCACAGCTGTTGTATTGAATTGCAACAGAATGGACATGTGTACCGGTACCTAACAAAGTGGCCTCTGAGCGCATAACCTTAGTTAGTTTAGCCGTAGTTCTGTCAAAACACGTACTGCTAGTTAAAAAAGAAACGTAAAGGATTCCGTTGATTTCAGGGTGGGCTGTTGCCATTACAGAGTCCGTATCGCAGCCTTTTACACTGAGAAGTCATACGCAGTTCCCGCCTGTCAGCATGGATGTGCAGACAATAACATTTTCTGAGTAGTAAGGAGCATCCCTTTTCTTTGATTTCCAAGCAGGTTTGTATTCATGCAGGATATCGCTCTTACTGGAAGGTGTCAGCGGATTATGGATTGGGCCAGTGGGTGCATGATGCCTGTGTGTTTTGATTTGAGTGAGTTATGACTCGCTTTCAGTGCAAATTGCATCATTCAGGTTCAAGCACCAGAATCAATAATGGAACTGGCTGATGACCAATGCAAGTGTGGAAAGCCTTTTTGGCTAGAGTTTCAATGTGCAGAGAGTTAAAGATTTCTTGCTTTAATAATACTGTCATGCCTCGCTGGGAGCTGGATGTTACGGTATGCGTCTGCAGAGTTTAGAAGAGCGTGCACCTTCCACCGACAGAGGTCAAAGTTTAACCCGGAGATCTGCACGTCTGGACATTCACAACAGAGAGCTCCTCTCAGCGTCACTGTCATCATAACTGACAGGAATAATGTCCAAGACAGGAGAAGGATAAAAAAAAAAAAAAAAGAATCTTCTGTTCACATGCAGAAGGAGGTGAGATACTGCAGTTAATGTCCCGTATCGGCGTTTTGCGGAGCTGGTTTGGCGTGTTTGCGGGGATCATTATTAGAACACGATGCGGCATCAATCACTCTGCAGGGAGAGCATCAGGGCCGCTGCCTCTTCTTTGTTGTGTTTGTGCTGCATGAGTTATGGAATAATGTTACGTAACAGGGAGTTGTTGCATCGCACAGGCACTCTCGGGTTATTCCGCAGCCTCAGATCCCGCCTAATTGACCTGTGTGTGTGTGTGTGTGTGTGTGTGTTGTTGGTTGTTGCACATGTACAGTATTTTCCCATCAAAGGGAGCGTGTGCGCGCGCATGCGAACGTGTGAGAGTCACACAGGCTAAGACAGCTTTCTAGAGCATTACCTCATCTAGTTGACCTCCGATTGGTACACGGCCCGGACGTTGCCATGGTGACAGCAAGCCTTTTTTTAGCCGGTTGGTTCTGCCGTGCCCACACATCGCTCAGTGTGCTGGCCCAGTAAATCTGAGTGTGTGTGATTGTACTTCTACCGTTGTGAGGACCAGGTTGAGTTTTAGACCTTGAGGGTGACGCCATTTTTGGAAATTGAGGACACATTTTTTAAAAATAGGACATTTTTAGGGAAGTGGGGACATGTTTGGACCGTTAGGACCGATGTAGAAAATTAGGAAATGTTTTCAAAAACCAAAGACCTTTTGGAAATTAGACACATTTTGAAAGTGAGGACATTTGTCAAAATATGGGACATTAAGGAAAGTGCAAAAATTTTTTGGAAAATGGGACATTTTTGGACAGTGAGGAAATAGTTTTTGTGAAGTTAGGACATTTTTACAAAGTGTGGACATTTTGGATACTGAGGGCTTTTTATATTTTTTTTGGACAGTGAGGACATTTGTGTCCAGCCCTCACTTCTTCATGGGCCTGTTTGAGGGCTAAGACGTGTTTTTTTTGGATTAAGGTTTTAAGTATTGGGTTTAGGTGAAGGGTTAGTGGGTTAGGGAATACCTCATGACAAAGAGCACAAACATGTCTGTGCGTGTGTATGAATGAATAAGTGAGCACATGGACATTGTCATCACCGCTGGGTTCGTGTGCATTTGTGTCTGTTCGTGCTCTTCGACCTGGTTAGAATTTGCACGGTTCAGAGCGTCTTTGGTGTGATTCGACGGCGCGGATTACAAAAAGGAAGACCGAGAGAAAAGAGCTGGGGGGCGCAGAGCAGATGCAGGCCAGAGAAAACGAGAGAGAGTCTCCACGAAAACGCTGCTCAGTGTCCAAACTGGCCTAGCATAGCGCGACGTCTACGCTTCAGCATCTCACCAGAAAGCATCCAGTCTTCTCGTCCAGTCCGCAGAGCTCAGCGTGCACGAACGCTAGTAAAGAACGTAAGCTACGTTCATTATGACTACATGTGACGGCTAGTTAATGTAAATCAATGTGGTGGCTAGTTATGATGCCCCTATGTTAGCTAGGTATGAACCACAGTAAATAAAATGAGCTTCAGTCACGTTATTATTATGACAGTCACAGTTCCTTTCCACTCTTTTGCCTCCTACAAACGCCACAAAGGACACCGTAAAGGCTTAAGTCATGCCTGAGCTGTAGTTAGGCTCAAACTAATCTGTTACTTTTTGCATTTCAGAACATGTTTTCTTTAAAACCCAGACTGTAATGTGGCACTTAAATGCACTAAATGGGTTAATTTCTAACAGTTAATATTATTGTTTGCAATTAAAGCAATAAAATGTAGATTTAAGGTCTAAGAGGAAACCAATTAGTTGTTCCTTTTAAGAGACTCGTCTTATCTTCTCTTTTGCATCTACTGCTCTTTAACAAAGCAAAAAGCATTTCTTATTGCTACTCGATTAATCGAAGCAATGATCGGTAGAATGCTCGATTACTAAAATATAATCGATAGCTGCAGTCCTAATGCCGACGCAGTGTTCACGCAAACATTTGTATGGAGACATACCGCCGCTCAGTCTGCCCATCCATTAACATGAACAGTCAATAATTACGTATGCGTGTGTGATCATTTCTCAAACTTTAACAGACATACTGAGTCCTTCCCTGCTTCTCTCACCTCCTTCTCATATCTCCCTCCTCCCCGTCCACCTCTTGGCTCAGACAGATGGAGACGTACTCTCGTTCTCCCCATCCTCCCGTCCAATCCGCTACCGGCTCGCTGCCAACAACCGATCTACCAATCTGCAGCCCCTGGAACCACCTCCTTTACGTACTCTTCAATATCCCCCTCTCTCTTCCCTTCTCATCTTCTATCTCTTTTCTCTCCCTTTTTCATTCACTCATTCATCACCCCCCACACACCCCCCCACCTACCTCCGTGACAGGAGCCGCTGAGTTCAGCAAAACACAAATTAAAAGAGCTCCTCAGCTCCATCTCGCCATCCTTTTCTTTCCGTCCCCATCCCTCCATCCTCCACGTCAGCCCTTGCTCTCGTCTGGCGGCCTCGGCCCTGCTATTGGTCAGAGGTGATGTCATCATCTTTCTATGGCGCCCGCCAATAGCCTATCAGAAGCCGGTGTTTTCACAGTCAGCTGGGGGAACGAAGAAGTGCAACCTCGCACACACACACACACACACACACACTGATGCACAGTGGACGTGAGGTGGAAACATAAAGGCTTCTGGCTGCGGAGGCGTGTCAGTGTGTCTTATTAGAAGTATTTGGTAATAATTCGGGCAAATTCACGAGGAGCTCTTTGTCACCAAATGCAGCGAGTTCCAGGTTGCGCAGTGTAAAGGAAAGCAATGTGAGCGCAGAGCCTCTTTTCTCCTCTCAGCAGCCTTTCATTCTTTTTTCTGCGTGGTTACATTTCTCTTTTCTTTTCTTCTTTTTTTCCAGCTGGGAAAGAAAACGAGATGTAGCGATGCACATCCATGCGTGTGTGTCCGTCTGTGCGTTATCGGTCTGCAGCTGCAAAAATGCAGCCCCATCCCTTGGACTTACACTCATATTCTGTGCCTCACTATTTACGCCCAGTGCCTTTGTTCAGTGCAAATGCAGGAAGTAGCGCGTTCTTTACGCAGCGAGACATGACGCAAGGGTGCGGAGGTCGCGCTGATCGATGGCCACGGGGCGCGTCTAACTTTCACGCAAGAGACCGAAGTTCACGTTCTGTCACGGACCTGCAGTTAACATTCATCTTTTTAGTAACCACAGTCTTTCCCTGAGCTTGACCATATCGTAGAGGCCAGTGGCAGATGTTGTAGAGAGGGAGAAGTTGAATAAAGGGGCCACTGGACTTAGGTGATCTTCTTATTGTTTTGCAGAATTTTGACGTTTGTGTCTGGCGATATAGTTGGGGTTTTTGGTGGTGGGTACAGGTAGTTTTTCTGATGCACTACAGCTGGTATTTACTGTAATGTCTCTTACCGTTCTAGCCAGATGGGGTAAATGCATACGTCTCTCTGAGACACGTACATAATCGGTGCCAGGTGAAGTTTATCTTTCTCCCTGAGTTTAAATGACTGAATGTAAATGTAAAACTACCTGGTTAGGCTTAAGGAAAGATTGTAAGTTACGTGAGGTACAATGTACTTCAGTTATGCGAGTTCGTTACGTAGGTTGCGATATGTAAATGACAAATCTTAAGTGCGTTACGTTACTTAAAAGACGTCATTTACTTTTGGTTTCCCACAGGGCTCGGAGCCCAGTCTCCTGGGTGAAAGGCCTGTATTTGTTTGACCCAGCCACCAGTTCACCCCCGCCACAAACCGCATCGTAAACTACGTTAGCTGACTTTGAAAACGGGCGCTCGTCCAGGAATGACGTTGGGGGGGGGTGGTAACCTATTTAAGCAGAGGGGTACTGACCAGGCTTCAGTATTTGACGGGTCGTTTTATAATACTACGAGAAAGGCTTTTACAATTCTGGAAAGTTATCGCAACAAGAATGAGGTAAATGATTTTATCGTCCTCCGCAATAATCGCCATGTAAACAGCAGGGCTACGAACTCCCGCCACAAAGCAATCTACCAGGAATGTGTGCCGGCACAAAGCTGACTGACCGCAGCAGCGCCTACTTGGAGGAGGTCGCACTGTGTCGCTGGAAAAGTTGAGCCAGATTCAACTTTTGTTCTGCCGGACGACACTGCCTTGTATTTTTTTTTTTGGCACATTGATGGTGCCAACGCAGTGTAACGGGGGACTGAACATGTCTCAAATGCGCAGCAGGCAAAGCGAACTGAGTCATCGTTACTTTGTGGTTTAAAAACACACTGTTGAATGTTAACAGCAGTTACCTAAAACACACATTTATACTTCCGTGGCATAATGTGGAATAGGAAAACCGTCGCATCCACCACATGATGGCACATCAGAATGTACATCACACCCACAGAAGATTCTCTCCAGCACTGTCCTCCTCCTCCTCCTCCTCCTCCTCCCTGAACAACAAGCTCCCAGCATCTCATTCAATGATGTCATCTCTCACACAGCACGGGTGTGTCGTCTGACAGCACACAAGCTGACACACTGTCTGCAAATACCGTGGATGTATCTACTGTATGTAAATGCTCGATAACCCACATATGCACCGGCCTTTCTCTTCTCTTCGCCTCGGTACGCTCACTTCCCTTCTCCGATTCCTATCCTCGCCATATGCTGCCCTGTTACATGGACAACTGAAGCGATACCTGTGGCTTCGCCGTCTGTTAGAAACACACACACAGACACAGTTCAGCCTTTTGTCGTCTTTCATTCTCTTTTCCTCTCGCTCTGCACCTGCGAGCTAACGTTCGATTTAGTCATGTCTCACTCTTAGTCCTAACCCACCATGTGTGTCCACGAGAAGCCGAGAAGTTTAGCCTGACGGGTGGATCTTCCCTTTAGGCACACAAATCCAGACAGCTCCTTGGCCGGAGTCGGTGGCCTGACGTCGCAGTAACACTGGAATATGCTCCCCAGTCTCATTCGCCTCGCTCACTGCTTGAATTTGACTCGGTTCTCCTTTGTCATTTTTGTCATCCATTCACTATTAAGCTACTCTAATGTTAGCTTTTAGTCCTCCGGTCACTCAAAAGACATAACCCCTGCCTTTCCCGGTAGGCTTTGAATTTGAAACATCTGAAGGATGTGTTGACTTTCACTGAGAGTCGTTTTAACGGCGGCAGCAGAGTAGAAGTGACAGGAGTTAATGAGTGGAGTGAATGCAGTATTTCTGTGCTGGAAATGTGCATTATCCTGAATTTAACATTAGCACAGGTAACTCCTCCCCTTAATGTTTTCTCAAACGCATTCATTGCGGATGGTTTAGGTCAAAATCAGTGCCAGACTTCAAACTATCCAAAAGTATGAAGATTGAATGTCATTTTTAATAGAGTTTCCCTTTTAAAGTCATAGCTCTGTTCAAATCGCAGCAGTTCCAGAGTAAAAACACAAAACACACTGATGCTTTTTATAAATAGTGTATATTGAGTCTGAGACTATCAAGCCAAAACCAGAACTGTGTGAGAGATGGGCTTTTTTCCAGAGGAGCTGATTTAGCCTTTAATGTCGATTCTCTCTCAACTATTATTAAGTTTTGGCCTTTGGGTGAACTTCTCTCTGCACTCTGAGTCTGTTCAGTGTTTTTTTTTTTTCCGCCTCTCTTTGTTCTGTCTGCCAGTTTGAGAGTTTCCTCACCTCCGTTTCTTTCTCCCTGTATTTTATTATTTTCTGTCTGTCTCTCCGTCCTCCCGTCGCAACTCTCCGAGTCCGTGTTGTGATATCAGTGTCCGTGAGCAGAATGCCAAGGACGGACGGGTAGACGGAGAGGTGAGCGGGTTCACTCGCACAAATATGCACACACCGACACGTGCAGCAGCAGCGACGGGGAATATGTGACAGCACTCAGTTTAGAAACTGTGGAGGTTTAGAGATTATCACCCCGGGGACCAAACACACCCTGAACCCTGTACACTTTATTCTGTGGTCGGTGAGGAATGAATGTTTCTCTCGCCATTTTCTCCCCATTTTCTATAGTCTTTCTTAATCCATCACGTTTTTGTTCGCTTCTCTGTTTCTCTCTCGCCAAAGTGCTGCGCAGAGCAGAAGTGGACACATTTTAAAGCAACCCTCAACCCCCCCCCCCCCCCATCGACCCCAGACACATACTTTAAATGTGATTTTAATGTAATTTCATCTCCACCCAGTAAGTGACAAGGATGTACTGAACAGCTTCAAGGTGTGAATGTGATCAGGGCAATCCTGAACAAAGAGACCACTGAAAGGTGACTTTTTATGGAGGGCAAATTTGAGTAAAAGCCGTTTAAACCGCCTCTCAAATTCTAAAATCCTGATCATCTATGCATACTGTACACCTGTTCCATAGCAGGATCCAAATGGGTCTTACTACAGCGACATTTTGCTCTTGACATGAAAACAAAAGCACCGTTGGGTTGCTTGGAAGTGCTCCTAAGCAGCTTCTCATCACAAGAAATGAACCTCTTCCTTGTGTGCAGTTTGGTGGCTCTGTAACAGGCCCCGAGCCTCTAGCCTGTACGTGAAACACACACAAGAAAATATGGCCCTAATACATATAAAGTGCACAGTAAAACTGGTTGTTATCGCAAATACACAGAAAAGCAATCAAACATGCCTGAATGTACATAAACCCAGTAACTACAGGTCCATTAAAAAGTGTATTAAAGTTTTAAGCAGAAATATTTCATCAGTTACAATGTCTTTAAAGGTGTCTTTAAATGGTAAATGTTGCCCCAGTGACCCTGCAGATCCTGCCTCCTATAATGTGTTTAGTTTCCAGAATCTCGTGGGTTTTAGTGGAAAAAGACACTCAAGTTATTGAAATTGGCATTAAACTGGTCACAAAGCTAAAAACCGAACTACACCAGAAGTACAAACACACAGCACCGTAATGTGTCGGAAGAACGCTCGTATGTGGGTTTCGTCTCGTATGAAACCTTCTGTGCTGGGAACAGACAGAGTCATGTCATGTCTTTGTGACTCTCTGAGGGATGAATAAAATCAGATTTCGTTTTAAAGAATGTTCAGGAGGCGGTTTTAACTCCTCAAACAGGTTTCGCCGTATCACGTGATCTTCTCCCGCCGATGGAGTTTGCCCCGTTGTCATGGTATTGTAGATATTCAAGTTTAAATCTTTCGGAGCAGTCAAACGATAGCGATAGGCACTTCATCAACAGCAATAAGAAATGTTTGATAGTTTCACCTAAATGCATGAAATGAAAACCGCCATGAAAGCTCATAACATATAAGCCCCGGCTCATGAACCAGCCTGTCGTATCCCTCAATAATGGATCTGCTGGGATTAGCTGTGCGGCCCCAGAACGGCAGCTTTGGACCACCAGGAGGAGGTGGTTTTCAATTCAGAAGGTGTACAGTTGTGTTTTTCTGGAAAATAGGTGTAAGAATGTTTCCTTTCGTGGCATTTTGTGAGTTTATTTTGACTAAATAGAGCTAAGAGAGCTTGTGAAACGTAGCGAAGTCGCTGCTCGCACACGTCCCCCAGCTGAAACTACGAGGGGGGGGCCTGAGCTATACTATCGATCTGTCGCCTCTTGAAGTGGTATTACGAGACAGGACTGGCCGGGGCTAGCTAGGGCAGCATGCTAACATCAGTAGAGAGCTCCGCAACACAAGACACAGGCGTCTTTGAAATAACGTCCAAACTGCTATTTCTTCACATTCTGTTGATCATTTTTGCAGTTTTTCTGTGTGTGTGTGTGTGTGTGTGTGTGTGTGTGTGTCTCATGCTCAGCTGCTTTAGATTTGTGGTGATACTCGAAAACAGACGATCCCCCATCATCTGTCACCTCCAGCACTCTCCACGGCTGCGTCGTGGCGGAAATGGAAAAGTCGCGTCCATGAACACGAGTCTATGGGTTACATTTCTTCAGCATTTCACAAACCGCCGTGATACTGGGTTGATTTATCATGAATCGGCAAACGAAGGCCCCATTTGTGTGTCGTGTTTGCTGATTGGTCTGTTTCCCTAATAGGTCCTATGATAGGAGCTAAAGGAGAAGGTGGCTATCTGTCTGTGAGTATGTGAGATGAAAGATGGATTAATTCAATAAAACGACAGCGCAGTTTCGTTGTTGCTGCATTAAGAAACAGCGACCCCCACTGTCTTGTCTCCACTTTAAACATTCACACATGATCATCTCTAACAGATCAGACGAGAACATGAACATGTTTTAAATGTGCTTTATTTATACATTTGACATCGACATCAATAGACATCAAGCTGTAGTTTAAGCTTTCTAATGATATGTTCACAGTGTTGCTTATTTAGTCCAGATGCTTCTCCTAAACCTGAGCTGCTGTCTAATCTACAAACCCAATATCAGAAATCACAAGTTTGCCTCGTGGGGCTTTACAATCCGTACAGTATACGACCCCCTCTGTGCTAAGACCCTCGATTCGGATGAGGAAAAACTACCCAAAAATTGGAAGAAACCTCAGGAAGAGCAGCAGAGGAGGGATCCTTCTCCCAGGACGGACTGACATGCAATAAATCTGTGTACAAAATAGATCCACATACGAAAATTACAGAATGGACAATCATGACGACAACGTTATAAATAGATTGTAACATATATGAAGGATGGATCCAGGAGCAACTTCAGGTGTCGCCAAACACACCTGAGCCACACGAACTCCTCCCCACCCTGGAACCTGGAAGAGGACGGGCTACGCAAACACACCTGAGGCAAAAACCCAAGAACCGCCATTAAGTCAGGTAGGCTAAAGGGACAGACGCACAGAGGGAGAGAGACATGGACAGCAGGGGAAGAGAGAGGAGAGGGGCATTTACTAAACTCTGAAATAATGTGTAATTATTACGTTATATTGTCAGATAAACACTCAATTTTATTTTAAAAAAACAACATTGAGAACAGGGGAAAAAAAGCATTCAAGGGCACTTTTGCTCCAAGCTCTGTTAATTTCCGCCCCGGCCTCTGTCATTTCAGCTGCGTCATGTCAGATTATCCCTAAATCTGATCACTCACTTTGAGTAAAATACTGTAATCCGCTGCACTGAAGATCAGACTCTGACAATTGGTCATGAAGATAATCATTTCAGGTGTGAGCAGAAATGCTAGCTGCTGCCATGGCAATGTTGAGTAATACTTTGCCACATTAAAACATTATCTTCGGACCTCTCCAGAACCCTACTGTTGTTGATTTCCTGCTGCTTTTTAAAGTGGAGGCTCTCCTCTCAAAGAAACAATGACTTAAATGAGAATCTCTGCTGCACTCTAATTCTTTGACAGCCGATATCTGCCCCTGTAAGCCGCCAACTCTCTGCTTAGCCGGCACCCACTTTTCCACGAATGGGCTGCGTTCCGTTGCAGTTTCTCGTCTGAGAGTTGCTCGTTCGACTGAATCGGAGGGCTGTAAAGCTGACGAGCGCCGACGAGCCCGCGTCTCTTGTAGTGTAATGAGATTCTTATTGGAATGCCGCTGCAAGAGAACACAGACATTGCTAACAGGCAAACACAATGCACAGAGGTTGTTTTTTTTTGTATTACATTAAAGTGCAGCTTTATCTGATTAAACCATACTGCCGTCATTGTGTATGAACGGGGGGTTGAATTCGTCCTTCAAATTTCCTGCGGCTCAAGTTCAGCCAGAGTGCGTCTTTCCTCTGTGTCAGTTCTGGATGTTACGGCCTTGGACGGAGCGCAGTGCGAGACAGCCTTTAGTTCAAAAGAGACGGGGTCCTTCACAGGGTCATTGAGCCTCTTTTACGTCTGCGAAACGACCTCTTTATATCTACCGTACCTGTACATTCTGATTCCAGATAACAGAGAAACGCTCAGTGTTCTGCCGCTAAACGCCTCGCTGCCGTGACCTCGACAATAATCTGGAGAAAATCAAACCGGCCTTGCAGTTCTTCCTGTCTGGGATCTGACAGCCTTGACCAGCTTAAATTGAAACTTTTAAAAATCGTTATTGTCAGCGTTGTGACAGCCTTGAATGTTGCCTGTGTTATCATGAGCAGAGAACTGTTCAGGCACACCCAGATTGACTAAGAAAATTAAAAGATTTGCCTGCATACAGTTAAGTTCTGACTGTTTTTTTTATGTTAATACAATACCCAGCAGTCATTGCAAATGCTGTGTTGATGCCGCCTTCTTGTAGGATGTAAGTTAGCGTTGAAAAGATTCGTATGTTTACGGCTTGCAAGCGATCACATGATCGACAAATCAAGACACCGTGTAAGGGTTACAAATACTGTGTATAGTCTCTCAGTAACGACATCCATTAAAAATCCAGTTAATTATCTTTAACAGCAGGCGATTGCTGACACGACATCTGTATTATTCATGTGCCAAGTCGGATAAAACAATCCTCGTTTCCCAGTCGTAATTATTCAATGGCAAACGTTTTAGGAAAAGTTCATATCAGTTAAGATATTTTCTTTGATACCTGGCTACTGATAGCAGCTAAGCTCTGCTAGCAAAGTTTAGTTCCATATAAAATGCTTTAATGTTAGATTCTCCGAAGTTGTCTAAATTTAAATGTTGTGTATTCTCACCTGTCTCGCTAACGGTAGCTACAGGTGAGGCTACGCGTTCTGGCGTCGCCTGGTTTTCTTCAGCGTTGGGAGGGTGCGTGAACCCCGCAGCTTCACTGTGAGGACGGGCCTTCTGAGGTCCTACTGTCACCGGGGCTAATGATACGCTAGCTCTTGATGCAGCGTAAACACCTCCGAATCACAGGCTGACTGCTTGTCAAACCACAGCGTCATTTTGTGTCTAAGTACAGAATAGCAGACGAGTGGGTGCGTAGGCGCCTTTGACGGGGCTGACTAACAAAAGTAAAGTAACGAGCAAAGTAATCCACTCATTTTCACACTTGAGTAGTAAGTAAGGTGATAGAAGTACTTTGTCATTTAGTAATATGTAATGAGTAGCATTTCTACGTTACTTGCCTACCACTGCTCTCTGGTGCTGTTTGATCTTGAAGGAGGACACCGATATTTTTATTGTAAATGTGTTTATTCCTTTTTAAATGTATTTTAATTTAAGGTGTGCTGAGTAACCTCAGGTCTGATTGTGTAGCCTTAATAAATAAAATAATACCCTTCACTTGACCCTCAAACAAGAAATACAGACAAACTCTGATCCACGTACTGTCCATCTAACACACAGTTTCATTCAAGCCCATCAACCAATCCTGCCAAATGGATGCTGTGTAAGATGCAGAAATCCAATAACTAGACTCTGCTCTTGACTATTGACCCAGCTTCAATCCATTCATTCATTCACCCGCCCATCTGTCAACTGATCCATAGCCAGTGTCAGACAAAGCCTTGATTAGCTGACTGACAGTTCAAGCATGGAGAGGAAACTGGCCGTGTGTGTGTGTGTGTGTGAAAGCTTATGATCAATGATATGATGTAAGCAGAAAGAGGCAGATGATTGGGGGGCGGGCGGGCAGAAGATAAAACTGAAGAAAAAGAAGATGAGCGAGTTGATGGAGAGAGAAATCATGAGAGCGATCGACGGTGACGTGACCAGTTGAAGTGGTGCCTTTGGGAGGAAGATCTGAAAAATCAGCCTCAACCTGTCGATGCATCACAACCGTGATAATCAATAATGAGCTACTGTATGTGGGTATGAGTGTATTTCTGTCTGTGTCACGTTGGTTAAATGCTAAAGAGCAGACGAATGGACCCGAATCAGTCGTCCTACTGTGTTGTGAGTGTGTTGAAATATTCCCACTACACTATAAACAAAGTAAGGCTTTTAGGACCCAATAAAAAAAAAGGGGGGGGGGGGTGACTTGATAAGATGGGGAGTTTTTTTCTTTCTGTGAACAGGTGGCATAACATGATAGAAATGTAGACAGGGAAAAGGGGATGTTTTCTGGGAAGGCTGCTGCAGACAATCTAGAAGGGGAAAGTAAAACAGGGAATTAAGACTTAAACCTTGGATAGAGAGACAGAAAGACAGGGAGGGAGAGAGAGAGAGAGAGGGCTGAATCTGCCTGGGGATTTCTCCTTCCCAATCCCTCAGTGAGCAGTGTAACGATGCTGCGTTGGCTGTGGTCCCAGAGTACAACTCATTAGGTGCGATTAAAGCTGCCCTGCTGACTTGGGCCTTCCTGCCTGGCCTCACCATAACCCCTCTGACACAACTCAGCCCAGCAGAGCCAGGTCTTTGCCACCTTAATTTCATATTTTAGCCACAACGGGGGCAGTGGAACAAGCTACAAACGCAAAATATCTGTCATATTACCATCTCTTAATGTAGTAAAGGCTAACATGTAAGCAGGCAGATGCCTGTTTAGGCATCCAGCAGACAGAAAGCAACATCAGCATTCAATTAAGAGTCATTTGATGGCACATGGTATTAACATGTGGATTAGTGCAGCTTCAAGGTCATCAGCTGTAAAAGGACATAACATTTGTTTTCCTCCTGGACTTGCGAAATCCATTGCTGGGAACCTGTGGTTTCAACGCACAGTTCAACCGCTGTCTGGTGCTCATCTGCAGTAAACACGTCAGCAGAGAGTTGCCTCTCTTTAACAAAGGAACACAGGCTGCTCTCCTCCACATGCGGCTCTGATCCTGGTTAAATAGACCACCGATTGATGAGGTGGTTTTTGATATCAGACACCAATTTTCTTGGTGTCTGATACCAAACAAACAGCTGCTGTTGTTTTCCACAAAGCCACTGGCTGCGTTTTCCATCATGGATTAAAAATAGTTATTTTCAACATTTTGTGAAAGGCCTATGGTAAACTCTTGTAAAATCTGTATTTACTTGTGTCTGGATAACGTTCGTCCGATTCTTCACAGCGCTAAATAACGGACCCATGTGACTTCAAAGGAATCATGTGCATTCCTGCAGAACAATCGTGCCATTTTGCTGTTAGTGTGGGAAAGACAGACCGTCATGTCTCAGCAGAAGTTTTTTTTTTTTTTTTTCATTGCTGCCTCCCTCCGCTCTTTGATGTCCTGACTAACTCATGATTCATACATACAATATCTGCTTTATTGAAACGCCTGTTTTTGCAGACTTAAATATTGTCATTGTCCGACACACAGCCCTCCTTGTGCCGAGTGACTGTGCTTTTAACGTAAAACAACCAAATCAAGCAAGGGGATTGGTCTGATTTCTCACTGAAGTCAGGGGTCGTTCAACCCGAAAAAGATAATAATCAAAAAATGTGAATTTATCCATTTAATATACGTCGATATTAACCTAGCACGTAACACAAGGTAATATGAAAACCACTTCACTGTGCCATACAAATATTAAAATGTAGTATTATTTATATGGTGATTGAAATGTCCTATCAACGTTGTTCTTATATCCCTGGAACGCTGACTCTCTCTATATGTAAGTGACTATATGACTATATGTCATAAGTCTGTTTATTGAAGAAAGAAAACAAGCTAAAACAGCCTAGGGTTAACCTGGATGCATCGTCTGCATTGTTACCATCTTTTGACAGCTCGGACAGCTATTCAAAAGAATCACCCAAACACCTGTCAAACTAAGTGGAGACGAAAGAAGGTCGGCTGTAGCGCCATAATTAGCTTTTGTCCAAACCTAATAGAAAAAAGTAGCTCTCTTAAATTAACAAATTAAAATCTGCTCTCCAGGAATCAAATTACATTTAAGCTCTCATACCCCTCCACGCGCACGCGCACACACACACACACACACACACACACACACACACACACACACACACGAAGAAGTGTATTAATATCTTATAACCCGGGTCCCATGGCAACATCAAATTTGACTGGGTGTCGGGGTGATCGAATCCCCCAGACAAATCACTGCACGATAACACCGGCCTCAGCGCTGCCATGTGAAGAGGTCATCCGTTGATATTAATGGCCTGGTGGTCTACTGACCTGTGGTGATTGGTTACGTTTATTTAGGCATTAGTTAGAGGGGCAAATCAATGGGATTTAACAGGTGCATATAGACCTGAGGGGGGCTGGAGGTGGCGGGTGGGATGAGGAAGGTGGAGGGAAAAGAAAAGTTAAGTGAATGAGGAGAAGGAAGGAAAGGAAGGAAAAGGAGGAGCAAGTGGAGCCGGTCCAGGAAGATGAAAGATAAAAGGCAAACGGGAGAAAGGTCAAGGAGGAAGAAGAGAAGCTGAGGGGGATGAAGGTTAAGAGCAGATTTGGCGAAGGACAAGTGGAGGTGGAATGGAGGAGGAAGGTTGAGGTTGAAGGCGGATGTCATGTCCGGTGGTGCCGTGTGGTTTGTCCTTTGCTAATGTGCCGGAGAGCTCGCGCAGACACACGCAGGCCTGCTATCTGTTGTTTTGTCTGCCGGACGATAGATTTGTAAATTCCCCGTACGCGTTGAACATCTCAGCATCTTTTTATCTGCGGCCGAGTGACAGCGTTCCCCTTTTCCCAGAAACAACTGACCGTGAGACTTGACTCACTCTGGGTCATCAGATCACCACTGACCCAGTGCCTCGTTTATTTTCCTGATCTGGAGTTTTGGGCCAGAGTTAGGACCCCATTAGTTCAGCTTACAGTATGTGGCATTGTACTATGTGTACAGTCGCTTTTGTTGATTGGATTTTGGTCCTAACTCATTGTAACCGCTGCTGTTGTTGCTGTTTCCAGCGAAAATCACAAAATTAGGCCGCAAAACAAGTCGGTGAAAAATCCATGATATTGCCTCGTACTCCGCTCCCCAAAACTGCAAGGGTTCATCCTCCTGAAGGCTCCGCAAAGCTGACCAAAATTATTGCCGTTCATCCAATTGGGAGCATGAATATCAGTAGCACTATTTTAAGGGAAATATGCCGCTTCAACTTCAAAATAAGATGGTCGTGATCCAAAAGTCCTGGTTTCAGAACACATCTCGCTCATGTCAGTTCATTTTCAGTGAAACATGAACACGATGTCAGAATGAAGAGATGAAACGAAACGAAACGGCAAGTCAGTCTGATAATCAGTCTAGCAATGGGGCCGTGCATACCTATAGCAAAGGGTTTATGAAAATCTGGGCTTTAAATTTTAAAATAACCTTGATCTGGCTTCCATGAAAACAGCGCTGTATCATATACATAATCTCTAACAGCTCCCCTTTCTCTTCCTGTCTGTCTCTCAGATCCGGGCCCGGTGGACCTGGACCAGTATGATGTGGTTTCTCTGACTGACGCTCTCAGAGGTTTCCTGCAGGACCTGCCCGCCCCCATCTTCCCCGCCACGGTCTACAGCGAGCTGATCTACACTGCTCAAGGTACAGCGTGGTCCGCTGCGACGTGCACGGGTGCCTGGCTAGAAATGCGGCGTGCCTCTAGTGGTCCCGCCGCATTTAGAGCGTTTTGGTTTTATTTATTTGTCAAGGTTTTGACATATTCACCTCTCAGATTCCTGCCTCCAGAACAATACATAAATACATAAATATGACGGTAAATATCTTGGTTTGTGGTAAACTCAGCATTTAAAAACATTTTATTTAATTTGTCGCCTTAGATTAGGGGTTCTCAACTTCCCAGAGACGGGTATCTTAAAACCAGTAACAACAAAACTATTTGTACTGATTTATTTTTATTTGAATGAAAAACATCCTAACCAGGTCTTGGGAAACTTTTGGAAGCAAAACTACCAACATGACTCCGACCCACATAAAACTTAAGAGTTTGAGTTTTCCTGTAGCTTTATGCAGCATTCTCCTGGCTGGTAAGTGGTGTGAGTTTAGGCCTCCAGCTGCATCCTCAGTCATATGCTCGCCACTCTCACGCACTGCAGGCTAACACTCTGGAGCTCAGCCTGAGCTCAGGGCGTTTTTTATTTATTTATTTATTTGCCTGTGTATTTACTTGGCGGGATCGTCGACACTCATCGCACCTGACAGACTTCTGACGACAAGGCTGCGCCCTTCTCGTCAGCGTCGCAGTTCTTCTAATCTCCTGACAGCTTCAGGATTATATAAAAGCGAACTCTGAGCTGGAACGGGGCTCGGTGCCAGGTTCTCGCTCTTTGCTCATTTTCTGTGCAGCTGACCTGCCCGTTCACCCCTTCACCTGCCGCCCACCTCGCCCAACGGGCCCTCCTCTCTCCGGCTTTTAGGGACTCTCACACTCCTGTCTATTTTTAATGAACCCTGCCTTGACATTCAGCATTTCCGTGCTTTGCATGGGTGGAGGTAAAAGAGAGTCACAGACAGACAGACGCATGGGCCGGTGAACAGAGTGTGTATTGGCGTTGTGCACGTTAGCGTGTGTTGGTCGGGACGGAGGCATCATCTGAGCTTGCAGGAAGTTCGCGCCGGCTTCCCTGCAACCTCCTCCTAAAATATTACTTGGCTAAGCTCCTCGACATGATCTCCAACTGAAAACCCCCTCAATTATGTAAGTGCTTTTTTCTCTCGCTCTCTCGTGGTCCTCGTCCTGTTAAGTGACAGCCCCTTTTTTATTTTACTTATTCATGGAAACATTTTAAGTCAGGATAAACCACTTTGAAAGGATGCATCAAGTGTTTTGCGCAGGTCGTCCAAGGTCAAACCCGCTGAAATTGAACTTCCTATTTAGGAAGGAGTCACCTGAAAAGCATAGAGTGGTTCCTTCTCTGAAATCAGGGGGTTTAATAAAACAGGTTTTGAGGCCTGAAGCATTTCATTTGTACAGTAAGAATAAGTCACACAATAATACTGACAGATCCCTGAAAAACAAATTTGCTTGAGGCGTGAGAGTCCTTTCTGCCCCGTCCTGCGTTTATTTAGCTGACATTTAGGTCTGTACTTCCATCAGCCTTCATACCACAGGTTCTACTGGATACATTCCTCATATAGCTGCGGATGCTCAGCAACAACATACAACAAGTGGCCCTGGGTGCCAAAGTGAGCTTTTTGTGTGTTTTCACCCACCCAAACGTGTCACCTGTAGCCTGTCAATGAGACTGAACTGGCATTTAACTTAAACTCATCGCATTAATTTGAGTTGTTTTCACCAAGTTGATAGGAATAAGTCTGCGTTTGAGCCAGATTCAACAAATATATCAAACAGTGCTGTCATCGACAAACAGTAATCGTATTTGTAAATTTTTTGCAGTTGCGTTTTTATACTCTATAACTTTAAATGTGCCTCCCTGTTCTGCATGTGCTGGACTTTGAGGGACTTTGTGATCATATCCATATGGATGGAATCAGTAAAACTTGCCTCCTATGAAGACGGTGTAGGCTGTCCTGTCTGCGTGTAATCCCTGAGATTAGTTGATGTTGTAACAGTTGAAATCCCCTCTCTTTGCTTTTAATCGGTTACCTTTCCTCTGGCTCTCCTGCTCTCTGGGAGACACGTCATCTGTTTGATCTGCGTCCATCTTTCCAGTCAGTGGCTCATCGTGGGAAATCCCCACACACTGTTAGAAATAAAGATAAAATGTCCAGAGCTGGGAGGGGGGGGTTCAAATACCTTTTTAACCCCGCTGACCCACCTGTGGGGCAGTTGTCGTAGTCGTCACACACAGTTCTGTTCAGCCGCCCCAAAAAATCTGAAAACGTTTTTTTTTTCCAGCTAAATTAGATCTTAAAAACGTAGGTTTATGTGCATCATGACAGAGTCAAACTCTAATTTAACCCTGAAATGAGTCCAGTCGTGTTCTGTTTCCGAGCAATCTTCCTTCTGTTGTTTTTTTCAGTAACAGAATAATTACATGGCATCAGATGGATATAATCCTCCTCTAATCCTCCTGTCGTCTGTTCCCGCAGCATTCTGACCTTTTGTCAGTAGGGCTGTGCCATTCCTCCGTTTTTATGATTCCTAGCTTTCCTTTTTATTTATTTATTTTTTTAAGAAAGACGTGAGGATCGTGACGCTGCCACCTTTAGCACCTTAAGCCATTTTAAAGTAATGACGACCGCAGAGGGGAGATGAATGAATGTGACGTGGTTGGTGATTTGAGAAACCTGAAACTTCTCACTGTTTAGGTTTCAGGTGGAGGAGTTTCCTCCGTATCTCAACGTCTTTATTTTCCAAATTTAAAAGTCACAGTTCACACCTCCCTTATTCTTTCTCATCCTCCTCCTGTCTTTGGTCTCTGACTCACTGATCTTAATTTAGACCTTCTACACTTCCCCCCCTCTGACCTTTTTCTTTTTTATTCGTTCCTTGTCCTCACCCCCCCCTCGCCTCCCTCTCCACGTCTCTTTTCTCATTCATTAGTTTTGCGGGAGTTAGCTAACCTTAATGGTCTCCCCGAGCTCGTCGTCTGAGGATAAAGGCCAGCTGGCTGAGACTGACTGACCGCCGTCCATCCTGACCTGCAGTGGAGACGCCGACAGGGACTGCGTTGACTCCTTTGGAGATGAGACGATTTTTAGTTTAGTGCGTTAACATTTGCTAATTAGCACAAAACGCAAAGTTCAGCTGACGCTGATGGGAATGTTGTTAGTTTTGCAGGTATTTGGTCCTAAAGTATCGGACTAGTAAACACTTTGAACTGCAGGTGGCGCTAGGGGGGCGTCAGAAGGGATTACCAAAGTCACAATAAATTGTTCTCTGGGGAACATGGTTGCCATGATGGTTTCATGGCAAACCATGCAAAGTTGTTGAGGTGTAAAGTTATTGCGATCAATCGCATTTGCATCTGAAATAAATCAGAAAGGCCGACCGTCACCTCTGCCGTCTGAGGGCCTGGCCTGTCCTCATGTTCCTCGGTATCACAGCCGAAACGATGCACCTGGACTTGTGCTTCCTTCAGCTAGACATAATACCTCAAATTTGGCATTGCTGTGGCTGGCCAGTCGCCAAAACTCTATGTCCTGGGAGAATATTGAGTCCAAAATTATCCTCCATCCCAGACACAACAACTCCGTCTTCGCACACCTGTATGTACAGGTGGACAGGAGCCAGAGCGTGAACTAGAAGTTAAACCGAGTGAATGTAAAGCTGACAGTTGAATGTTCAATGGATTTTTAAGAAAATAGTTGCTTGATTTAATTACATGGATGGCTATTCCTGTTTCCTCGAGCTGCTTCATACAGCAACTGACCTCAGTCCTCTCATCCTGTGATTGGAGGATTTATTTAGCATCTCTGTATGTAATTGGAATATTGGTAATGCAATAACATTAAAGTTATTTGGAAGAACCCTTTCGCCAAAGCAACTTACAATAACTGCTTTTACTGTCCATTTCCAAAATAGTCCTGTGGTGAAGTTCTCATTGACCCCAGTTCTTTTCACCCCCCCACCCCCCAACAGTCCCGCGGGGTCAGATTGACAGGCCAAGTTCCCTCTCCAGCCTTGACCTCTATTGGCCAGTGGGGTCAACCACAATGACAGAGGGAGGAGGACTGTCTCTGTGTGTGTGTGTGTGATGGTCAGACAGAGAGAGGTGACTTCCATGACCCCCATCAGGCTGCGGCAGATTGTCAGCCATCCATCAGCGCCCACCTGCCCACCCAAAACACACACACCTCCAGTGTCCCTGAACTTCCTTGAGCGCCACAATGCAGCTGATAGCAACAAGAATGATCCCGGGAATGTTTGACGCTCCCAAAATGTCAACATTTCTACATTTTAAATGTATATTTTTACAGGTTAAGTAAATGTTACATTTATAATCCTCATGATATTCCTTATATGAAACCCCATTTTTGATATGGTCGTCCTTTTTCATCAATAGCAATCAAACTAATTTGCATTCAATATTTACCTCTCTATGTAGTAGTTTTCAGTGTTCCTGGCAGAGTCCAGCAGCCCGTGTGGGCTTCAATCTGCAGGAAGGGACTCGCAGGAAATGATGCATGCATGTAGTGGACATTATGCAGACAAACGCAGGTGTGAATTCACATAATGTAACGACGTTGACTGCATTCTTTAGTCCTTCTAACGTGACACGATGACTCAGCCCGCTGTTCGTTTGGCCGCACTGTAAACGGATACAAGAGTTGCTGCTCTTCTTTTGCATTTCTGACAGAAGCTCAAGGAATATGTTTGTAAGACCTAAATATACAGTAAAGACACAGGCAAACATCACACTATTAAAGAGAAAGAGACAAACAACTAGACATGATGCTCGAAGGCTGAGCTTATGTAAGATACAGTTTTTCATATGTAGATAAGGTTTCAGGGTATTCAGATTAGTACCAAGATGACTTTAAATCCATTGACGTTTGGGCTGTGAGCCTTTTCTGCTGCCCCGAGTTGTAAATAAATGTGTGACTTCCAACAGAACTCTGGGACCAGGATTTATAAAACACACTTTCCATTCACACCAGTAACCACAGGTGTAGGCAAACCCACCAGGACCTAATATTTAAACTTTTAAAAAAGTATTTTTACATTACACACTCCCTGTAGGCCTGAGTGGTAAAACGTTGGTTGTAAAATAAGCTCAAATGTACTTGTTCGTCTTGTAGCTCACACAGTGATCCATTTCCGTTGGTTTTGAGCGAAAATAAACAACGTAAACAGCTCACGTACACTTGTACATAAGTGCAAAATGCACCACGCACAGGCACACATACAGGTCATTCCTGAAGAGGAAGACCCCATCAAGTTACAGTACACTACGCATACACACTCATGGTTATTACCATGACCTTTGCACGGTACCACACAGGAAGACAGATATATGCTTGAAGCGCGTACAGTATTCTTTACACCGTAACACATGCACATGGATAAAAATATCGTTTTCCCAACGTTTCAGCTGTAATCTCTGCTGTCGGTCCTCCCTTTCCGTTCCCATCGTCGTTGTTGACATTTAATGTCATGGAAGACCTTGGGATTGTGGGAAATGGTGTAGACACGCCGGACTAGACAAATGGAGTAATGTTGTGTTTTAGGGCTGGGCTGTTCGGCATTTGTGTTATGAATGTCATTGTGATTTTTTTTTTTTTTTGAATGGGGTTTTCCTACTCCGGGAACAACTGTAAAGACATGAAGCCCTCTTACAGCTGGTCCTCTCTCTCTCTCTCTCTCCTCCTTTCTCCATCCATCCAATCAGTCAGCTGTCCAATATACAGTCGGCTGTTCTGTCGGATCTTCCAGCTCTCCGTCGGCACTCCTGAGTTATTGGGATCGATTTGGAACACTTTAGTTCCTGCACCGAGGGCCAAATGCACCAAATACTTCACACGGACGATCAATATATCTCAGCGTTCTAACACTTGGATACATACAGCATGTACACATGCTGAGCACTGCATCACGCATATCACTGCACTGTACTGTATATATTGTGTATATATACATCAGGCAGCGGACCAGTTTAGCTTTTTGCACAAACGCTGCTCCTGTGTGTGTGTGTGTGTGTGTGTGTGTGTGTTTGAGCAGTTTATTATCTGCTACAAACCAGGTCCACTTTTTTATCCCCAGCAACTGAAAAAGACCATTTTGCATTACACCAGCCCTACTCTGGAGTCTTTAGCAACCGTAGATAATACAGTATAATCTTAAAGAGAAGATTAGGACACTTTCTGTTCACTTTGACTTTGTTTTAATGTGCTTCACACATCTGTTTTAGTCGTTTCGTTCAGTCATTCCTGCATTTTAAACCTACATTTGCGCCATTATTCAATCCTTTTCTGCCTCTTGCATGCTTTTGCAATGATTAAATAAAGGGCACAATCCTGTAGTTATTGTGAAATCTATCCCATCAAACTAAAAGATCCATACTTTATAAGAGGTTAATTTTCAAGGTCATTCATGCTTATGCTTATCATGATCAGGCTAATTCTTAGGCACCTCAGGTTTCCGCACTAAAGGCTCCAGGCAACACAAAACCGACTTGTGCGACTGAAGAAGCAGATAACGGTTCTTCCTCGCTCACATTCAGAATCCTTTCAGTAGCAGAAGGTGTTTTCTAAAACAGGGAGATTATGAAATCAAAGAGATGCAGTGCATTCTGGTTGTGGGTACAATGTTTTTACTCATGTATTTGCAAAGCAAGAATAATGAAAATACATACAGGAATGTTAATGAGACACTACGTTGATGGACATTCTTAGGGCGTACACACATATTACTGAGCAGATAAGACATGTAAAATAAAAAATATATAATATATAAAAAAATATATTGATACAATGGAATTAAAATAGTCGGATCGCCGTGATGCAATGAGCCGTGAGCCAGTGTACTTTAAACATGCGGTTTTACGGAGACTCATGTGCTGGACTGTTTCTTGGCCATGAGCAGTAAGTTTGGGAGGTGTCCGCTGGTTGCCTGGCAACCTCACAGTGACAACATGGCTTGCCACTATTTTTCGGCAAGAAAGTGAATAAGCGTGTTTTCCCATAATTTCAAACCATTCCTAAACAAAGTCATTGTGTTTAGTTTTGAATTACTTTCAGAGTTGTGATTTTACAATTCCACTACAATATGGAATTATTGCTTGTCCCTAACACATCAAACACAGTACAACACTCAGTCGAGGGGAAATTAAGATTAAAAGGAAGAAACGTATTCGATTTTGCAAAAGATGAGTCCCGATCAGGTTTGGTTGGAAAACTATGGCTTTAATTTCACTGTTCACTCTCACCAGCACTAACTTGATTATAAATTCAGACTTATACTCTTAAAAAAAACCTGAATCTTAAAGAAGAACTTAGTTACAATTGGAATCCCTGAGCAGACAGCAGATTCAGACAGAGATAAATGGACTTCATAAGTCTGGTGTTCAGTGGCAGGTCTCCCACCGAGCTTCCCCCGTCATAAACCCAGCACACAGCAGGCTCAGGCGCAGATGTTTTCTTGTTTGCAGCTTGTTTGCTGTGGTGAAGGGCCTGTGGTGAGAGCCCTCGTCAATACATCTGGTCCTCTTCAAACACGGCCCATTGTCTGAACCCCGGCGAGCACAAGAAAAGGAGTCGTTTTATCCCCTGCGCCGCCTCCCGCTGTGTCATTTTTACAGGCATCCTCATACGAAGCCCCTGTGATTTTTATTTTCATAGCGTCTGTCAGGCTATATCTGGCTAGCAGCTGGCTGGCGGACTGGGTCTGAGTTCAAATCACCGATGTCCTGCCAAGGCCGTACATCTCCTCAAGGTCGACGAGCAGTTGGCTGCGTGCTCGGATGGCTATTGGATGCATGTGGCATCCAGGGTGTCTGCTCAGATCTTCGCCAAGCACTAAGCAACACAGATGCATCCGCTTTCATCTCACTTTAAATTCAGCAAGGTTTTCTTTACTTCTGTGAAACAGCTGACCTGAACGTAGCGTGGTGTTGGAACCAGGGGCAAACTCTTAGCGTAGCTCCATCAAAAATGAAAAAAACGAAAAAAACACCTTCCAACAACTGCAAAGCCGACGCTTGCGTAAGATCAGATATGCAAGTGTGAACCGTGACAGTCCATCCAGCTGTTATACGGGCTTTCTGAGTTTGCAATAATCTAATAGTGTAGTAATAGTGTTAAAGGTCAGGTTACTTGTTACACATACATATTGTCAGTAAAATATAGATTTAAAAAGACTTAAAAACTTGCAGCAAAAGCAGCTTCAGTACTATGTCTACACAGGATGTGTTCAGGCACCGTATTGAGTGTAGGTTTTGGCAGTGCTCAGAGTCCAACACGCGGTCACTGTAAGCGCATGCATAAAACGCAAGAGAACGGATTTGGAAGTGTAAACATACAGTTCGGGTCGCGTTTACGCATTGAGTGGCACGCGGGGCTTTACGCAGCCCGCGTAGGCAGCTGGGTGGATTGAAAATAAGAAGCGTTTCTGCTCCATCAGACGCGTGTGAGACGGACGGCTGAAGAGTCCGTACCTGTCCTGTCAGCTTTCAGCTGAGGACAAATTGACGTAATGATAAAGATGATGAGATGAAGGCTGATGGGAACAGATATTTCAGATTAATTAATTGAAAAAAAAAAAACAATTTGGCGTGAGCTGCTTTAGCTTGTTCCTCTAAAAAAACATGTCTTATTTACATACTTCTGCTTCAACAGAAAGACCTAAGAAAGAGAATAAATGGGCGGCTGACAATAATGCCACCTGGTATGTGTTGAAAATTCATTCATTAGAGTAATATGCAGTAAATGATAAAGGACAACAACATGCTGCGTGGGACCAGGATTACAGATTAGTTAGAGGTGTCCATTTACACATCTTGTTTTGCGCTCTCTCAGTATCCATACAGCGCTTCACACACAAATTTGTGTTTCCTTTTTCGGTTGGTTAGCAAGAATATCTAAACATGTAGATGGGAAAACATCCGCTATAGAGCCAAAGGAACAGGTGCTTTTGTTTTGTGGCTGGCTCGGCCTCATAGTCACAATGAAGGGGAATCAAAATAACAAAATATCTCTTGTCATTCGTGCAGTGGAGACAGAAACGAATGGGCACATGAAGGCTGGAAGAGGCGCATTAAATGAGACACTACTTCACGTGGTGTGATGCTCTAAAGAAACCGTTCCGGTGTTGTTCTCGTCTTGCAGAGAGTCAGAGCGTGGAGGAGTGCGGGGAGAGGCTGAAGAGCATCCTGGAGTCTCCCAGCGTCCCTCAGGCCAACCACCAGCTCCTGGTCCACCTCAGCAGACACCTGGCGCGGGTCAACCAGCACAGCCAGGCCGGAGCCCGGCTGCTGGGACAGGCCTTCGCCGAGGCCGTCTTCCAGCACTCGCCGCTCAGGTACGCAGGTGTCGCCCTTCGTACATTCCCCTCAGTCATTTACACGTTAACTGATTGCGTTTTGTTGACTTGTTTGTTCACTTATTCGTACGCGCATAAACCGCAGCCACAGAAGACACACATTTCTGATTTGGCTGTAAAACATAGTCCAGCACTTTAGCCTTCCTTCGTAATCATCGCTCAAGGTGTATCCAACTGCAGGTAACCGTAGCAACAGTACTGAAGCTTCAGGCTCCATTAGCAGTCAACTGACGGGTGAATCTAACCTGACCATGGGTTACACTGGCTCCGACGACACTTTACATTGAGGAGGATTAAAACACATCCTCTTTTAGATGCTCACATACAGAAAGCAAAGCATTCCATGAGGAAGCAGCGCTTCACCCTGCGGTGTTCAGCTTTATACAGTATGTATGGTTGTTAATCGCAGTATCGGTCTCTGGAAACAGTGACGCTTCCTTTAAGGTGGTAACAACAAACCTTGAGTAACAGAAAAGGTAACCCCCTTCCTGTGAACCGCAGGTTGTGGAAGTATTTCCTTTTCAATCCCCGATAATGTAATGATAGAAAAAGGTTCGTGTAACGGCCCCCGGTTATTTACACCAACTTTTGTTTTTGAGACATCGTATTTGGTATGGCAGATGGCTGTGAACACTGCGACGCTTGAAGCCAGCCAAAGGCATGAATCAGAGCTGTAGCAACTTCAAAATGCTTAGCCATGGCAATTAGGAAGAAATCTCCAATCACCCAATAAAACTGACCCAGAATCTGAAGCAGGTGAATGTTTTATCAGGTTACCTCAAAGTTAATCTTGAGCTTCAGTTTTAATGTCCCCAGGTTTGTAATCTTTGACTTTTTTTTTTTTTATCAAAGAACCAGATATTTTCTAACGCTTTTGTTCATTTTTTTGTACTGCTGATTCAACCAGGAGAGTTTCAAGCCCATCTGAGTCTTGAAGTGCTCCAACTGTTAGTCAAATTGAACGTTATTTCCAGCCTGGATGCTCAAAATAACCTTTCCCATATCGTGACTCTATAGATGCCGGTGGGCAGCTGTTACCATTAGAGAGGTGTAGTATAGCACAAATAAAGCAGAAACAAAAAGGATTTTAACAGGTAAAGCAAATTTAAAATAAAAAATCAATTTGTCTAGTAAATTATCTTTTTTGCGCATTCCAATCTGTGCACGTTTCATGGCACTGGAAGAATTATGTCAAATTTTAGTTTAAATCAAAACATGGAAACCACAAATGAAGAAAATGAAAGCCGATGAGAGGAACCTCCCGTGCAGCTGTGAAATGTCATTTATGCTCTTTAGTATGTCAACCGTCTCTTTTTTTCTTTCCGTTTGTCGCAAAAGTCCCAGAGCATTTAGGCGGAGGAGGCATTTCCGTTTCGTTTCTGCATTTGTAAATCAGCCAGCCAAAGAACTACACCAAATTTCTGGCTGAATGAAGGACCCTGAAAGTGGCAATTTAAAACAAACAAAAACAAAACCTCATCTGCACGACAAAAAAACTCAAATTAATTGAGATAAATTGCCACGCCTGATATTTGGCTCAGCTGTAATATCAACATCCTGCAGTTGAAGAGCTGGATGTTTGAACACTGACAGAATGGCATTAACAAGGCTGATGGTGTTGTTTTGCTTCTCTGTGCCCTGCGCAGGCTCGCCTGCGTCTGTTTTTCCAGAAATTACTGAGGAATTTCTCCTTGTGGCGTTGTGTGCGGTGGAGACGTAGTGGATTTGGGGAGGTAGTCAATGAGTCAGAAGCAGCGAATTGTTTTCATAGCCTGGTCAAGCAATTCCCCTCTGACGTGCGCAACGGGCGGGGCGGCGTATCGCAGCATGCCATGCCATTTCACCCAGATCCCATGTTAGCTTATTTCGTGTGTGTGGAAAAGTTGAGTCGCCTCAGATGGTTCTGGAGTTCAGCCTGCAAGTGCTGAGACAGTCAGGCGTAATCTACTGTTTGGTCTTCTTATTGTCAACACGTCTCATGAAAAGACCACCGGCCCTCACGCCAACAAGCATTGTGCGTGTGTCCAGAGCCTGGTTTGGATACACGCAGGTCAGTGGTGTCCTTTTTTTTTTACAATGTGGCCACAATTTCCGTTCATGCTTGTGTTTGTTGTCAACAGCGCGGAGGTGAACCCGGAGCACCACGTCAGGATCTTGGAGGCTCTAATCGCGACAGGAGGCCTCATGGAGATGCAGGCGGCGCCAGGTAGGACGATTAACACACGAACGTTCTCCCTCTCCCATCTAAACACATCACATGCACACACTCTTCTGTTCTTAGCAACCTTAATATTTGTTCGTCGGTGTGTAATAGTATATTGTGGCGCAATATTGTGCAATCTGATCTCGCTTGGCTTGGATTCTGTTGTGTCCTTTACCTGCTCTGTCTCTCCACACTGATGCGTGCAGTACATTGTCAGAATGTTCTGCTCATTGACAAGGTGCCTGAAGTTTGTGTATCACCATGCGCCTTCTCACAGTGGAAACACGACATTCCCTTTCCCTTCCTCACCGTACCACAAACTGCGGCGGAAAAACACACAGCTGGTTTGTGAAAAATGCGGAAAGCACAAACTTTTTGCCCAAGCTGCGGTGATAAATTGGGCATGAAGCATGAAATAACAGCCTTTGCTCTCCTTTAGTTTTGTTTACAGTCTGAATGTACAGAGTTTATGGTAACAGAACACGGCGGTTTCTTCGCGATGGTTTTTCTTTTTGCATTCCAGCGTTGCCGAGAGCGCGGGTATGACTGTGAGAGAATGTGGCACGTCTGGTTAAGTGTATATGGACTGTACAGTGTGCACTACAGAACATTCTCAGACCTCAGCATAATAGGCCTTTACTAGACTAAAAGGTTTTGGGCCAGAGGAGAAACATTGTCAGGTATGATATGGATAATTGGACGTCAGGTGGGGCCACACACAGAAGCATGTCTGATGAACGTTATACTCCAGAGAGTACAGCACCTCAACCATGTCATGCTCTTCACACTGGCCCCGCCGAAAATAAATGGTGTAAAACAAGGAATCTTCTGCCTTCCTGGTTCAGGCGTCTCCCCTTCAAAGACGAAGTAAAAACTCGTACAGGTGTTATTAATAATTTGGACGTCAGAAAACATAATGAAAGCATCACATTGCCCGCGCAGGAGCTCAGCTGCTGAAGTGAGCTCAAGGACGTCGGACGACTCTACGGCCGTGGGAACTAGCATGTAAATTGATGATTCCATCTTCTGGCCATTGTGCCCTTGGCAGTTGCAAATGCATTATGAGAAGAGCTGTATCATCCCTACGTTTTCGGCTTTGCCCATTGCTGGCGTGATTGAAAGAAGGGCGAGTAGTTTCGGATGGAATGGGTCCACAACCTGTTGAGCCACAAACGTGACTCTGGAGCAAAAGCAACGTAGCATGAGGAAAGCGTCATGTTGCCCTGTAAACAGCGTGTTGGGTTTTATGGAATCCAAGTTACCCGCATTAGATCAATTCAATCCTATTGGCTTACAAGTGAGGATACCCTCAACCAGATCTTCTTCTGTCTCTTGTCAACTTCCAACAGCAACCTTATCTCCCTTTTAAATACATCTCAGAAATTGAGCACTGTCTATTTAGTCACTGCTCATACAGCGTACATTTTCTTTGGACAAACACACGCCAGGCTATCTCGGATTTCCTCTCAGTTAATTTTTGATTTCCGAGAGGCGTTATCAACGGGTGCATACCATAATGCCTCTGGACGCAATCAGATCAGCGAAACCTGTGATCTAGCATAGTTGGTCAATTAAACTTACCAATTCTTGTCTGAACCACGGCAAACGCGTCCTTCTAATCAACAAAAGCTTTAAGTGCAGTTGTTTGTTCTATTCTGGGTTCCACTATTTAGACTGAATGAGTTCTAGAAAAAACCCCAGCAGGCCCTCAAATTCTGCTGAAATTGGCACGTCTGATGGTCAACAAATTCAATTTAAAACAAATTTTACCACCAAAAATGTAGTAAAGAATGTACAGTACAGCTGTTTATGTTGTAAAGTCAGTGTTAGGTTTATGGGGATAATGCTTTTACCGTGAGAAGAATTACTACTAAGTGCTATCATTGTTGCTTCTGGTGGTTCACCTGATACCATATATGAGGCTGTTCGGTGTTTGGCGAAATAAGGTGCTGTGGAGGGAACAATCAGGACGAACGAGGGGTCAGATAGCAGGTGTGTGGCGCGTTGTCCGTGGGCCAGTGCGTGTATGTGTGTGTAGGTCAGTGTGTGTGTGTGTGTGTGTGTGTGTGTGTGTGTGTGTGTGTGTGTGTGTAAGGTTGTACTTGTCTGTTGAGGGCCGTGGTCGAAGGCCAGGGTCAACATGTTGGCTACAGCAGTGATTATAAAGGCTGTACAGGGGTTATGCTTCCTTTATGTGGAGCAGTGGTTCACTCAGAGGGGATGTTGGTACGGTGCTGGACTAATATTCAGATGAGAGTCCCAATTTATGGCTAAAACATGACCAGGCAAGGACATGCACAATATCAGCTCTGTCCAACACCGGATATATAGGCTTTAACTTGCCTCAGACTTTACATTTGTCTGTTTTTCTTTCCTTTGACATAGTGGATCATGACCCTTTGAATAAACATATTCATTACACGATTATTATCCTTGGTAAATCTTTTTAGAGCCAGAAATCATAAGAAGCTACACCAACACTCGAGACCCTTAACTTTTAAAGAAGCTGTTTTGATATTTTAAATGTGCTTTTTTATCTTAAGGAACTTTAGCATTGGCTTCAGCTTTCAGGTATGGTGGCGAATACTCACTGCACAGCAGTACAGCGGACAATCAGAGAGATCACACAGAGCCACAAACCAGACTCAACCATAGTTAGGACTCGATTTTCGTTTTTGGCCGGTGAAACACAAAAGGACGGGTTGATGTCTGGAGGACGATCAATAATTCATGGAATAAACCTCTGTCCTGCTGGGTGGCGAGATAGAAACGATACATCAGGGGTCGGGGCTGGGGCTGCCACTGGAGGTTCGTGATTTTTCCCGATTCTGAATATCTTTTGAAATGCAAATGGTAAAATGTGGCCTGATGGGAAGCACCCACAAGGAACTTCAGCATGCTCAGGTTGATTTTAAAAATGTCTAAGCACTGTCGACATTTCACAGGGCTTCTCCTCGGGGTGTACTGGTTCTGCTCGTGCGCCCTCGTTTGCTCATCTGAGCATTTCTTCGTGTTAGGAATTGTCTCTAAATACGTATTTGTTTTTTGGGTTCTTTTTCTTGAATTGCGAGGACTTTGTCCAATCAATCAAGCAAGCAGGAGAGAAAAACTGAGTGTGTGCATACGTGTGTAATTATTTGTTTGTCTCTTTATAGGTGTGTGTGTGTGTCTGTGTATTGGCAGACAAGCTTACATCACAGCAATAAAAGGACCAGAGGGAGCTGTTTAGTGCAGTCTTTGAAGTGTGTCTTTTGTAACATCTCTTACACAACCCTCTCTCTCTCTCTCTCTCTGTGTGTGTGTGTGTGGGGTGTCTGAATAATGCTTTGTAATCAGGGGAATGATGTGGGATGTTGTACTGATGTAACACGCTTGCACAGTTCTCCATCTTCGTTTATCCTCTCAGTATCTCTGTCTGTGACTTATTTACATATAGTCGCATCCGGGCTTTGTCCGGACAGGAATTATCTGCTTAAAAAGGGAGGCGTGAATTCAGCCAAGACACGATAATTCTGCGTTTTCGCTACCTGAGAAACTCGGACCGACTCTGAGCAGGAGAGATACGCCGGGACAGTCAGTTAACTTTGGAAACAACAATCTGTTTAACAAAGTCGTTAAACATGACAGATCTGAGTGTGGATTGGGGTTAGGGTCAGCCGCACTTGAAAAGCTTGCTGTCATAGAGAGGGCTAAGACACCGATGAATGGACAGTGTGGAGCGTGAATGTGCTCATGTTTTTGGTGAACGGTGAACTGAATGTGTCCGTCTGCAACTAACGAACGTGAGCGTCGCTCACGCCCACGAGAGAGTTAACGAGCCGACAGCCGTAAAGTTCCTCCACCCGGGTCGAACCCTCACAGCGTTTTGAAAAAGATTTTTTTGGTGCCTGGTTCAGTGTAATCTGTGTGAGCTGAACTTTGAGCTAGCTCTTGTGAAGTGTGAAGCTCGCACGACGCTATCGGAGACGAAGAGCAGCTAAAGAGAAACGAAAATCGACAGGAGTAGTTGTGTGAAGAGTGGAAAAGAAAGATTCGGGCGCATTCAACAAGCTCTTGTTTTGAAGCGTACTAAGGCATCCAAAGACATGTTGGAGTATCACAACTATACAACCCTGCCTCCTAGAAGTTGTGTTTGTATAGGACTAAATAGTTTCCCCAGTTACTTTTGTGTTGGTAATCGCTGCATGGAATATGTACAGGGGGCAACAGTTTTTGTGTGAATGAAGGGCCACAGTTACGCACCGCACCAGAGTCTGCGAGGTGATCGGGGTGGACGGCGGGCGGGCGTACAAAGTGCAGGACTTTGACACCAGAGTCTGGGGTTCGTATCCAGACTGCTCTCTGTGGTTAGGTTTAGGCAACAGAACAGCTCAAGGTTAATGAAAGATCTTGGTTTCGGTTAAATGTTAATAACCACATTGTTACTCGAGTTGCTTTTTCTGTATTAAGCCAGACCATCTTTCGCTAACCCAAAGGGCTTCCGTCGCCTAAACATGCACATCAACAGGATATTTTATTCGGATCGGATATTTTGCCTGAAAATGAAAATGAAAAAACATTGCCAGCGAACATTTTACTGGTACGTGTGATCAGTAGTTCTGAAAACCCCTTGACGAATAACGATTTGATTAATCGTCACACATTATCTATTCCAATAATGCTTTAAATGATCCCTAAATGGCCCAGTCACATCTCTTACTGTCGCCGCTCACAACCTCTGATGTGACTGAGAGTGCTCTAGATGCTGGGATGCTTGTTTGTCCTGTAGCCTACGCAGCACACACTGGCCTGTAGTTGTAACTCTCTCAGGCAGCACTCCTCATATGCACTGCACTCTGGATTACAATAGTTTGCCCTGAAGTACAATAATTCTGGAGTCTCTCTATGATTATGCCGTTTTTGGCAACACTGGTGCGCGCTAACATTGAGATGTTCAGTCATTCATTTAACGGTTCGAGGTGTGTGTGTGTGTGTGTGTGTGTGTGTGTGTGTGTTCAGGTCGTGTTGCTGTTCCAGTGGCCGGACAGGGTGACTGCCGGTCTGACTGAGCTTCCCTTTGTTTGATGAATGCACACTGGGTGGGTGGGTGCGGTGCAGGGGGGGTTAGAGAGAGGCAGGCTTAAACAGGGAGGTCAGGTTCATGTGTGAGCATTTTTCTTACCCATTACCTCCCCTGCCACCCCTGCAGACAGGATTAGTGGAGGTCAAGGGTTACCACAGTGCCTGTTGGCGGTATGTTAACCCCTTAATAGAGGTTTGTGGCTGTGTGTGTGTGTGTGTGTGTGTGTGTGCGTGCGTGCGTGTGTGTGTGTGTGTGTGTAGATGCACACTGACCTCTCAGGAGAGCTGCCCTCCAAGCCACGTTCTCCGAATGGGTATAAGGATACGGACTCCGAATATGTGACTGGTACTGCTCCACCTTAGTGCTCCATCTCTGCACTGTGTGTGTGTGTGTGTGTGTGTGTGTGTGTGTGTGTGTGTGTGTGTGTGTGTGTGTGCGCGTGCTTGGCGCTTGCATGTGAAGCCTCAGTCTCGTCCAGCCAATCTGTGAGCCAGCACGCTAGAGTCAGTAGGGGGAAGAAAGAAGAAAAAAAAAAGGGAGTATTGTAAACTCCCAAACACACCCATTCACATTCTGGCCAAATCACTCTCTCTCTGCTTTTGTTATGAGCTGTTTTCCTTCCCAGGCGTGCAAACCGTGCCCGCAGCTCGGCAAGAATACGACATGCGCTAACACACACATACTCTCTCACACACACACACACACACACACACACACACACACTGACACTTAGTCCGCACACACTGGTTCTGTCTCTGCTCTCTCGGCCCGTTTATTTGGCCGGTAATGTAGCCGAGGAGGGTTTGGTGGTAAAATCTAGAGCTCAGAGACGCCATCAGAAAACTGCCTGGTGTTACGGCTGACGGTGTCTCCCTCTGTTCACATCATTTATAGGCCTCTGTTCAAATGCATCCTTCTGTGTCTCGCGGCTTATGTTCAAAAATACACCTAAGAGCACCTCTGCAGCGCACAAATGAACGCGTTGTGATTTGTTTTGTTTAACCTGTATGTGACCAAAAATATAGAAAGTATGAACTCATAGCTCAGTTCTGCTCAATGGGGTCAGCCTGTTGTTTGGTCTCTGTGAAGGCACAACGGTACCGAACCTGGCAACCTCGCTGTGATGAAACGAGTCTGAGACGCTGCGCACAGTCACTGTTGTTCCCCGAGAAATAGCCATTTCTGTTTGTGTGCATACATCATACAACAGGATACGTGTTGATAAGTCAGCTTGAGAGTTTTTTGGAAAGCTGAAGCAATTAATTAATTTGATTTCTAACTTTGTTGTTGTAGTCAATTGATTAATAATTTAAATGCTTTTTCTGGCAAAAATTGTGAAAATTCACTAGTTCCAGCCTATCAAATGTCAATATTTTTTGGCTTCATAGTGTTTTATGATGGTAACTTGGATATCTTTGGGTTTTTTGGACTGGGCTCTGGGAGCATGTGCTTGGCATTTTCAGTTAATTGAGAAATTGGTATTTAGACCTAAAATATAATAATATAATTCAATAAAGTTATTTGCAGCCCTTGTCGGTAGGCTTTTTTTTTTTTGTTTCACTTCGGACTGAGCCAGGCTGCTTCCAGTCTTTATGCTAAGCTAGGCTAACCACGTCGCTGTATCCATCTTTTTACTTCACTCTTAGAGAGAAAGCACATGTTGAACTAGTGCTTTGATCTGAGAACAAATGTAGGGAAATCCGAAATCTAAAGCCCCTCAGCTGTTAATGTGTGAATGACCTGGACCTTATCCTAAACGCATAAGACACGCTCTCACACACACACACACACACACACACACTTTGGGCATGTTAAGGACATGTTTGTACATGTGAGATTAGAATGAGAGTGTGAATGCCTGTCAGGTATATAAATATTACATGCGTGTATGGGTATACGTGTATACTTAAACCAAATGTGTGTGTGAGTTCAGCAGCCATTTGTGTGTGTGTGTGTGTGTGTGTGTGTGTGTGTGTGTGTGTGTGTGTGTGTGTGAGACGCTTTGGCCAGTCCTCACTTTTCAAGAGACCTTCAAATGGCTGTTTTAGGGTCAGGGTTGAAATTAGGTTTAGGTTAGGGTCAGGGTCGGGGTTAGGCACTTAGTTGTGATGGTTAAGGTCAGGGTAAGGGGCTGGGGAATGCATTATGTCAATGAGAGTCCTCACAAGTATAGATGTACCAGCTTGTGTGTGTGTTGGAAGGGTTCACAGTTAAGTCGTGTCCTGATTCTATCCCATTGGGAGGAAAGGGCCAGCTTAACGTTCAGTATAATCCGTACTGTACGGGGTCAGTGCGCACACACACACACACACACACACACACACACACACACACACCCCAACGTATCAGAATATGTGTAGGGGATCATTATTGTGTAATATGATTAAGGTCAAGCGAGTACTGAGCTTTTAGTGTGTGTGTCTGTCAGTGTTTGGCGTGTTTGTGGGTCTGCACACAGCGACATGGCTCAGTGTAGCAGCTAAGGATTCAGCTTTATAACACGGTGTTCTTGTGGACCTATGTAGGTTAAATATTTGGATGTTATAATGCACATGTCAGGCCTTCCCTGCCTCCTCCAAAGAAACTCTCGAGCAACGTTTGCTTTCGTTGGCTGTTTGCAACAGTCAGGGGAACCCGACCCGTGCTGATCGAGTCACAGAGTGGGTGGTGTGGGGCAGATACAACGTCAGTATCCCGTTAAAGGCATTGAATGAAAGATGCCGCACGGACGGACCACGGCAAGCTCAAGGTCATTACCCCGCAAATTATTATTCACCTGGGTTTGGTTTGTTTTTGTCCCCGTGTCTCGTTGCTGCCCAGCAGCAAATGTTCTGTGGCCCGGTGGCTGGACACGTCTGCTTTTTAATATTAGAATGGATAAACTTACATTGAAATCCACGGAAACACTGCGTTAAGATTGAAAGCTAGATCCCCACGGTTGTTACTGATTATCCTACAAAGAAAATGTACCTGAATTTCACGGACGTCCACTTTGGATCTTTTTCAGATCTCCAAGCAGAGCTTTTCTTTTCTTTCCTTCGTAACGTCAGGTGTCCCGATACGGCGCGGGATGAAGGTAATGACCTTTGAAATGGCTTTGTTAGCCGCATACAGAGAGCCACGTGGCCAAGTCAGTCCCAGCGTGAGGTCCCAAAGTGAGGTTCATAACACATTCACACACACACACACATTCAGGCCCACTGCTGTCATGAAATGGACCTGATAATGTTCCTGATAAGGTTAATGATGTCACCAATTAGCACTGTTTATCAATGTAGTTGTAATTTTCATTGGTTTCACCAATATGCGGACAGCCCTGTCCAGATACATACAGTTGGTTTGTTCAATTCAGTTTTATTCATATAGCCCAATTTGCCTCAAAGGGCTTTACAGTCAGTACAACATACGGCACCAAGGAAGGAGAATCTTAATGCTACAACACGCAATTATATTTTACAGTTTGCTCCCATCCTTTCGTCAACTTTTTGTGTTTGTCCCTTTTCACATTTCAACATGACACTCCCCCCGTGCACAAAGCCAGGTCCATAAAGAAATCATCATCATCATCATCATCAAATAACTAGAACCAAACCTATCCGAAAACACAACCATCAGTGTGATAAGAACTACCTAAAATGACAGAAACCACCTTCGGGGAAAATGTATTTGACGTGTACTTTGAGTTTTTAGATTGGCCCATGTCCGCTAACATCTTTTTGCACGGTCAATGTTACAGAAGGGCCACGTTTAAAAGGTTAAAATTGAGCATTGTGGTCCTCTTCTCCACGACACCGCCCAACACAGCCTTGCCCCTCAGCTCAGTCTCTATTAGAAGATTATCTTATAATACCCATCATCCAGCGCCCTGCTCTCTGGTTGAGTTGGTTTTACGATGTATTCTGGGAAGAGGCTCTGGTTAATGTCCAAATTCTGCTGTAATGTGCTCATGTAAAGCTTGAATTAACATCAAACAGCCCCTGGCTCCCATGCTCATCCCTTGATATGTAATTTTAGGGAGCATAAGGTCACATAGCCTACACTTCCTGCCATGCACTGCCCCGGTCTCCCTCCATCTCTCTTCTTCCACTTTGCCTTTTAAACGGCATGTTTTAATACCATTCTCCAAAAAGTCAGGCTGATTTTGTGCATTTTAGAATCTTGTTATCATGTTTCTTTTAGGCCTTTAACCCTCCGGAGACGCTATATGTATAGATACATTACATTACTATTCATTATCCGCTATTCATTACTTTTCATAGTACTAGCAGCCCGTGAACGTTTCACACACCAGCATGTGTGGTAAAGGGTTAACACTTTAATTAGAAAAGATCATAGTGATCTTCATTTGTTTTTTCAATGCAGTGTCAACTTTGCAAACTTTCTCAAAAAAACCTTTTAAAAAAGAAAAAGGTATTAATCAGTATGTACAATACGATCATATTGGGTTATCATTTTACAGAATTCTTTTGTCCTAAACTAAAATAAACTTGCCAGCATTTGTTCGTGACAGTTTTTCACACCTGAAAGGTTTTGTCTGGTGTAATGCCTAACATTGATTTATTGAAAAATGTAATTTGATATGCATTTTCAACGTAACACACTGTATATATCAATACAGGAAAGTATCCTTATTAATCCTGTGATTTTGTTGCCCAACCCTGTCTGCTGATATTACCGTTATGTAACCTCATTTAGAGATTCAGGTGTTGTAAGTTACATATATTCTGAAACAGCATTTTAAAGACTATATTTCATCATGTAGTGAGTAAAGTCTGTCATATTTAAAGAAAAATATAGTCATTGAGATCCTGTTAAAACAGCAGTCATATATATAGTGTGTGTGTGTGTGTGTGTGTGTGTGTGTGTGTGTGTGTGTTATCTGACCACCCTGCTCTTCACTCGGGCGTAAAGTGGAGTTCAAATTCAGTTTTCTGTTCAATACCAAAATATCAGCCCTTGTCTTGGGATCCCAGCCTCATTAAAACAGAGCACTGCTCATGTCCAACCAGTAAGAACCCTGCAGACTTTTCAGTATGTGGATGCTCAGCGAAGTCGTGGCAATCGACTGCTTGGAGAGGAATCTGTTACAGTAGAGAATCATGATAATATGGAAAAACTTCCAAGGTGTGAGCCGCAATTATTTCACTCTGCAGTTTGTGATTAAATGATTTATTTCCCTCCATGCACGCCACCAATAGTGCACTGGAGTTATGACCCGACGTTATAATGATGGCAGGCTCGTAACTACACGATAAAATGAAAGTGAAACGTCCGATCTTCCCATGTAGCAGTTTGAAAAAAAACAAACCAACCTTGTCTTTGCTTCATACATGCACACGTTCATAGGCGTGTGATCGACTGTCCAGCTCGTGTCGCTTCAAACAGCTGTGCATGAGACGTTGGCTGCACTAAAGGGCAAATGTGGTGTAGAGAAAATGAGGCAGGGATGGATGGGTGAGCTGAAACCAGCCGTGAATACCAATGTGCCGCCTCCTGTCTATGTTTCTGTCTGCCGCCGCCTCTCTCTCTCCTTCTTCCTAGCTTCCTTTCTCTTTGTTCGACACCGCCTGAGGGGGCCAGAGGCAGTGAGAGCAGCAGTGTACTCAAAAACATCTGTTAGAGTAGGAGAGGACTCTCAGAATGACAGGACTTTTTGACCAAGTCCAACTGGAAACATACAGTGGTTGTAAGATAATACACCAACTCCTAGCCTGCACGCTGCAAACACACGTCAGCACTGTTCTTTTCTGAACAGGTAAAACTCTTGAGTCCTCCTGGGGGCAACGCCATGCATGTACCTAACAATGAATCCGAAATCCAGACATGGTGACTCCACTTCCTACTCAGGTGCCCATAACAGCATGACGGAATTCATCAGGCAAACAACAGCATCAGTTGATTGTTCCAAAAACCTAAAGCAGCCTCCTGACAAGCTGCCTCTGGTGGTCATGCAAATAATGGCTGTCCCCTCTCAGCAGCCACAAACGTGGCGTCGCTTGCAGTTCAGCTCTGCACAGGAAGCATTTTGGTGGCATTCTCTGCAAATGCGGTTGTAGCGGCCCTAATCCATAGCTACAGGCGGCGTGGCACACGTGGGCCCAGAGCGTCACACACATTCAGAGATGACTCTTTTACTTATTGTTACTTATGTTAGCCATAGGGTCCAATAAAGATTCTAAAGTCTCACAGAGCCATATATAAAGATTTAAAGGTGCAGTGTGTAACATTTAGGAGAATATTATAAGTATGTTTTCCTTTGTGTAGAACTGCGTCTGTGTCTTAATGGAAGTGCTGGTGGTCCACCATTTTTACGGTTGGCGATCCGATCCCAGCTCCAAGTGTCCCTTGGGCAAGACACCGAACCCCGTGTTGCTCCCCCGGGCGCAGCGGGTCAAATGCAGAGATTGGATTTCACTGGACGTTGTACTGTGTATGATTGTGTGTGTGACCTTTTCTAAATAAGAATCGTTGTGTTTTCGTTACCTGTAGAACGAGCCGTTTTTATCGTCCGAGGGAGCGGGTCCCCTTCCGCGGAGGCCGTCACGTTGCACCGCCATGTTTCTACAGTGGCCCGAAACGGACAAACCAATCACTGGCTCTCGTTTTCGCAGCCACTGTGGTTTCTCCTACATGCTTGGAAGGGGAGGGCGAGGCGAGCAGCGTTCAAGTGGTTGCAAACTGTAATTTCCCTGCTCAAACACACACAGATTCAAGCTCACGGCTCACGGTAGAGTTTGGGCGCAGCGTCGCTTTAACTGTCACAGGGATGTCTCTGAGCATCGGGTTCGGCGTCGCGTGTTGGACGGTGTTTTTTTGGAAACATGCTGTAATTTGAACGCGGGGTCACGGTATCAGTTTGCATCCATATGTATGTTTCTCTCCCCACGTCTGTTTGTGCCTCACAACGTCTTCTCTCCCCTCTCCCTCCACATTTCACTGGGGATTTGTTGTTTTTCAGCAGTAGTAATTCTGTTTTTAAATCAGACCCACTGTTTTCTCCTCCTGACTCAGCCCGATTTGAATTACTAATGAGTCGGTTTTCTTTACCTCTGGGCAGCTCTGGGAACAGCTGGCCACAGAGTGGGCTGATCAGCATGCACAAAGCACTTCATCCTGCCTTTTTATTTTGTTGAATTTTACTCCCAAATTGGTCAGTTTGGAGCAGCTCTCAGCCTTGGAAGGTTTTGTGAATTCAGCCTCCGGGGTTTCACGACTCCAGATGATGTGAATTAGGCCTCTGTTAGCTAACCTAGGTGATGAATAGTTTATGCTAAGTTTAGGAATAGACTTATGGAGGAGCGTCTAGGGATAAGTAGGTGTTTGTAAGGTGCTCTTTTTCTACCCTCCCTCTATACCTAGCCTTTCTCCCAGCATCCTCTGCGGCCAGCTGCACTGCAAAAGAAAAAACCCACACCCTTGATAAAATAAATCTGTTTGCGTCATGTGTTTTTCTTCATTCAACTGGCATTACATTGAAGGCGGGGTGTGCAATTCTGGACAGATACCATTATATGGAGCGAACAACGACGCAGCTAGTAATATATCTAACGTTACCTGGGCTGTGTGTTAGCAAACTGAACTGGAAAGGAAGCTGAATGTCCGTGGGCAAGTCCTATAGAGAGGGGAGATGACATGCAGCAAGTTTGCCACGGGCCGCAGTCGAAACCGCACCCCACACTCCCCACCTTTTAAAGCTGGATTCGTTTATTCAGTCACGTTGTGACCTTCTAAATCTTTAACCTTCTCCTTCAACATTAGAATTCTTAACATCTTCAACGGAAGGCAAAGTGACTTGGGGCATCCTGACTTTTGCGGCCTCTGCCGCCTGACCTGCTGTGTTTTATGTGTTTTACAGTCTCGACGAGTTATCGCAACACACTTTAACAGATAATCGGTCGCACGCTGCCCTGCTAGCCTGCAGTGCTCTGCTTGTTCAACCGCACGGAAAGTTATGGAACCCCATTATGATGCTACATCAAGCCCCTCATATTGCTTGAAGGTCAAGGGCACTTTATGTGAAAGATATGAAATCTGCCTGATATTATAAGGGCTGAGAGTATACGTTCCTATGAAGAGGCGAGCTCACCTTTCCTCTCACGCCGGGAGGTTTATGGGTGGCCGGGGAGCTGTAATTGGTGGCTGACGGGCCAAGCTTTGAGGCAGCAGGACCACATGTGACTGTAATCTGCTGGATCTCAAGTCACACGTACATGTGGCTGCGAATATGTTGTAGCTACACACACACACACACACACACACACACACACACACACACAACCAGGCCACATGTTCTGATGTGTTTGTGGTGCCTTTGAGGGATCAAGAGTAATGAGTTTTGTATTCTCAGTGGAACAGTAAAAATCTTATTCCTTATCGTTGTCTCAGAAAAGGAGACATATTATATTTTAAGGCTCTGCAGCGTTTAATTCGCTAACATTTACAAGTTGACTGTTTTATTCACTATACCATAGGGTTTCCCACATTTTGTTAGGTATAAAAAGTATAAATATGATATACATGAGGCATGGTTTGAGCCGACTGATCACCATCAGCCTTTCTGGGATGCTCCACCTCCCTATCTAAGTGACCTTGGAAAGGTACAGTGTGTTGGCACACACCCCTCCCTTACAGAGGTGATGTAATTCAGTTTGTATGACCTAGAAAGCATCATATAAACAATAATGTGAAGCCGTTTGTGACAAAATGAAAGGCGCAAAAAGTAAAAAGGAAGGCTGAGGCTGGGTATTCAGAATGATCCGTTATATGGTGACGATCAGCGATCACGATAGTTACTTTATCAACTTATCGAGGTCAGCAAGAATTATGGAGGTCATGTCCACATATCGTGTGACTTTTGTTGGAGAATATATATTTAAATATGGACGATAATATTGTCCCAGAAAAAATTGCAATAAAAGCCCGGCCCGTGGCGAAACTGGGACACGGAGAGAGCGGACGACGAGAGGACAGAAGCAGCGCGACCACAACTGACAGCGAAACGTGTCTCAGACTCGGCAGAGTTTGTTGCTGTTACGTTGGCCTCCGGCACTGTGCCCAACCCTTATAATGTCGGGGAAAGCCTGCCGGCATCATGTTGGTTAAAACGTTTCCGTTTGCAACTAATGAACGTGAGCTAGCTAGCTAGTGAACTTGCCCGGCGTCCAGCAGGCTGCTCTGACCTCATCTCTGGCGTGGACTCAGACCCCGCGGTTAACGGCAGATGTCCTTTCCTTTCTTCTCCATCCGGCCCTGCTTTGCTTCGTCTTCTTTTTCTCTCCTCTCCGTCTTTGTCCTTCTGTCTTTGTCTTCCTGGCTGATTTCATCCTGGATCCCTCAGCAACGCGATTCGGATTTATATCTTCCAGCCTCCTCTCTGCCCTCTCTCCTGGCCCCATCCCTCCATCCCTCCTCTCTTTTGCTCTCCGTTTTCACTGTCGCAGTCAGCCTTCCAAAATGAGCTATATGAGCATTTAATGATCTGCCACTTCTATGATTTGGGTTTGATTAAGTTTAGGCAGCAGCTTAGCACTAAAGTCTGGCTTCTGTGCACATGCTGTCCCAGTTAATCGACCCTCAAAACATCTCTGATACTGTATATGTTTCGGGCTGCAAAATCTGAAATCTAAGGATATTTCAGCCCTGTTTTATTCAACATACTGTACAGTGCTGTGCAATACATTTACAATAATGGAGAGAGAACATTATCTTCTTTTTCTTTTCCTTTGGGCTGTTCCCTTTCAGGGGTCGCCACAGCGAATCATGCACCTCCATCTAACCCTGTCCTCTGCATCCTCTTCACTCACACCAATTAACTTCATGTCCTCTCTCACTACATCCATAAATCTCCTCTTTGGTCTTCCTCTAGACCTCCTGCCTGGCAGCTCCAACCTCAGCATCCTTCTACCAATATATTCACAGTCTCTCCTCTGAACATGTCCAAACCACCTCAGTCTGGCCTCTCTGGCTTTATCTCCGAAACATCTAACATGAGCTGTCCCTCTGATGGACTCGTTCCTGATCCTGTCCGTCCTCGTCACTCCCAAAGAGAACCTCAACATCTTAAGCTCTGCCACCTCCAGCTCTGCCTCTTGCCTTTTCTTCAGTGCCACTGTCTCTAAGCTGTACAACATCGCTGGTAGAGAGAGAACATTATATTATATACAATATATATAAGATTATTTCGTCGGTAGTGTGTCAGGAAGTCGTGCTCAGTCTTGATGTTAGTGTTACAAATCCCCTGTCACGGGGAACAGCGGCAGATGATTGCTTGAAATTACTTCCAGTAGCCACTTGCTAATGTTGCTTGATGTCCTCGGCAATGTGAGGAGATGATGACAGGCCAGTCACCGCCAGTTGTTCTCATAAAGATTGTCGCCCAAGGGGGACATACCGGTAAACCAAAGAAGAAAGACTGGCAATCCCTCCAATCCCCTTTGTAGGCCACACAGTCCACGCCATCCTGGATCTCACGCAAAGCGGCAGGTTGCTGTCCATGTTTTGTTTTTATACAAAAAGTCGCGACAGTTCGAGTCGTCTACCGCCAGAACCCCAGTAGTTTCTTACCACTGGTTCAGTGTGTTGTCTAGAGTACTTAAGGTTTATGCTCCTGACTAGACTTTAGACTAAACGTATGCTGTCTTCTAGAACAAGAGATAGTATGGGCAGTAGTTTGTATATTACCACGATGAATGGACAGAGTATTGAGAGGGTTTCAGGGTACAAATATCTGGCTGGATCAAAAAGTTACGTTTAAATCTGAGATTGACACGCTTGTCAGCAAGCCACAACAACAAAATTGTATATTTGTACAGAAACACAGCTAATTTTCCAATTCGTCCACTCTTAAATCCGCTAGATTAATGTCTTCCCTCCGCCCTAAGATTTATTACGTCTTACATCTTGTATGAAAAGGTTGGGTGGGCATCCATAACAATCAGACGTGACAGGCGTTGGTTTCCATTTATTTATGAAGCCCTTAATGACAACTTGCCACAATACATCACGTCCTTATTAAACTGGCCCCACAGTCTTAACTTGACTCGATCTAGTGATTGCTTGAAGCTCGATGTCCCGCGTGGAAACACTAAATTTGGGAAACCTGCTGTTGGTTTTTGTGCTGCTCACATTAACAACACACACTGAAACAGCTATAGGTCAACTGAAAAACTACTCCGCACTTGAATGTAATTGTTTTTAACTCTGTTCTTTTGCTGGCTGTTTTCTCGTTATGTGTTTTTTGTGCGTATTTATTCTGTTTTGTGTGCTCATGCCTTCAGTGATTCCTCGAGATTTAAATAAAGGTTGAATGAGTGAATGACTGTGCTCAGAGGATTTGTGCCACTATAACAAAGTCACACTACTTTCTGCTTTCCTACTGAGGGAGACGAGGCATTATTTCCATTGTTGCAAGGGGTTACTTGTCAGGAAAAGTGTAAACATAGATGATTTGAAACATTTGAAAAACGACCATGGTGGTGTTTTATCACGGCTGCAACTAACGATTATTTTAATAATCGATTAATCAGATTTTTTAGAAAGCATTAATTTCAAACCCTTTTATTCAAAAACAGAACTGACAGTGCAAAAAATGTTGCTCCTTCAACGTCCCTGAGCTGTTAAAGTAATAAAAAACCAAAAAACAAATGGACTAACACAAAACACACACACATCTGCTTTACATCTGCACAATATAAAGGCTTTTTTAAATAAAGTGCACAAAAAGATGTATATTTGTGTTTAAAAGGACCTGAGCTGTCAGAACAATAAATCCTTTTTTTTTGTAGTTTGTGTGTGGTCATGTGACCGCATCGCTACGTCTGATTGGTGAAACGGAGTCATGTGGTAGATGTGCTGACGGCGTCTCTCTGGCAAAAATAAAGCAGAATATGAGTCGAGTGCAGCCCGATGTAGCTGAGTGCGAGCAGCGTTTCTTCTTCACAAATCTACTCAGGTACAAGTATCAAGTCTGGTGCAGTAAAACTACTCTTAGAAGTTGGTTGTTTTCAAAAAGTCACTTAAGTAAGTGTAACGGAGTAAATGTAACTCGTTACGACCAACCTCTGAGACTCACACACACTCACTCTCTCTCTCTCTCACTCGCTGTCGCTTCTGCACATCTTGCCATTAACGCACGTTTCCGATGTATTTAGTGTGAAATGCTGCCCCCCACCTTGGATGACTCGGCTCGTGCTGATTTCTCTGCCTCCGCCGTGCGTTTCAGAACAACTTTACGGGTCTGCGCGACGGTCTTTCCGCTACCTCCGCTCTGTTTATATTTCTGCTCCGCGCTCAACCGCTTTTTTTAAACTCAAACATCTCCGCGTCTTATTGAGCGGCGTAATAATCGCTCGACACAACGAATGAATGAATAATGATAATCGATTTTTAGCGATTTTATCGATTCGTTGTTGCAGCCCTATTTTCTACATTAGCCAATGAAAACCATATGAGATAAACATAAAACAATAACTCCGTCAGCAGCTCTGTGACACACGAACCGATAGAAAAGTGTCCTCGGATGGCCCTCAGTGAACGACCTCGTTGTGCTGTGACTTATCAGGCTGCTGAGAGGGGCTGATCTGTCCCGAGCCCAACGCTGCGTTCAAGGACCTGATTAAATTAGCTTTCCAACGAGCCCAGTGTGCCCACTTTAATTCCCGACTTTCTGACTAATCTCATTAGCTTCGTTCTGGCTCGACCCGCTCGCTCGACCTGAAGGGATTCCCCTCGACATCCACACACACACACACACACACACACACACACACACACACACACACAGACGCACATCTACAGAGGACCACACACACAAATCGACAAATAGTGGGCTAAACAAGATTTTTATTCAATTAGTCAAAAAGTGGGAGAGGTTCCTGCTGCGGATCGAATCAAATAAGTGGATTGTGTGTGTGTTTGAGAGAGCGGGAGAGTCAGAGAGTGCTAATGCGGCGGTTCTGCTCCTCTGCATATGAGATAATGACTCTGATCTGTAACCTTTGGGGCGCTGAAGGCTCCATTGTGGCTCTGGTGTCACTTCAGGCTTTAGTTTGCAGCGGCGCGGCGTCGACTCTTAGGGTGCTTTCACATCTGTGGTTCGGTTCGTTTGGTCCACACCAGGGGCAAAAAATTTCCAAAATGCAGTAACATCCTCATCACTCATCGGCCAGATGTGTCTTAGAACGTATTTCCTAAACTGCTCTTCAACTGGTCAGAATTAACTTGCGGTAAAAAATTCCAGCTGAACTCCTGGAAGTAAACAAAGAGGAGGAAGAGCCAGCAGGCAACACAGCGCTGTTGCGAGTCCTACCATAGAGAGACAACTGTTGATTGTAGCGCCGGTCATCTGATACTACATGGTTTGTATACACCACTTTAGGCAAACTACACATTTCGAGAATAAAGTTTGCCCACGGGTTTCTTCAAGGAGGTCTCGGCATGCTTTCGGTTTCGCACCCGAGTGCAATTGCTGCATTCACACCTGCCCAAACCAACCGCACCAAGGGGGAAAGCGAACTCTAGTGCGATTCAACCGAACTAAATGAGGCAGGTGTGAAGGCGCCCTTAAACTGACAAGAACACTGACATATCGCAATTATTTCTGGGACAATATATCGTCCAGCAAAAGTAGTTATCGTGCCTATGTATATCCTCACTTTGTACACGCTTACATTATAACTAGGCTGGGTCTGAATTTAGGGACAGCCGGAGCAACTGGCTCGGTCACAGCAACGTCAAACTGTTGTTTCCACCACGAAGACAAACCAGGCAAAACGGGACTCATTCGTTGTCCTTAACTCCATTTAAAACTATAAGTCTTTTTTTAGACATAATTTGGCCCTAAAGAGATCATTCATAAAGTGCATTAATCTGCGATTCACATTAAGTAATCTTATTTTATTTAGCCTATTACTGTGCAGGCCGTCAAGGTGAATTGGCTCCTTTGCCAGGAAAATAACTGGTGGCACGCACCTACGACTCTTACACTCGCAGGGAAGGTGAACATTAGTTCCCGATATGCAGAAGTATTCTGTGTAAATGTGTGTTTGGAGTGTGAGGGCTGCAAGAAGTGGGACTAGCAGAGTCTGAACATCAGTGTTTTTGAACTTTTTAACATTTTTGCAATGCATATGTATGTGTCGCCTTTTTATTTCCCTGTGCCGATTTTTAAAGTTTAACACAAAGAGAAAGAACTGCTAACTTTATTTAAATACCACCTAATTTTAGAGAAATGCAGCTCAGAGTGCTTTACACCAAGAGAAAACACCTTCAAATGTCAAATGGATACACACATACATTAGAAAGAGGAAAAGTTCCATTTTAAAATTAAACACATTTTACAATTTAGCACAACTGAAATGAACGATTCAGATTTAAAAAGTGACCACAAAAGGGTTTTTCGTCTGAAGCCCCAGTTCAGGTTTCTGTCATCGGATCCGGAGGATCAGGAAAAGGGTTCTGGTCCAGAGCTAAGGAAAGAAAGAGCCTGTAAATGCGACAGCAATGATGTGATTCCATGAATCTGCTTTGAGGACGCGTATCCCGAGACTGACTGGAAGCCTGTGCAGGAACGATGTGATAACGGCTGCTCTTAAGTCACGGATGGCTGTTCTTCTTCTGCGCAAATACTACATGCGGTGTCTGACAGCAGCCTCCCTCGCGCCACTCAGTAAAACCAGTTAGTCAAAATCTCTGAGGGTGTCACACTGTCGCAGGTCAGCTGATAATACACTTAAAGGTGTCCCTGTTGGTCCAGATCCCAGCGGTCCGACCAGCAGAGGTCAAAACAACGTGGGCGGCTTGAAGAGGCGAGACGTTGTGGATGTCAGTGGAAATTTGAAGGTGTTTGCAGTTTTAGCCAAGCGGCACCTTTTAGACGTCAATAAAAACTGCAGGTGAAGGGGTCACAGCTCAAAGGAAGCCCCCCCCCCCATTTTTCACCAGTTCCAGACGAGCTGTATCCTTTTGGGGGCCAGGAAAGACTCACACAGTCACTGTTTTAGTTTCAATATGCAGACAGCATCAATGTTTTATGTAAAGAGGAGCTGGCAGACCACACTGTTTCTGTATTTATTTATTATTCAAGAGGAGCAGTGGAGAAATAAAAAGAGGAGTGAGTGTGAAAGGGAAGCACAGGCCAGTTTTCACCCCAGGACACGAGCACCGGGGCTCCTCCCTGGCCAAAAATGTTGTTCTGTTGTCTTACTGTGCGCTTTGTTGACTCTTTCATTGTCAATAGTTCCTATTGAGTTGTACTTGAGTCAGAAGTTGAAGAACTTTTCTATTGACTGAGGCTGAGAATTGCCTGAGCCGGCTGCTGTGAAGTCTCTGAGGTAGTCGGCTTTGATCTCAGAGATCCACAGCGAGGCTGTTTAATAAGTGATGAGGCAGCCGATGACTGTGGCCAGGCCTCCTCATAGCGATAATCCATATCTGAAATTATATTCTCTCACACTCACACACGCATATACAGGCTCTCTTTGACACACTAACTGAGCTGTCAGCAGGAAATGTGCACCGCATCACCACCCTGATTGTACGTGTGTCGTTGTGCACATGCTCACCGAACACAAGGCCGAATCAAAATGTCTGCTCTTCACAGACTTAACAGGCGAGTTCACTGGAAGTCCACGAGTGAAGGTAGCTGTCCAAATCCACAATTCGTTCTAATCCACAAGTCCACAAGGAGCCTCACGCGGACTTCCAGAGAGCCCCCTTGGGGGGAAAACCTCTTCGGACTTTGCTCGGATAATTGCTCAGAATCCACAGCGACGTTCCCATGATGTGAAAGAAATGAATATGTGAGGTTTGATTAAACACACGCAGTATATACGTGGGCGGAATCATTTTACATTTGCTATAATCTGCAAAGATAGACGGGTTTTTAAACAGTCACGTAGTGACTTTGAGGGTTTAACGTGCAGCTCATGTTGGGAACCTTTACGTGCGACTCAGGTGAAGCTGGTCAAACCTTTTGCGGCGAGTTTCATGGAACAGCCAATCAAAACAGATAATAACGATCATGGGGTGTTGACGATAATGGTGGTGATATAAGGGAAACGGAGGAGAGTAGTGGTGGTCGTGGTGATGATGATGAAGAGGTAAGTGTAAATGATTAGCTCTGTTTTATGAATGCTAAATGAGCTCTCAGCATGTGTCATAATTGGCAGCAGCTCTCTGTTCACGTATGATTAATTACTCTAAATAAGGATTAGAAGTCTGCAATTACTTGGTGATAAAAGGAGGACAGAGTCCTGATTATAAGGGTTAATTATCATGACCCACCTGTACTCTGCTGTGTGTGTGTTATAAACTGGGACTCTTCTTATTAAGGGTCTACTCCCCCCTTTTTCCTCAATGTCAATTAGGTGCCTGTTAATTCTTTGTAAATGTCATTTAGAAATGTTATATCTTAAAATAATCAAATGAAGACACTGAGGTCTGTCTCTCTTTGCTCTGTTTTTTTTTTATTGGTTTGTTTAAATGAAAAACTTGTGACAAGCACTCGGCTCTCCAGTAATTAAGAATGAATTCTAGTTTTCCGAGTGGCAGCCAATAAATTACCATAAATGAATGTGTGAAAACCTGGATAGTTATCACATAAAAATCACAAAATCTGGAGCTCTTAACATATTTTTGTCTTTTGTCTGAGTGTTTGTCCTAATTTTACTGCGCATGGTCTGTGTTTCGGAGATGAAATACCCATCTGCAGCCCCTGCACAATCCCAGGTCAGCCCTTTGTTGTAGTAGCATTCCCTTTTGAATTTATTTTCTCCTTAAGGGTTTCAGTCTGTCAGAAAAGCTGACAAATGTTTTCTTTTCTTATTCTAAACTAAGGTGGATGTTAAGAAGTCACAACAATGCAATGAGTACACTGGGGGCAGTGAAAACAGAGCATTTAACAAAGATAAAAGGCCAATTATGTTTGTTGGAATTAGACAACTACAGCTCCCATGACGCCTTGACCGCTTCTTATAAACCAACATCAGTGTTGGACCTCACGGATGCTCTGGTGTCTCAAAGGGAGCAAATCCCTGCAGCCGGATTCAACATCTGGTGGAAAGAAGGCGTGGAGGAGGCTGGAGGCTGTTATAGTAATTATCATATATAGGCATAATGCTAAGGTGTCCACATACTTTTGCCCGTGTAGTTCCTTAATATCTTCCGTCATCTGTTGACTATTGAGCATTCACATGGGAAAAAGAGGGGGGGGGCGGGCATGTAATTTCTGCAAACTAGTTTGGTTTGCATTATTTGAATGAAGTGAGCATTACTGTCTGCATTGAGTCTTCATGTGTTTTACGACTGGAAGCAACCTGGCGTTCCCACAGTTCTACAGCGCTACAAATCTGGCACCTCATATCTATCATGCTCTGCTGCTGCTCGTTAATGTTTGCAGATACACAGCAGCCACGGCAACTCGGCTCGGATTGTGTGTGTGTGTGTGTGTGTGTTGTATTGAGCTTGGTGAATCCCCCTCCCTCTGGCTCTAATAATGTTAGGAGCTGAAAAGAAACAAGTAGCTTTTCCTATTATATCTTTGTAATATTATAAAGAGTACGTTCTAGACCTGCTCTGTAGGAAAAGTGCAATGAGATAACTTCTGTCATTGGCGCTATATAAATACAATTTAAATACATTGAATCACGGCCGAACAGATGAAGGGGAAATTTTAAAAGAGAGGTGGAGAGAGGGGGGCAGAGGAAAGAGAAATCTAGGTAAAATGACATATAGGATATTTTCGCTTCTCTGGAATAAAACTCCTGCTTCAATTTGCACATAAAGAGCTGAGTGGAGACGCTAGAATTTAGTGGGAAAAGTCATGCAAAAAGGCTTTAATGCATGGCTGAGGTGGAAAAGAAGGCATATTATGAAATAGAAGATGTGATAAAAAAGCTAATATTAAAAAGCAATTTTTAGATAGACCTCGATGTACAGTAGACAAACCATTCATATCCCAGTTTCACGCACCGTTAAAGGCCTTCACTCCATCAGAAAGACCAAAAACATGAAGGGGATAGATGGTTTTCATAGTCTCATTTAAAAGTACATTTACATTTAGCAGACGCTTTTATCCAAAGCGACTTACATATGAGAACATTCACAAACCGAAGGCGCAGCTTCGGGAGCATTTTGGGGTTCAGTATCTTGTTCAAGGATACTTCGACGCACGGCTGGGGGATCGAACCGCTGACCTTCCGATTGGCAGGCGACCATTCTGCCACCAAGCCACGGCCGCCCAGTAAAAAAAGGCAGACAGCCAAAAGTGCAGCTTTGCCCCCTTTTCAACTCCTTAGTTCTGTTATTTCATTTCAGTAATGTGTTCAAGGAAGCACGGTTGCAGGTCCAGGTATAGAACAGCGACAACCTGGCATTTACCCGTGATCCATATTCTGATATATGAAAGGTCAAAGGTGGGTTCAGTGTATCCGTTTCATGCACAAGATTCGTGTGTTAGCACAGAGAGAGCTCCCCATCGTCTGGTGTTGGTGTGTGTGTGTGTGTGTGTGTGTGTGTGTGTGTGTGTGTGTGTGTGTGTGTGTGTGTGTGTGTGTGTGTGTGTGTGTGTGTCC
>CM022489.1:2238263-2262705 GCA_011952105.1 Coreoperca whiteheadi | reverse complement strand
CCCTGGCCACGCAGCCAAACGAACAGATATCCTCGTTCACATTCTCACACACATTTTCAGCCTCTCTCTCTCTCTCTCTCTCTCTCTATACCCACATGTTTTCTCAGCAGCTGCTGACAAATTGACGCAATCATGGGAATTTTCCCCACATGGAAACCTACATTTTTTTCATAAATTTTTTTTCATTTTGGGGCTCTCGGCAGGGCGAGGTCACTCTAGGAAAAAGAGCGAGCATGCTGTCCCTGTCAGTCTTTCTCTCGTTCTTTGTGGCGGCAGCTTTTCCCAGGCACGGCCTGACTGACGTATTGGCAACATTTAACACACGCTCAAGAAATAACACATCCGGGCAAACCGTGTGTGTGAGAGTGAGTTCAGGCACATGGCTGCAGGGATGTAAAGAGTCCAACAGGTTATCTCTTCTTCACTGGAGAATAGATTTTCTAATCTTCTAACCTGAGCCGTCTAAGCTAATTTTCTGTTTTGCTCAAATCCTGCTTATCCTAGCTCTCCGCTGAGGTCCGTAGGCCTGTTTCAGCCCTCCACCCTCGGCTGAACTTCTCTGTTTTATAGTATTATCTGTTCATCCTCTTCCATCTCTGCTTTAACCAGCTTTAAGATCGGCAGGTTTGACCCGAGCAGACCGCTCAGGGCTTCTGCTGGGTCATTACTCCCCTGCATCAGCTTTATTGCCAAGTAGGTTTACAGGAATTTTCTTTGCTATTTTTGGTGCAAAACAATAAACATAGTAGAAATATAAGAAGCGGAAAGAAACAAAGTAAATACTGCAGGTCAAGGATCGTTTCCATAAAAATTAGATATAAGATATTAAATACTAATCATAGAATAGAATATGTGCAATTTGACGAGATGTTATTTATATCACAGGATGTGCAATGTTACTTAACTAAAAAGGGGGTTCTTGTTGATGAGGCCGATTGCAGATGGAAAGAAACTGTTTCCGTGGTGCTGGTCTTGGCAGACCTCCTGCCAGAGGGGAGTGCCTGAAACAGTCTGTGTCCCGGGTGGGAGGGGTCAGCCACAATCTTTCCTGCTCGCCTCAGGGTCCTGGAGGCGTACAGGTCCTGGAGGGAAGGTAGAGCAGAGCAAATGATCCGCTGATGGTGATGGAGGAGGTGAGGATGGACTCGATGATGGCGGTGTAGAAGTGCGCCGTCATTGTCTTTGGCGGGTCGAGTTTCTTCAGCTGCCGCAGGAAGTACATCCTCTGCTGATGTTCAGCTCCCACCTGAGGTCCTGGGTAATGATGGTGCCCAGGAAGAGGAAGGACTCCACAGGGTGACGGGGCGGGTGGGGGTGGGTTGTTCCTGTAATCCACAACCATCTCCACTGCCCTGAGAGCGTTTGAGCTCCAGGTTGTTCTGGCCGCACCAGGTCACCAGTTTTTTAATCGCCCTCCTGAAGGCGGACTCATCCTCATCAGAGATGAGCCCAATGAGGGCGGTGTCATCTGCAAACTTCAGACTTCAGAATGCCTCATGGTAGCACGGTGTAGTACGGTAAACACATTCAGCTTGGAATATATATGGGCATGAATTCCACGAACATGTTTTGGATTCTAGAAACTGAAAGAAACATTCACAATTTCCAACCAAGGGTAGTGTAGCAGGTGCTAGGGAGGGAGCTCTCCATAGCCTGCCTTGCTAATAGCTCAAAAAATAGATGAAGAGAGTGGTAATTAACATTGAACTGGATGTGATCCACTATTAACACTTAACAATAAAACAAAAGGCGACTCCAAACTGAGGGAAAGGGTTACGGTAGAGAACTGGACCAAAGCCTAAGACAAGTAGATTTGTCTTCGTCACAGACAGCGTTTGTTCACGCCTGTACTGAACAGTGTGTGCTTGTGAATATCCTGAGTTGAAATGAGCAAACACACCCGTCCTGATCTGATTCAAACTCTGAGCGCTTTGAGCTCTCGGTGCTGTAATTCACTCAGCTCCACCTGGAAATGTTCTGGCAAGCTCTCGTCAACTGCAAGTGGATTTATAAAAAGTTTAGAGCTGAATGTCTCAGCTCTAACGCTGAGAAACCATCCTCCAACTTGTGAGGGTGTGTTCAGTTTGTGCACACATCATCCGCTGGAAGTCCGGCAGCCTCCAGTGTCAGTTTATGAGCGAGCGAGAGCTGCAGCTTTCTGTTATGCAGCAGGGTATAGCGTTCTCTGTTTGGCAGCTACAGATTACCATTAATTGCAACCAGAAGGGCCTAAATAAGGCATGCAGGCCAGATCAACATTTCTGAATCCTGGCCACTCTGCTTTGTTGTGTTCCCTGATGCTGAAGACATTTAGAGTTTAGGGACCGAACAGCCTCATTAAACGACACGACGACATTTCTTCAGTAACTAAGGGCAGCAGGAGTTAAAGGTCAGCTCATTTACTTCTCTTTCCTGTGAGGGCTGGCGTTCACCAAACGTCAACGGTAAAAATAGAGTTGATGAATTTATAGTGGGACGGATGCATGTTCTGTTCATTTTTAGCCATGCTAGTGGCTCTGTGGATGGCAGGGTCGGTCGGTCGGTCGGTCCACCACTTCTAGACTCCCGGACTAAACTCTCTCCACAACTATTGCCAGGATACGTGGTTCACGTATTCGCGAACTATTCTGACGTTTCACAAAGCGCCGTCATCAGGTCAAACTTTCCGTTTGTCCCATACTTTGGTGTACCAAAATGTAAGCCCGCTAATGTCACTGAGCTCAGCCATGGTAATGACGGACCGGAGGCTTGCTGCTATTTCTGTACTGCCGTTTATTGTCTGGATAGGAAGAGAACATATGTACTGGTCAGTCATATAGTTTGCTCGCCACGGTCATTTCAGACCCAGCATATTAGAAACATCAACAAGTTACTTTAGCACAATGTCTAAAAATGCACTATTTAATTTTATATGACCAATTTAATGTTACATGTATTACATCCACTCATTACACTCGGATGCATTTCAATAAGTCACAACACCAACATAATCATACGGGGGATATATCCACGTTTACATATTGCTGTGCCTAACAACCTACCTTTGGCACAGTGTAGAGATTTCTTTTTTTAATATTTCAGGGGCAGCTTTTGCCCCCACTGTCTAAAAAATTGGGGCATTTGCTAAATTTTAGGAGCATTTTTAAAAAATAGTAATTAGTGCATAAAGTTGATGTTTTTAATGTGAAATGAGCCCAGATTAAAATGCATACAGTAATCACGACCTTGTGCCTACATGAGTAATTAAAAAGCATACTATTGCTGTTCCAAAGAGAAGTGTGGACTCATCTGCGTGTAGAATACCATCTGTATGTGTGAGAGCGTTAGCGTGCTTTATTTCATCCCCAAATTTAGCCCCATGGTAGGCATGGATGAAATAAAATAACGGACTTGACTATCTAGCATCCAGTGTGAAAGCCTGCCCAGCGCTCAGTGTAGCACGAGCTACACTCCTGTCAGAGGTGCGTGTCAGTACGCAGCCGTAGCCCTGCCGTTTATCAGGTTAATGCTACAGTAATATGCTCAGCGGCAGCAAATATGAAATATGACCTGCCTCGGGGTCACGATTAGATGATGTGATTTTAAAGTATTTACTGGATCTCTGGATCCGGATGTTATCGCTTGTAAATATGTACATAGTTAGTTTGTGCTTCGCTCTCACTCTTTCTCTCCGGATTAAGATGTTCCTACAGGTTGTAAATATGTAAATAGTTTGTTTGATCTTGTCAATATTCAAATGTTTTCTTTTGGAGCAAGTGCTAGTTACTTACATTGGAAAAGAGTTGGCAACACTGGGTACCGATCCATCGCAGCAGCCAACTTCACTGCAGGTGCAGAATAGCCTGTGGCCTCTGCCAGGTATACATACATTACTGCTCCAACTGTGTGTGAATGTCGTCTTTGTGAGTGCTGGCAGCACTGGTGCTTGGGTCAGGACCAGTAGAAGAGCCCGTTCAGACCCTCTTCACTCGGGCCGACGGGTAGAAAAGAGCCTTTCAGAGATGCAGTATTGTTGATGTCAAACTCATTCAGGCTGCCCTCTGGCTGACACCAACGCGCCAGCATGACCCCTTTCATACTGCAACCATGAATATGCAAGATTTGTATTATTTATCGGGTGGAATTGTTCAGGAACCTTGATTCTTTTCTTTTAACTGATTTATTTCTTTTTCTTTCACTTTTTTCTTTCTTTCATAAAAGAGGAAATCTGTCAGTATTCCCATTTTCTCACCAACACACACACACACACACACACACACACACACACAGTCACAGTGCAACACGTTTCCAGGTTGGCCATAAGGGCTCGTGTGTGACTGTCCTCTTCTTCTCTTTATTCCACTTTATCTGCGTCACCCAGGGATTTCCTGGAATGAAAACCCGCCTGTCAACAAGCACACGCCATGCACGCCACACGTGGACGCACACTTATACACACACACACACATCACCAAATGATCTCACGCTTACTCTTGAAGACACATATTCTCCCTCTTTGTCTCATTCTCTTTATTTAGCTTTTTGGCCTAGCATGCACGGAAACATTTTGACAGGACTTGTCAGAGTCTGTTACGTCACTGTCACCACGATGTTTGAACTCAGCACAGAGAGGATCCCTTCTGTTTCACAGCTGCTGTCCTCGCTGGTTCACATTCGCAGACTCGGCACTCTTTTACACCGATTTTCCACTTCAAATGTCTCCTTAAATATTACATAAGGGTACTGTACTGGCCTGAATATATGTCGACCTCCGGGCTAGCCCCAATTTTGCACCACCTGGTTTTGGATACCATACATTCTCATATAAAAGGTTTCAAATAATGGCCAGGTCTCAAATAATAGCAACAAATAAACACAGGGTAGAAAACTCTGCAGGCGGGTTGGAATTACCTTCACTGTGGGGCTGCAATCATCCATTAAATGACCGATAGTTAGTTAAAAATCACAATTTTCCAAAGCTGAATCGCTTGTTCAGTCCAGAACCCAAAGATATGAAATTTAATACCGTAGCAGACAGAAAGTACTCACATTTAAGAAGCTGAAACCAGGGAATCTTTTCAATTGGTCATCACAAAAGTTACATTTTCTGTTGATCGATTATTTGGCCGATAGTTTACAGCTCTGCTGTGTAATGTCTCATACGGTAAATCCGCCCTTTGTTTCAAGGTATTTCCCCAAATCAGCCGGCCGGATGAGTGTTTTCCTCAGACGGACTCAAAGCGGCTTCGCACAGCCGTATTAGCACACAAACACAAGCCACACACATGCATTCGCAGTGTCAACAGTCTTGTGCTCACAGTGCCTCAGGCCACTCCAGGCAAAGGCCGAAGTTTATTTAAATACCGTGTGAAATCCTTTTTCCTCACTCATCAGAATTTTCACACTGTTCAAATTTTTCTGACCTAAATACATAAACCGGTTACGAGGCGTTAATCTCTCCACAGTGTCGGCAGCTCGCGCCGTCATTAGCTCATAAAATAACTCTGCATAGTAATAGAGTGCTCAGAGGCCTCGGTCACAGCTGAGTGTTTGAGTCTGGAACCGAGTCAACATGAAGTGACATCAGTGACTGAAAACAGCCAAAATATTTTAGAAAGGTTAACATCCAAGACAGTGGACAGGGCTTTTAAATGCGGTTTTTTTTTTACAAATGTTCCAGATTCTTCACATGCAGACGACAAAGTCCTTCATAATGATTAATTTGAGCATTTTCTGATCTGCAACCTCCATGATGAAGGTCTGGCCAAGTTTAGGCAAAAAATATACTTGGTTACGGTTTGAAAGAAACCGAAATGAGACTGTTAGTAGGAGGCGGGACATGGGTCAGAGTCTGTAGCGTGAAACTCCTTCCTTAGAAGCCGAGAGTCCTTATTAGAGGTGGTCGTGCTAATAATGAATTTAAGCATTTTGACAAACAATGAGCTTTGTTGTTTTCTGATGAGGCTCTGTTTTCAGTCTTGTTCATTTTACGCTTGTTTGTTAGCAGAATATTTCAAGACCGTGTTCACAAATTGTAACGAAATTTTGGTGAGGGTTACCAAAGAGCAAGCGATTAGATTTTAGTGTGGATCCTAGATTTCTTAACATTGTTAAATGGACATTTTTGAACTCTCTCACTATTGTTCTCATGACACTCAGCCGCCCTGCCTCATAATCATCTAATTTAGGAGTTTTCTTCAATGTCAAACCATCCAATGTAATCCAATGATTGTTTGCATCCATGGTTACAGTGCAAACAGAAACTGCTCGCACACAGTGCAGTATGGCTTTTCATGATGCAGATGAAGCGAAATGCAAAGAAATGCCGGCTTAAAAATGAGACTGAAATGCATCCAGAACGTAGACTTTCATCACCCAAAGCATTATGGAAACCCTGAAAATCCATCGAAAAATGGAAATGAGAAAATCAAAAACAATTGCAGTGACAAAACTAGCCTTTTTTGTTGTTTTTGTTATTTGTTCGTTTTACACTTTCAATACCCCGTCAACGTCAACGCAAAACAAAACAAGTAATTTCATATCATGTAAAACATTTGCTTTTTCATAAAAACTGTCCCCAGAAAGCAGTACCGCTGACATGCCAACCGTTGGAATTTCTGAATAGCCCAACGTGTCCTGAAAATAATATGTGGCACATGTGGTGACTGGATTCAAGGGTATCGGTACGAGAGGCGCAGGAGACGTTCTTCAGCTTCCTTTTACAAGTAACTCAGCGCAAATGTTGTACTGTGAGGTGAAGGTGATGAAGTGTCGTTGAGTGTGTAAGTACTTAAGAAAACATGTCCAGGAGCGACTGACTGCAAACACCGACCGGCGAGTGATGACTGCTTTCACTCACACACACACACACACACACACACACCGCAGAGTGATGAACTGAAGCACGCAAGCAGTCAGACATGTGCCACCTGAAAAATGTTTGGTGGGTCACACAGTCCCTCGGAAGGCACAAACACACACTCGCACATTCGCACACACACACACACACACACACTGTGGGCTCTCGCAGTGTTGTTGCGTGACAGAGCCTGACATATTTCAGCTCTCTCGCTAGAGTAGTTCACTCACGCCATGAAGACTTAAGTGTGTGTGTGTGTGTGTGTGTGTGTGTGTGTGTGTGTGTGTGTGTGTGTGTGTGTTGGTTATGCATCCTGGATCCAACGCTCCCCGGAGAGGAGGAGTCTTGGCTCCCTCACACTTTTCTCGTCCATCTTTAACTCCCCGTCCTCCCTCTCCTTTCTTACTCTCCCCTTTCCATCACCCCAATCCTTCTTTCCCTCTGCTCCATCTTCCTATCTCTCCTCCCCTCTTCTATTTTCCTGTCCTTTACGTTCATCTCCCCTTCTCTCCTCTCTCCTCGTCTCTCTTCTCATGTCTTTTCCCAGCATCCCTTTTATTTCCTCTTTCCTTGTTTCCTTTATTTTCCTTGTTCCTCCTCTCCTCTCTTTTCTCTCCTCCTCCTCCCCCCCCCCTTCTTCCCCTCTACCCTTTCTTACTCTCTTTTCCTTAACTTCTCAGTCTTTCCTCCTCTCTACCTCTTCCTTCTCTCCCCCTTCTCCCCTTCTTCTTGTCCTCCTTTCCTTTCCTCTCTCCTCCCATCATCTCCTGTCTTCTCTTCCCTCCTCTCCTCTCCTCTCCTCTTTTTCATCTCCTTCATCGTCTCCTTCCCCCTTTCCTCGTTCATCCTCTCCTCCTCTCTCCATCTCGCATGATGGATGGCCCTCAGGGGCCCCGGTGGTTTTGACAGCTTGGACATCTGTCATTGGCCCACAGGAGCCTCGCAGAAGTGTTTGAGAAGGACAGGATCACGGGAAACTGGCTGTGTGTGTGTGTGTGTGTGTGTGTGTGTGTGTGTGTTTGTGTTTAAAGCATGAAGATTATTGAAAAAATAGTCTTGAGAGCACTTCAGCACATGTGTTTTTCTTCTCTGGAGTTTCCTCCCCAACAGAGAGCGAGCGGGGTTGATATAACCTGTGTGTGTGTGTGTGTGTGTTGTGTGTTGATGTGTGAAAAGCAGCGCACACGCAGGGGGTGGGATTGCGTGCCCTCTCCATCTCCCTCTCACGCTACCTCTCCCCGTCGTCCTGCTCTCACTGTGTCAGGTGCAGGAAGCAGTGAGCGGAGGGATAGCTCTTGACATTGCTCTTTGCATGACACAGGATGTGGATTGACGGGCTCGGGCCTGCGTGCGCAGCCGCGTAAACAACGAGCAAACAACAAGACACGAGGGCAGGTCGATGGAACCGGGCTGAACCTTTTCCTAGAAGCTCTCTCTCTCTCTTCTTTCTTTCTTTCTTTCTTTCTTTCTCCATTACTTCCCTGCTTTTTTTCCCCTCTTGAGACGGCAGCGGTCTTAAGACTTTCCACTGTGAACATCTCTGAGATCAGGCCGCAGTAAAAGGGAGTTGTTTATTAGCTTTTGATGACCATGACCCAACTGAATTTCAGATGCCAAAATGTATCCATCCATCTTCTTCCTCTTATCCGGGGCCGGGTCGCGGGGGCAGCAGTCTAAGCAGAGACACCCAGACTTCCCTCTCCGCAGACACTTCCTCCAGCTCTTCCGGGGGAATACCGAGGCGTTCCCAGGCCAGCCGAGAGACACTGTCCCTCCAGCGTGTCCTAGGTCTTCCCCGGGGCCTCCTCCCGTTTGAACACCTCCCCAGGGAGGCGTCCGGCACAGATGCCAGAGCCACCTCAGCTGACTCCTCTCGATGTGGAGGAGCAGCGGCTCTACTCTGAGCTCCTCCCGAGTGACCGAGCTCCTCACCCTGTCTCTAAGGGAGCGCCCAGCCGCCCTGCGGCGGAGACTCATTTTGACCACCTCTATCCGGGATCTTGTCCTTTTGGTCACGACCCAAAGCTCATGACCACAGGTGAGAGGAGGAACGTAGATCGACCGGTAAATAGAGAGCTTCGTCTTGTCCCAAAAGAAAGAGTGTTCAAAAAGGAGCAATGTCACGCCACGTCCAAGAGCTGAAACTCCACCACAATCGCTTCAACTTGCGATGTCATTGACTAGACATGGATTTCAGTGGCTAAACACTAATTTTCAAGCATTTAAAAAGCCTGAACGCAACTTTGAGTGTTTTTCAATTACATGAATTTACATCTTTGGTGTGCAAGAAGCAATAAAAACAAGGATTTGACTATCTGCCCAGTTTCATGCAGATATCTTACATGTAAATTCATGGAAATACCCTCATCCAGAAGGCTAAGCAAAGTAGTGCAGACCTACAGACGTCCTACAGCTCCTATCCTTTCTTGAGGCATTCCTAGGCCAGATGGAATATATAATCCCCCCAGTGGGTTCTGGCTCTGTCCTGAGGTTTCCTTCCAGTTGGACGTCGCCAGAGTTCATCCACAGGGAGGCATCCAGGAGGCATCCCGATCATCCCGAACTCAACAGACTCATTCGGTGCCAAGGTGCAGCAGTTCTGCTCCGAGCTCCCTCTGGATGTCCAAACTCCTCGCCCTGTGAGCCCAGCCAGCCCTGCAAAGGAAACGCATTTCGGTTGTTTGTATCCACGATCTCATTCTTTTGCTCACTACCCAAAGCTTATGACCATTGCCCAAAAACATCAAGATTCTTGGGCTCGTTGTCTCTTTATCTTACTTGCTAAATTGTAACGTCTTAACAGTTTATAATCTGGCATTTTGAGCCTTTAAAAGCATTGTAATCCCTTAGTGCCAAGTGTTGTATCCATGCCGAGATATTGGTTGGGTTTTGGCAGGTAGTGCTTTCACTTGTGTGGGAAGAAACTTACCCCTAAACAGTGACAGACTTATTCTTGAAGGAAAATGGGTCTACTTTTGTGTTTCATGAAACAGGCACAAGTGCAACATAAAGAAAATTCAGACCAACAATAAATGGCCATAGTGTAATAATGGACCTCTGCGTTGTGCAGTATTTTCCAGGACATCACGTTTACTTCAGATATTTCTTGTCTCGGAAAGTTAACATGTACCAATCAAAGTCAGAACTGCCTTCAGTTTGTTTGTGTTTTCTGTACTTGATTATAAAGTTTTGCATTCATTCGTTGCCTTTACTATGTTCCACAATGTCATGGTTCACAAACACCGAGTAAGTGTCAGTGTTTAGTCATAACCAAGCAGTATTTTGTTCTGGTTATATTTGGTTAACTGCCAACTTTCAAAAAGTTTATATATGTATATATAAAATACAACATACCCGCCTTTGTCAGGACTAATTTCCTGACGTTTTCACAGCCCACCAACCTTTGATCGTGTACTAAAAAATTGGTAACTAAACTAAAATCCTGGAAACACACAATTATGTGAATTAATAAACCTGCCTCTCTCTTTGTGGACTTATGTTCTCTCTGAACCTCTCGGCTCTAATGCACTTTAACCTATGCTCGGATTCATAGCGTCGGTTTCCTAAGCTCCCGCAGCGCAACACGTACCCCTGCTTTTACGTGCACTCTCATGCACTTTACATTGCTAAAAGCATTGGCTAAATAGGATTCAGCGTGTCTGCCGTGTTTTCTGCCCCTATACGCTCTGCAGGCTTTCAGCTGTGTCAGCTGTCTGTGTGCGGTTGTTGGCCTGTGTGTGTATATAGATACATTATATGCAGTGTGTTTTGAGTGCATCACTGTGTGTGTGTGTGTGTGTGTACCGGAGGCCGACTGAGAGGCAGACATCAGTGTGGGTCAGTGGGATTGGGTTATCCTTGCTGTATGGTTTTAGATGCAAGAGAGGGCTGCAGGGATGTCGTGCTAAGCTGATTAAATGTTCACACTTGGGGTCAAGTCAAGCAGCCACTCAGCGTCCCCATCTGAACTGCAGCCAGCACTTAAAGCTTTCTGTGGAGAGCATGACAGCAGGAAGAGGGCTTTATTATATTTAGATACTTACCACAGTGTTTCTAATCTTTTCTTTGCATTCACATGTGTATACAGATCGGTGATAAAAGTAACACGGTGTCTTGGTAAGGTGCTGAGCCAGCAAAAGCCTCCAGATCAGCTTCAGTGCTCCTTTACATGGACTCTCTTGAGCTCTACTCGAATAATGAACAGCATTCCTCCAAAATAAAACGCATCATTTGGTATACGGATGGCGGTGGTGGAGGCGACACGCGGTGGCGGCGTCTTGATGCTGGTTGACGCGGCAAGGTGTCACGATATGCCCCTGTCCCGTTTCCTAGCACCGGCGCCTGTGAACGCTCAGGAGAAGCTGATGTGTTCTGATGTTTGGTGCGTCCGGTGAATGCGAGCGACATCAAATGACCTGTGTCAAATGTTGTTGCACGTCGAGGTGTACCGTGTTGAGTTTTGACCGCTAGCAACGGTAGGGAGCGATGTTTTTATTAACTCTTCCTGGTTTTATTTGTATCTCCTGCTCGAATTTCTTTTTTGCAAATGTTTCAGGACGAAGGAAACGCATTTCTTCGACCTCAAGGACAAACACAGTGCGTTTCAGTAAAAACGTAAGTGTGTTTCCAAGAAAACTCAACAGGGTACCGTCAACACATTGATCCAAACTATCTCAAAACCCCAAAATACACAAAACCTCTGATATTATTCAGCTTTTTGGGAAGACTAATTCAAGAAATCCTCCATAAGGAAATACATTGGGTTACAGAATTTGGAGGCACAGCGGCCGGCTAGGACTCTGGGTCTGTATAGTGCCCCCTATGTCACGTTAAGTATTTTTAAATGCAACAAGGGATGAAACGTAGCTCAAAGTGTATGAATGATTGAGAATTTAAATAGATGGGATACGCGTTTATTCTATTTCATAGAACTGAAATTGCTGGAAAATCCCCTCTTATTCTTAAATGTGCATTTTGCGCATGTACAATAGCAAAGAAGACAATGAAATACATTTTAAAAAATCACAGGAAATGAGATACAGTCGATGTTTTAGCACGGCAGATGGCACTTTGGTGTAATGCTGCAACTAAAGGGAGTATTGTCGCCATCATTTCATCCATTTTCTTTAATCATATTCTGATTATTTAATTAATCGGTTATTTTACGCAAAGTCATAAAATAGACCAGAACCCAACAAAATAGGGGAGCCGCAACATTTAAGATTTCTTACTTGAATAGCAGCCAGGAATAGCCCTAAATATGAATGAATTTATTTTTCAATAAATGCAAATTAGACTCGCGAACCACTCATATGAAATGAAATAAATTGAAATAATTCCCACTTCCATGAGGTTCAATGGCAGCCATCTGTAGCAAAGCAGATTACTGTGATGAAGCAGCAAGTGTGTTTTGTATACATCCTAATTCTGTGGGTGGGTGGAGCTCACTGCAGATCAGCGGATGAAAGTGCTGCAGGGTTTATTTCTAAGAAGGTGGAGTGAGCGAGGGAGTCTGTGCACATCTGGACAAGAAACCCCTGTGCATGAATGTGTGCTAACATTAGGAGTGGCGTGATGACTGGAAGCTATTTAGAATGATTTGTGACAAATTTCGAGTCCTGTTACAACATGTAACATGTTTTAATGCAGTTTTGCCGTTTCCACGCATGCCCATGAAAAGGGAAAAACAAAACAAGAATCCTTGTGGAAACACACTTGCGTTCAATTATGAATGCTGACGATTGAATTAGAATTGAAATTCTATTAAAAATTTAAAAAATTATCTTAAACAGGTGTTCATTTGCACAAGTATTTCAAATTAAAAGACAAAATACATCGTTTGTCTGACGACACTGTGGGTAAGGTTTGGCGAGGTTGGAAAGATCACGTTTGGGTTAAAATAGGTGCTCTTTTAATGTTAGGGAAACATGGTTTACTCCTCTGTTACAAACCATCTCAGCTCTAATTATATATGGGTTTCCAGAACCAGTATATTAGTATATTACCAGCATTTAAAACCAATAATTAAGTTATTATTTTAATATATCAACTTTTTTTTTATCTGTCTGTTTTTATAAAATGGGACGCAGTCACATGGGAGGAGTTTCACTGACTGCATCAGCAGTGACAACCAAAATAATGAGGACAAGTCAAAAGATCAGATTTTTACTAAATCAGCTCTGCTATGAGGTTTAAGTGTTAAATACCGATCTGTTCACTTGTAACATAACCTGGTAACGCCCTCCATCCAAAGTAAACACCTTTTTAAGGCTTGAAGAAAAAGTGTTGGCTTTGGTTTTCCAGGCTACAAGCTGACGGCAAAACCGTGGCACGGTCACCAAACGCTCTGAGATGTGAGTGAGATCCTGGGTCACGCTCGGGCACAGAACGGCGGGACGCCGCAGAACCAGACAGAGCAGTTTTGCATTATTATGACGGAGGCACAATGCAGCATTTGCTACAATGCATAAAGGCTGAACATGTGGCTGAGCGGTGTTAAGAAGCAGGGCGGGCGAGCAGAGGAGGCTCAGCTTTTACAGGATTAGAGTTTATTGATGGCTTTTCATCACAACTCATCGATCTATTTTCTCATCTCCTCACCAGCAGGTTGTGACTGGACAGGGGTGTGTGTGTGTGTGTGTGTGTGTGTGTGTGTGTGTGCAGTTACCATCTTTGCTGCTAATGCACTGCGATATCTCCTTCCTTATAACCTCAAGTACACCCAGTGTTGTCATGCTCGACGAGAGCTATACACACCGCTGTTCCCAATGACTCTTTTTTAGACCCTTGTGTGACGTTTGACAGAAACCTACTCCATGTGTAATGTTCTCTGCACCGCCCCTGGTGTCATTTAAATATTTTCGTCATGAAACAGTTGATAAAAGGCCCAAAGCATCTTAAGCAGGATCCATAAGAGTGTTTTCTGCTCTGGTTAGCACCCATTTGGGTTTAGTTTCTATTTGATTAAAGCATGCTTGAAATCCATTTTAAAATGGGATAAGTTTATGTTTGTAAAGTAAACGATACCTAGCTTGGTTCCAGACCTCTGAATCACGCCCGCATCACGTTTTTTCAGCAATTCAAAAGGGTCTGGTGTTGGGCCCATTTACGTCTATTTCCATGGTTGGAGGAACAACCGCATGTTGCAGAGGTTCACAGACAAATCTGGGCCTCGTGTGGACCTGAGCATCGAGGAAGCTGATCGGTTGGTCCAACTCTCATAGTGAGGCAGGTTCGAATCAGAAAAGGAATACATGTAAATGTTGTGCCAATCAACGTCTACGGGTATAAAAGGCACAACGTCAGACTGAAAGGTGAAGTGAAAACAAAATGTCAGTTCAGTCCGATTGTCAGGCTATCCTCCTTCCTTTCTTCTTTTCTTTCCTCCTTCCACTTTTCCTTCCTTCCTTCAAACTGTCCTTCCTTCCTTTCTTCTGTTTTTAAAATTCTTTTGCGTCCACACAAACCAACAGTTGAAGTATTTCTGCTCCGAGTGCAGATCACGATCTCAGACAGTTTAGTCCGGACTCATTGAGGGTTTTTTTCCCTTCCTTTTCACAGATAATTTGCTCTGTATGTGTGCGTGCAGGACGAGACAGACGGGGTAACGACTCTCTCTAATAAGGCTTAGTTCAGCTGTCCGCATAATGCCGTCTGGCCTTTGTCTAATCTGAGCGCCGCTGTCGGACTCGACGCGCTCGGCCCCCCGTTCACCAAGGGGTTAACCTACAAAGTGAAAGGGGGAGGAAGAGAGCGAGAAGGAGAGGAGATGTCATGAAAACTGAGAGACACGTAAAGGGTCGTGGCAGTCATCCAGAGGGACGTGTAGCATCATGGTGGAGATGAGTGATCTGGATGAAGAGGCTGCAGTTAATGACCGTTCAGCTTTGACCCTGAGCAGAGCTAATGATGCCCCTACACAGGCAGAGCTAATTAGCTGTGGAGGGAAGGAGGGAAGAGGAGGAGGTAAAAAAAAAAGGCAAGGGGAAACTAATAGCAGGGCCGACAGAAGAGTGTGACCATAATGTTGAACTTTGACCCTGCCCAGGTAATGATGCGGCCGCAGCTACAGATTAGGAGGGCAAATGAAAGGGCAGGGAAGAGAGGGTGGAAGAGAGAAGGAAATAAAAGGGAAGGAAAAGATACAAAAGGACAAGAAAAGGAATGGTAAGGAAGGAGAGGAAAGGAAAACAAAGGAAAGGAGGGAGGGAGGGGAAAGGGAAGGAGAGGAAACGGAAGACAGGAAAGGGGACGTGAAGAGGAGACAGGAAAGGAAAGAGATCAGGGGCAAAGGGGAAGGCAAGGAAATAAAACGTTAACTAGGAGGAAAGACAGGGAAGGAAAGACAGAAGGGGAAAATGAAAGGAAAGGTAGCAGAAAACAGGAAGAAGAGAAGGGGACAAGAGAAGGAGAGGAAAGAAGACAAAGGGGGGAGGAAACAAATCAAAACATACTGAAGAAAACGTCCAAACATTAGGATTGTCAGGAGCAGCAGATTTATGGACGTTTATTTCGTGATGGACAGCGGCGGATTCTGATATCCTCGGAGCTTTGACTCAGAGAAGGAGAACTACTTTTTGACGCAATTGGCAGCAATCAGTTGCTAAGGGTTTTAAAGTACCTTAACATCCAGCATGCGCTGTGTGTCACAGCCACTGCTGCTAACTTCCCATTGTTCGCCATGCACCTTTCACCTCACGTAGTATCTTTGCCTCACGTGGGGAGGGAGGGGCGGGGTCTTCTGCACTCAACGCTCCCCCTGTTGAGCTTCTTCTCCCTCTGCTTTGGTGATGGGAGTCCTGCATGTCTGATTAAAACCCAGTTTGAACTACCTGCATGGTCTTCGGTTTACAGATTGTGAACCGAAATGGCTGCAGATGACTGTCAATGCCGTTATATTGAAATAACGGCACTCCAACATCTGACAGATGCGTAGTAGCGTCAATGAGGTGTGGACAAGGCTTGGGACCAGAACCCCGGGAAATACCAGGATCTCCCGACATTCAACCCTAATGCATCTGCATGATTGCCTGTGTGACGGCACCAGGATAAAGTATACTTAACATTCATGTTAACGACACGTTCAACAAGGAGGATGACACAACAAGACACAAATCAGCAGCTTTTTTGGCAAAGAATAAGACAGAGGGCCTATTTTTGGCACAAACGGAACCTCATACAAACATTTCCCCCTTCTTTTTTTCCCTTCTTCCTCTCCATTAACGAACCTCACGCATGTGGTGTTGCCGCCGTTGCTGTAAAACCGTTCACGGACAAACTCGTGTTTTTTGGGGGGATGAGGGTGGTGACAGAGGTGGAGGGTTTCTTGTGTTTTGGGAAATGATGAAGTCACTCTGACACTTAGAGTCATTCACATGTCTCAGACTACAAAGTGTGCAGCGTCATCCTCTGGGATTCCTCAATACTGAAGAACAAACTGCGCCGCTGTTGATGTCACTGCACCTGCACCTATTTAGAGAAAAGAATCTGTTTCAGTGGCCAAACCCCAGTTCACAGTTTAGTTACACGATATCAACTGGGAGCAAATCTGGGGATTTTTGGAGTTTGCTGCTTCCAGACGTTAATTGTTACCACTCTAAAATTCCCCTTTGAAAGTCCACTATTTCGGTTTGTTTCTGTCAGTTTGGTGGTTAACGGGTGTACATACTAGGACCCTCGGCAGCCATTCTCTGGAGTCGCCAGTCAGAGGTGCAAATCTTTAGAATAATCTTCTATCTTAATCCCTTTTTTAGCGGTGCACGTGGCATATTTTTAAGCTCAGTGATGGGACGCTGCTTTGGATGTCCACAGGCTTTTACCTTTTGAGGTTTTAGCCCTGGAAAATGAATTGTAATAACTTTGGTGAACCACTGACCTTTCATCAGGTCAAAGATTCCTTTGTCCAACACTTTGTTTAATGACAAAATACCAGCAAAACTAAAATAATACCCATCAGCCTCAGCTGTACTTAGCAAATATTAGCATGCTAACACCAAGAAGGTGAACATGGTAAACATTGCAACTGCTCAACAGCAGCATGTTAACCTGGGACAGTTATTAGCGTGGCTTTAGACTCTTGTTATCAAAGAATCCGACACTTTCTGACGCGGTTGTTTCGCCTTTTGCACTGATTGACACAAGCAGGAGCGTTTCAGCCTCCGAGGCTCCAACTGTTCGTCCCCTTACATTGTCCATGAGAAAATGAACATCCCTGGACGCAGGAAACAACTCCGTCACTTCTCTGTTGGGAATTTTCAGCTTTGACTTTGTGGAAAATTGACAAACGCAGAACATTTTTGGTCGATTATTCTCATAGAAGAAAATTGATTTCATCCCAGCTCTCCTGGACACTGGTTTCCTTCACTTTACTTCACTTACTTCTACAGCTCATTATGTAAAGACCTGTGATCTTTTGGATCAGGGTAACTTCCTCTAAACTAGCCATTATTTACACAAAAATGGTGCTTTTGACCCTGTCAGTTAGTATCGAGCAGCTTGACTGCAGACAATAGAACAATCCAGAATCTCAGTACAGCCTCAGTCTGTCCCTCCCTCCACCCTTTTGTTCCTCTAATAGGATTTCCAGCCATTAGATCTTTTATCATGACCTCCATGCATGTTAAGGAGGGAGAGATGAGCTGAGGTGTATTGATGCGGGGAGTTGATAGGGAATCAATAGGCCTATAAAATGGACAATCAGGCGGTCGGCTGTAAGCCCCAACTGCCCGCTGGGGGTCCTGGGGGGGAATATTAGCTCTGTCTGTCTGCCCGTCTCACTGAAGAGCCTCTAATTAAAATGCACAGCCCGTCTCCTTCTCGTTACATCTGTCTTGTGATTAAAATGTGAACCTGTCTGATAGTCTGATCATTTCACGCTGAGCTGCAGGTCAGTCGGAGAGGCTAGGCTAGGAGCACGTCACCCAGAGGGAAAATTAAAAGAGCAAATGCATCGTTAGTAGACTTGCTTCATAAATATTTTTGGCTTACTACATTATTTGTTACTCTACTACCTGGGATAATCAAGCCATTAAAGCAATCAATTAAAACGAAAGAAGTAAAGGGAAAGGAAATTAGTATAAAGGGAGTTTTATATTTAAAAAGGGAAATTATAAAATAATCTAAAAATTGAAAGGGAGAGTTTATTTATCTGACCTGAGTACAGGAGGAAAAAGGTATTGAGGTCAATTAAAATTGCATAAGAATAAAACGGCGATGATTATACAATCTTCTGGAAAATGACGAATATGACAACATCTGACTGGTGGAAACCGCTCCCTAAATGGGTTTCAGATTCCATTAATATTGTCATGAACGTGCTGGACCATATTTAACACTGTCCCGCCCTCCCTTTCTCCCTTCAGCGTGCCCTCAGAGTAGCTTTAAAGTTAGAAACCCCGTGCTGTACATGGTGTTTACACTGAGTGGAACGTTTTTTTATGTCTTGATCATTCCATGAAATGAAAACACAGTGGACGTCTCGTGCATCATTTTTATACATATATGTTTTTGCACCGTACTTTATTAAGCCACCTGAAATTGTATTCATTAAGATTAGGATTCTGTCCTCAGCAGACAAAAATTCGACCCTGAATGTTGCTGATACTTTGCTGTTTGCTCTTCAAGGAAATTTAAGTAACGTGACCCAATCTTGCCAAATACACAACCGTTGCTATTCGACAAAAGAATCGTACCACATAGTTAATCTTTCCAGAGCTTTCAGCCACGACCTCGTCTGCCGCCGATGAAGGCCACGAGATGTGTCTGAAAGCTCCAGAAAAACCAAGTGAGTGTGGCAAGAATTCTTGTCAAACTGAAGTCTCCACGGTCAGAAATGAAGCTCAGCAGTCTCTGTTTTTAGGCATGTGTGCATGAAGACGTGATCGAGGGGAATATCTATAAAGATTTTTAAAAAGTTTACACACACACACACACACACACACACACATAAGTGAGTCCACACAATGCTGCACTACTACATCCACATATCTTATTGGAGTTCTGCTGTAAGACATCTAACGGGTCCCTTTGGTGGCAAATCCTGCTATTTGAAGTGGTGCTTTCCTACAAATAGGTAACAAATGAGCGCACCTTTGTCCCACCTTGTCCGCAGAGAACAGATTTAACACTTGGCTATGTCACACACCGCTTTAGCCGGGCCTCACAACGCCACAGGAGTTTTGGGCCGATTTATCCCCAATTCACCCCTCCTGACGATCGGAGGCGAAAGCTGTTCTGGGGCCGTGGATCGGGACCGATGTTAGGCCCAGATTATCTGGTACTGTGAGGGGTTTACGGATCCAGTCTTAAGCCTCCCCGACCTGCTCGCAGACTTGTCCGGGCCGCCACGATAATATCAAACATGGTTGATATTTAGGATGTAAAACCTGGGCGATTACTTTACGAGCGGGAACATGAGAGAGACAGGAGCGTCACAAGCCCCCGAGCAGCTGATGGTGTTGCCGAGCAGTGGTAAAGCCCTTGAGGCTGACATTAGCTAGCATACTGCTGATGACGGATATAGTTAGACTGACAGTTCTCCGTGTTGACGGCGTCTCATTTTCCCGCCCAGACTCGTGCCTTCTGCTTTTGTGTTTTCTCGCTGCGAAGCCTCACTGCAGCAAGTTGACGCCTTAGTCTCCGTTTTGTGTACATCTGCTTCACCATGCGGGGTGGGGCATCGCCCCGATAAATGTAATAATATCCCGTAGTGTGTGACGCGCCATTAATTTCAAATCTTTGTAGTGTGAGCATGTTTGAGATTAGAGAGAAGAACATCTGTGCAGATTCTCCTTCAGTGTGTGATGCAGCCCGATTTTCAAAATTGGTTATGATTTTAAAACTCCTGTGGTGTGAGCTCAGCTTCCATCCACGGCCACACTAATTCAGCTAAATCTGAAAAACGAAGCGTTCCAAAAACGGTTTCCGGAAGAGATAAATCTGTAAATGTTGCTCTTAAATTTTTGTGTTGACAGGAAAACTGAGCTGTGTGTTAATCTTTCATAAAAATACTGATAATAATCTTTCACCCATTGTCGTTCATGTTGCTGTTAGTCTTTGAACTTCTGAATTGTGACCTGCTTGTCTTTGGTGTGGTTGTCGTTGGGGATGTTCACATCTTGATGATAGGGGGTCACAAGATGATTAATATATATATACATTTAATAGTGGGGATACCCAGTTTTTAAACTGCAGGATTAGAATCTCCTACCACTCTCAAACTGATTGACTGGTTTAAATACAAGGAGTGATGTTGAATAATTACTCAGTCTCAGTTGTTAAACTTTTCTGATGCTGCTGGAAGTTTATTTGCATCAGTTAACACGTTGATGTTGGGCTTCACAAAATGATCAAAGAGATGAGAAAGCAAAAGTATTTGTTACAGAACATGATGTTTTATGTAGAATCTGTTTCCCCAATTTTTTTGCCTTTTCTGGGGTGAAATTCTGGATCCTTTTACTGTTAGGTTTTTGGTTGAACTGCTCCAGAGTCAGGTCTACAGAGGTTGGTGAGCAACAGCTTCGATGTATTTATGAATCTGATGGAACCTCGTGCTTCAGGACTCTTTTGCTTTCTAAATATTTCTTCAACCTTGTCCCCTCTGCGTTGCGTTTCTCTCCCTCTGTCCCTTCATAATCTCGCTCATGGGTAACTCTAAATGATTCTGGTCCAGTCTATTTTCTGGACTGGTCCCTGTGTGCCCAGAAACACCTCCCTCCTCCTGGTTCCTGCAGGCTCTCCTCTGCAGAGCATTTTCTTTCACATTCCTCCTTTTCTTTCCATTTCCCCTCCGTGCTCCGAAATCAAAATTGCTTTTGGGCAATTGAGGGCAGGATTGTGTAACTCCAATCTGTGTAATCGAATTGCGACGCTCAACACAAGCATTTGCGGCCCGCAGAGGGCTCTGAATGTGTCTGCTCGCATGCAGAGTCAAGGTTTTCCATTTACATTATTGACCTCGTGTCTCAGGGAGAGAGAGAGAGAGAGAGAGAGCGAGAGATGGGGGAAATTACTGAGCTGTTACAGTCAGAATGGGGTTGTCCATCAGAGCAGCAGAGTGTGCATAGCTCTGCTCACAGGTAGGCAGGCAGACACAAAGACCCTCCTATACACAGACAGACAGAATCAGGTTTATTGGCCAGGTATGTGTGTGCACATACAAGGAATTTGACTCCGGTTTTACATAAACAGAAGTAGACATACATTTAGTAGACATAAGTGTGGCAATACAAGGCAAAACAGCAACGGTAACATCTGTAAACAGTAAGACAATTAGTGCAGTGGTGCTGGAATAAATATGATTAATGTAACGTTATATAATGATAATAATACATTTTATTTATAGGCACCGATCAAAGCACTCAAGGTCTCCTTACAGGACAGAATTCAATAAAAATCAATCAATCAAAGTCACAATGCATAAAATCAGTAGCTGTATGTAGTCAGGTAGAACAAGCGATTGGAGCAAACAGATTTTAAAAACACGTGTTTTTAGGCGAGATTTGAAAATGGGAAGGGAGTCAGTGCTACGGATGTCCGGTGTGAGGGAGGGCCAGATGCAGGGGGGCAGAGCGGCTGAAGGCTCTGAAACCCCCATGGTGGTGAAACGGGGCGGGTGGTGCAGTGGGGTGTACAGAAGAAGAAGAAGAAGACCTGAGTCGACGGGTGTTGCTGTGAAGGAGGTCGGTGAGGTACAGAGGAGCGAGGTTGTGAACGGCCTTGAGAAGTGAGGAGCAGAATCTTGAAATCAATATTTAACTGGGAGCCAATGAAGCCGCTGAAGGACAGGAGTGATATGATTAATAGAGAGGGGATCCGGTGATTATACGAGCGGCAGGGTTCTGAACCAGTTGAGGGGAGGACCAAAGAGAAGGGAATTACAGTAATCAATGCGGGATGTAACCAGGGTGTGAACGAGGACGGCTGCAGTATCGGGTGCGAGAGGCGGGCGATTAATGCTGCGAAAATGGAAGCGTGCAGGCCGGATTACATTATTAATGTGAGCTTTAAACGATAGTGTGCTGTCGAGGATGACACCCAGGCTCTTGACCTGAAGGGGGGGGGGGGGGCACAGAGGAGTTATCAATGTTAAAAGAAAAACTGTATACAGTACATGAGGTAGGTGGACATGGCGGTATATACAGTATGTATATGTATGTAAAAGTGTTCATATTTACTGTACAGAGTCCTTTAGACTCACACTGACTACTAACAAGTGAACCGATGCACTCCTGCATTAGCCAGACCACTGGCAAAACTATTTATCAGCCATTTTCCTCTGGCACTCCAGGGGAAACATTGTGTTTCCGTCCACACGAAGCCAGCTGAATTAGAAAATGCTTTTTTATTTAAGTTTTATTTCTCTCAATTTTGGCCTTCGGTCCGCTAAAGGCATATTTATAACTTAGAGCTTGGATGCGTAGTCGCCGTAGCTGCCGCGCTCGTCCTCAACACGTCGGGGCTGTGGAGTTACCACATGGAGAAGCCAAGAACTGAGACTGGTCAGTTCGGGCTGTTGTCTCCTACAGGTTCCCGATGCCCGTGATGATATATGATGGACAACATTAGGCAAGTTAAAGAAGGACAGAATAGCATCTCGTAAAGCCACTGCAAACCTTCTGTTCTCCACGATAGCCTCTCACAAAGTGAATGAAAGAACGTACCGATTGCTGCGGTCGCCTAATCAGTAACGAGCTCAGGCTTCATCTTCCCATCGTCGCTCTGTATTACAAAGTGAAGGAAAGACCGTAAACACTGTCTGTTTAGGGAGGTAAAGTACGCTTTTCGTAGGCGATCAAATAATGATTTCATAGGATCGTATAGAGACGATTTTGACATTTCAGTGTGCAAATAAAGCCTCGGGAAAATTCCCCAAAACGCTGCTGTGAACATATTGCGTTTGCCAGATTTAGCCAGTTTGGTACTAATGCAAAGTCAAACCGATGCCACAGAGGTGTGAAATCTCTGGCGTTTTTGGATTTTTAAATCCTGCAGACAGAGAGTGTGTATTATGGGACTCGCTGTGTGTATTAGTTAATAAAACACACATGCTATAACACACACACACATTGTGGAACACTCTCTGTCTGCAGGATTTAAAATCTGCAAATAAGATCTGCCTGATAACCCTGTGCGCTCATTTATTTTGCACATATGGAGTTGATTTGAGCCCAGGCAGATAAAGGGCTCCCACATTTGATTGCCAGGGTCCTCCAGGGGCCTTTTTGTTCATCAATCACCTCCCCAAAGTATTCAGCCCACTCGAAGCATAAGAACATAGCTTTAGGGTGAGGTTTTAATGCAGCGTCTCCTCAGTCACACTGAAGATATTTTCATTTGATTTGTTCAGCGCATTGATCAGCAATGCTGTTGTACTTGAATGTATTTGTGGCAGCTCATATATGTAATGACAAAAACCCTCATTAGAAATACCACTCGGTGCAGAAGTTAAACATTCTTTCGAAGTAATTTTTATCGGCAGCTAAGATTTCTTGCCTCTCCATCCAGCCGATGAATATTCCACACCCCTCCTCTAACGTCTCCCCGCAGACTGCCCGCGGCCTGGAAGTCTTTGCAACGCTGCCGGCCCGCGCCTACGCGTCACAAATGTCTCGGGCAAATTTGTTCTCATTTGCCAAAACTCACTAATGGAAGCTAATAGAGACGTGGTGAGATCACAGGCACACGGGCTCGTGGGAACGGTGGCAAACTCCTGATTTCTCTACATGCAGAGCTCTTGTCCTTTATGTCCACACTGATGGTGGATGGATTTCAAACTGCATATTATCCCCCCCCCCCCGTTTTACCATCCTGTGCAGAGAGAGTTAACTGTAGTTAAAGCCATCTGTACATCAGCAAACTCTGTCAATCACCGCTAACCCATAGTTAGCCGCTCACAGATGTATCGCAACACAAATGTCCATATTAAAAAAACGGAAACCTGTGGTTATCTGCCTTTATCTCCTGGGGGGGTGTTTTGGTGAATTGTTATTGTGCCAGTTCGTGGAGATTATCTTTGCTACTGCGGTAACAAGAACGTGAGCTGCTGTGCAGGCAGGCATACTGGGGAGGCTCGCCCAGCGAGTCCCAGGCTAGCTATGGGTCTCCAGCTGATAAGCTAGCTCGCTACTCTCAGCACGCGTCTATCATGTTTCCAGCTCCCTCTGCGCTCACCTGGGTCCCACGAAATATGAAATACACACAAAATATACAGTAGCTTGGAAAATAGTGATATGGGACACTGAATTTGATAAGTTTACTGTTCATCAGACCACAAATGAGACAAGAATTAGGTTGGAAAAACGGAGTGTTTCTGGGGGCCGGGCCTCACTGATTACTGTACAACAGCACACAACTTGTATAGTTGCATACTGGATCATATTTTAATGAGGGAATATTTTCTGCTCTTCCACTGATGTCCTCCGGCTGCTCTGCTTCAGCTTTCGGTGATTATGGAGTTTGCTGATGGACAGATGGCTTTTGCTACTTGCTGTTAGCGGTTAACTGCTTTAGCTGTGCTGCTAGCCGCCCCATTAGCTGACTGGGAGCTAAGAGCCGGGAGCACCAGGGGGGGGGGGGGGGGGGGGGTTTTTTTTTTTCCCCCTTTTA
>CM022489.1:2181936-2238238 GCA_011952105.1 Coreoperca whiteheadi | reverse complement strand
CCGCCAGTGCGGCGGGGGGTGGGTGGGGGGGTGGGGGGGGGGGGGGGGGGGGGGGGGGGGGGTTGGGTGTTTGTTCATTGACTCCTGTTAATCGGACCGCAGCTACAAGGCTAACTAGCTGAGGGCGGCTAACGTTACAGTTAGCAGCAAGTGAACCTGTTCAGCAGTAAACTGTCCTGCTCGGCGCCAGCTGTAAGTCTCCTCGGTATAAATAAATACTGTACGCAGCTTGAGACGATGGGTACTGATTAGTCTCTGCCTGGCTCTAAAGGTCGGGCAGCACTGATCTAGGCTAAGATTACATTTTCCACCAAAGAAAACACAACTTTTTATGCTGATACCGCTGTCCACGATGTTTTCGGTCCGTAATTAGCTGGAAATCGCAGAAATCTGGTGACAGATTTCGTTGAAATTTGGTGGAAAGATCCTGATGCAGACGAAACATTTCTAATTAAACGCGCACATTCAGTCACATGACTGGGCCGCACTGGCACCCTGAGCACCTGTCGCTCTCTAGCCGACATATGTTTCAGATTACGACGTGATTATAACATAGTGATGTTTGTCGAGAGCCTCAGTGCAGCGGCCCCGGCATTAGTAGCTCTCCTATGTCTTCATTTTCAATTAGTCGACTCATATTGTGGGCTGGCCTCGCCACCACCATCCCAGTTAAACTGTGCCGTCAAATGCAGGTGAAAGTCTGTTTGAACTGATACACGCTTCAACACATCCCAGATTTTTTCAGCGATCATCTCTGAAGCCCAGAAGCAATTAGCCTCACATATAAACCATTCATTATTTGGTTTCATTGGCTTTCCAACTACAGACTAAAGCCCAAACAATACTAAAGATTTTGGGCCATACTGAAAAAATCTGACGAGGATTTGGCAGCTGCTATTTGTGTTTTGACACAAACACATGTTTTGCATAAGCGTCCCTTAAATCTGGTTATTAAAGAATTGGGGCCACGGTATGCACAGTACTGGGTGAGAAGGTTTTCTCAGTAGGGCAGGGTAAGATATGGTAACTGAATTTTAGAATCAATACGAAAACGATCCTCTTGTTGATGCCCCTCCTCACCGATGAATATACGTCCGATAGATTTAAATTAACTAGCAATTTTCTGCAAAACCTTATTTTCATTAAACAAAAGAAGACAAAAGTTCTCCCAACACTAGCCGCCTTACATGAACTGTGCCTATATAATTGTTTTAAAATTAGCATCATTTTGATCTAAATCAAGTATTGTATTAATCTGAGCTTTTCTGTACTGACATGTCTCGTTATTATTAGGCATCACCACGCTGATCTACATCTTCCCCAGCAGATGATGCACTTATTAGACTCTCTGCGTTGACTGTTCGCTTCACACCTGCCTCGGACTGGCCTTAATTGTGACCAGGCTTCACTGTCAGAAGGTTCTTATGTCTAAGAACACGACCAGACTGGAACACCGAGGTCAGAACACTAATTGAAAATGCCAAATGCTGATCCTTCAATTACTCTGAACATGGGCTCAGTCTGCCTGGCCTGCACCCCAACCCTTAACCCCCCCACCTCAAGCCTCCATATGTGATCTCCAGACCTCTCTCTCTCACTGTCCGGCCCATTGTAAGTGGTGGCGCTCGCCGCCGCCCTCCCCGAGGAGGCTTCCCGTGGACGACGAGGGCACAAGGTCAAGACATGGGCGGACATAAATCTGTGGCCTCGTCATCTATCCCCGACCCCCCCACCCCCACCCTATCTACAACACACACACACACACACGCACACACACACACACACGGGTCCAGCTAACAATGGGTCCTCTCCATCTGGGTGTAAATAATGATAATATTGTGGTGGTGAATGGTGCCCTGTGTCCAGGCGATAAGCCCAATATAGTTATAGCAATATGCTGGCGGGGGGCATTGTCCTTTATCTGTGTCACGGCTTACCCATCCTGTGTGTGTGTGTGTGTGTGTGTGTGTGTGTGTGTGTCACACTATTAATTATTAATGCCTGAGCCCTCACACAGCTCTTCTTAGCCAATTCACCCAATCAACCCCTCCCAAACACACACTCCCACCATCCAGCCCCCCCCCCCCGCCTGACGCCTCACCTCGTTGTCTATATCATTGCCTTTGTTCTCTCTCGTCTCTCGCCTGGTGTTGTGCACGTCCAGGGATTGCCATTGTTCTCTAACATCCCCTCTTCTTTCCATTCCTCGTCACTACCTATCCCCACACCCCCACAATGGCCTGTGTAGCTTCATTTGCATTTGGCTTTTCCTGCTGTTGACGGTCAGTTAGCCTGTGACGATAAAATCAGAGACCGGAAAGGAAGGAAAGGCCGTGACTGGGTACAGTGTGAGGGGGAGGAGTCAGCTGGACAGCCACGGGCTTCATCAAATCACCGATTCTGCTCGGGAATGGTGATTTAAAATGACCAATTAGTTGCCACTTTGCCAGGTTTCCTCGTTAACCTTCCTGAAGGTGCTTCCGAAAGGAGAAGTTCGAGCGATCGTGGTCGAGCAAAGGCCTCATAATGCTGCAAACAAACCTAAAATTCATCTAAAATTCTTTCCACCATTAGACCTGTGGGGGGGTCTGACAGTTTTTGACAATCTCGCCCACTTTATGCATCGATTGGCCAGTTGCGCGAAGCTGAAAAGGTCTCGCTCCCTCAACTTCTCTTTTCTCTACGTGTCACTTTCCATGTGTACTGAGTCCAACACAGTGAATGCCCTTCAGGACCTCTGAGGAGTGGGCGCCGTTATCCCCATCCCTATTCATCGCGACGATATGGTGGCCGACAGGGGCAAACGCACTGCAGCTTGACAAAACACAAGCAGGTGAAGAAAACACGTTCAATAATTTGACAGCAGATGCGCGGCATTTAGAAAACACGACACGACCAAACACAGAAACAGAAACGGAACAAAACGAAATAACGGAAAAACAATGAACAGATGATACGGACCCACCTTTTTCCACAAACCTTTTCAGTGTCCTCTGGAAACACTGACACTGTCGTTTTGTGTATTCGCAGCGTGTTTTCTAAATGCTGCACGTGTTGTCAAAAAGATGTTTTCTTAATTTGCTTGCGTTTCTGTCTATTTGCATCTGTTTTGTTAAGCGGCAGTGCTTTTGCCCTTGTCGGCCACCGTACGATTTGACCACAAAGACATGCAAAAGACAGGGAGTTCTTTGGAAATGCAGCCCGGAGGAGGCTATGTCGGCAGGGTTTTAGCCCTGCCTTCCAGTACGGACATTCAGGAAGAAACACTTTTGCCTGTTCACGCAACATCTCATACGAACTAGTTCATTTAAAGCATTGAGACGCTCCCCCTCCGTCCATTCAAAAACTTCTACGGTTATTCATGTAAAAAGAAAAAGGACTTGGATTCTCAGAAACAAAGTTGAAATAATTAAAACTGTACTCAGTGACCTTTTGAGGATATAATTAAAAACTTTCAAATTATAACTGTGGGTGAATAAACCTTCGGAACCATTTCAGAAGGCAAGCAGCCATTAAAGTAACGTTCGATAAAGAGTTTGCGAGCGCAGGATGGAGTTTTGTTGAGCAGCTCTGACGGTGTTTGTTTAACATACATTGCGCACTGGGACGGCACTGAGGAGAACCTTATTAGTGTAATAAATTCAGGCAGCCGGGCAGCTTTCTCCCTCATGTGCCACATTGGTTTGAAGGCAGCCGGAGCAGATGTCGCTCTCTCTGTCTTTTCTGTTCCCATTTTTTCCTCTCTTCAAAATGGTAAATCTCCACACCACCGTTTCCTTTTTTTTAACCTCCCTCCTGCACCTTCTCCTCCTCTTCCTGTCGGCATCTCTTCTGCCTCCATGTCTCTCTTATCTGTCGGACGACTCTGCTTCCTTTCTGTCATCCCTCTCTTTTCCCCTGCTTGGGCACAGTAGGGGATCTGAGACGCTCACACGCGGTTGTCATTCATCGACGTCGCGGGCGTCGGTCCATCTGGCCAGTGTCGGAGCGAGAGATGTCACCGGCGCATCCTCGTCGTTCGTAAAAATTACATGGATTAAGAAGAATTGCACATCATTACACATAATCACTTTCTCTTTTCAAAGAAACATTTTAGCTCTAAAGGACTGAAACATCTGCACTCTGCATTCTCCAGCTCTAATCTATTTAGACTGAGTTTTGAGGGGTTTTTTTTGCTTCTCATGTCTGATCTCTTCACGGCTGTCTGGACGGGGAAAAATCTGATTATCTGTTTTATTTTTTTTTTTACTTTACAGTTTAGACAGGCATGAAAAGATATGTGCCTTAAAGAGACCTGCCACGCTGCTTCGAACCTAAGAAGCATGCATGGACCCGAAACATTCATAATTTCATTTCAAAAAGTGAAACCTCATAATCACCATATGAGAAAACCTCCCTGCTGCTTCGTCAGGCTACAGTTTGGGACTCCAGATTTGACAGAGCAACAACATTTGTGCCTTTACAGTTTCCTAATCCACAAAATATCTAAGTGAACCCCCAGTTTAAAAGCCCCAGGGTTTGTGGAAATACTTAGAACTCACTTCTGTGTCCCCTCATGTATCCACTTGGGGATTGGATTGTGTTTTGAAAGATTTGCCCAAATACAGTTGTGGGACACATGGCTGCTCATTCACAGTGGCATTCAGATCTGGGAAATGTAATATTTCATATTCCTGTGTGTGGGTGTGTATTGCAGCATTTTTGTGACTCGTCTCCGCAGATTAGTGTGTTGACAATTTATTTCAACTGCTGTCAAAGGGCAGTTTGTTTTGGTGAGTACATGGGGCAGTGTGTAGTGTTTCTGTGTGTTTGGTTCAGGTTGCTTTTTACATTCCTGTCTACACTGGTTGAAGACATGGTGCATGTTCAATTGTGTACTTATCTTTCCTCTGTAACACAATCAAAATAAGTTTGTTACTTCCTTCTGCTCATCTGTTTTAACAAACGTTCCACTGAATAACAACTGATTCTGGTTCTCCAGAGTCCTCATTAATCAAAATGTGGATAGGCACTGGTTTTCTAAATCTGTGCCTAAGAACCAGCCACATCTATAGGAAAGTTTGCTTTTGACTAACGTGCGTAGGCACACAATGATCATTGATGAAACCCACCAATTCTACATCCATCTGCTTATGCCCAAATAGGCTTATTTACATAAGGATGCAATCCCAAAACACCATCTAATGTAACAGAAGATAGAACGTATGCCCAAAGATAATATCTTTGATCACTATACATAGGTAGTAAAATAACACATACATACTACAATAGAATCTTTTAAGTTGGAAAAATGAACAAATATGTATATTACTGCGTTCCAAATGTGATACAAATTACAAGCATTTGAAGTATGAATGGAAAATGAAAAAGAAAACACTGAATGAACTGTGTGAAAGGGGCACAAAACTAACTAAAATAACTGTAAAAATAGGGAAAATTGTTTGATTTTGTGGTATATGATCATAGTAGTACTAGGCGTGCTTGATGATAATCGTGTATACAGTAGTAGTAGGTTCTATGTATGGGTAACAACATCTCTTTCAAATGCCTGCATTAGCAGCCTTAATGTAGGACCACGACAACAAGGCAATTCAAAGTGCTTTACATAAAACAGAAAAGCAATATAAAAGATTTGAATAGAAAATAAAACAAGATAAAACAGAAGAGTGGTAGAAGTTACCATGCAGTGTATGAAATGAATCATTTGATTCAATAAAGGGCAGCGGCAAACAGAAAAGTCTTCAGCCTTCGTATCAAACAACTGAGAGTTGCAGCAGACCTGCAGTTTTCTGAGTTTGTTTCAGAATTGTGGAGCAAAAAAACTGAACGCTGCTTGAACATGTTTAGATTTGACTCTGGAGACAGAAAGCAGACCTGATCCCAGACGACCTGAGAGGTCCGGATGGTTCGTAACGTAGCAGAAGATCTACGTGGCCCTAAACCATTCAGTGCTCTATAAACCAACTGTAGTATTTTGAAATCAGTTATTTGCCCGACAGGAAGCCAGTGTAAAGACCTCAGAGCTGGAGTGATGCGATCCACTTTCTTGGTCTTGGTGAGGACGCGAGCAGCAGCGTTCTGAATCAGCTGCAGCTGTCTGATCGATTTTTTTTTAGAGCGACCTGTAAGGACACCGTCACAGTAGTCAAGTCGACTGAAGATCAATGCATGGACAAGTTTTTCCAAATCCTGCTGAGACATAAATCCTTTAATCCTGGATATATTCTTAAGGTGGTAGTAGGCTGACTTTGTGATTGTTTTAATGTGGCTGTTGAAATTCAGGTCCATGACTACACCATGATTTCTGGCTTGGTTTGTGGTTTTTAACATTACCGCTTGAAGCTGAGCGCTGACTTTTAATCGTTCCTCCTTGGCTCCAAAAACAATTACTTTAGTTTCTATCTTTCTATCTATCTAAATGCTAGCACATCCAATCGTTGATTTGTTCAATACACTTACTCATTTGCATTGGACCTGCATAATTATGGTATCACATTGTTGTTTTCTGTAATCTGAGCCAGTGAGAGCACGTAGATGTTAAACAGAAGAAGCCCCTGAATGGAGCCTTGGGGAACTCCACATGTAATTTTTGATCGCTCCGATGTGTAATTACCTATGGACAAAAAAGTAGTCCCTGTCCTTTAAGTAGGATTCATACCAGTTTAATACTTTGCCAGAAGGTCCCACCCAGTTTTCCAGTCGGTCTAGCAATATGTTTTGGTCGACTGTGTTGAATGCAGCACTGAGATCCAAAAATACCAACGCTGAAATTCTGCCATTCTCTATGTTTAAGTGGATGTCATTGAAGACTGTAAAGCAGTCTCAGTGTTGTGGTGCACAGGAAGACATCAAAACAGCTTTTTAATTCCAATAAGTTGTTATTTTTATTTCAGTGATTTTACTTAAATACCGGAGGTTTGATATTGGCCTATAATTGTTAATTAGTGACGCATCTAGATTGTTCTTTTTTTATGAGTGGCTTAATGACCGCAGTTTTCAGGGCCTGTGTCTAGACAGACATCTCGACAATCGGGCTGAGGTAGTGTTGAATGAGGTTCAGTCAAAAAAATAAACTTGCTTTTCCATTCTCCTTAATGATTTCTGAAAAGTAAGATCTCATCATCAATACCTCATCGTTTATAACAAATTACTGTATAAAAAACTGACAGGAATAATAGAAAGGTTGTTTGAAAAGAAATCAGGCTAAGGCGGGGGATATTGTACATTTTTCTGTCAACAAATCTAAGGTGCAGACCCAAACCATTAATGAATATATCAACTAACAAGTATTGTGTGTGTTTGATATATCTCCTTCCTCTGGGCCTCAGAGCTCCACTGTCGTCCAAAACTATTAAAAACACATCAGTGAGCCTCGCTGCTGTTCCTTCATCACCAGTAACACACACACTGTAGTTTATTCAGTCCCACACACACACCGTCCTGCTGCCCCAAACACTCACTACAGCAGCACATGTGGATTCATCCGCCGCTGAAAATAGTCCCCAACAAACACACTGTTTTCTCCTGTTTGAGTAACATTTGCTAAAAACTACAGTGGCCAGTTGTTTTAGGAAATTACTGAGCCTATTTGAAGAATGAAACTGTACATGTGTGAGGTGTTCTTTAAAGTTTTACATCTTTAGTAAGAACCAACAGAATAGTGAAGTCAGGAAATATGGAGAGACACCAATAACTCACTGTTGGTTTTGGGTCTTTTCATTGGAATTGATGACAAAAACAAACCGAATAATGTCAGCCTAATCTTTTAAGGATGTGTATGTCCAGGTTGTTCAGGGTCATTTGTATTCTAAAGTATCCGTTCATCTGGACGCACAGATGCCTCAATGAGCCGCATACACCTCACAACACACACACACACACAGTTACCAGATGTCGGTAGCATCTCTGCCCCAGGGCAGAGCTTTCATGCTACATTTCCACCACTCCTTCCAAACATCAGCCACTAACTAATCCATCAGTTTGGACACACAAGTGCATATTGTACAAACAAACACACACCTACAAATACATCACTTTCATTCAAAGCTGCAAACCTTCACAAGTTCCTACACACACAAACTGAAACGACTGTAACTGTGTGTGTGTGTGTGTCCAGAGGGTCTTATCAGGTTGAGCGGCTGTTTCCTGCTCAAACCCAGTGGGCAGCAACAGCAGGCCACTGACTGGCCACAGGGCAGATACATCGTGTGTGTGTGTGAGAGAAGTGTGAGAACAAGTAAAAAAAACATCATACCATTTAAAATCCTGTGTGTCTAGATTAACGCATCTCCTCACCCTGAGCTCTGAGTCAGTTCTCTGGTGGGCTGAACGGACGTCACGCTGTGTAACAGCGCTTCAGGCTAAGAGAAAAGAACAAAGGAAACCTGCCTTCACACAGCTGATAGCTCACATAGCTTAAAGGAGAAGAGAAAAGTCCGTGTTGCGGTATTCACACTGTATGTTAAAGCAACACTACAACATTTTAGGACATTGTCATGTTGGCCGTCTAATCCGCAGTCAGATGAGAAGATAGATATTAGTTTCACCTTTGCGTGTCCAGTACAGAGATATGCGAGATATGTGTTGAAATTCTGTGTAAATTGAACAGCAAAAAGGCAGAACGGACTAAACATCAACATCAGTAAAAAGTTAACTATTTTAGCAAATACAACGGCTGAACATTAGCAATTATACAAGGAAAACAAACTGCAAACTTCCCGTGGAGCGAATTAGAAGCTGTGGGAGTGCCTGTTTGTTTATTTGATCGTGCACATGAGCGTGGTGAATGAAGGGAGCCTCCGGGCCTACTCACACACACACACACACACACACACACACACACTGTGCATGGCGTCGGACTCTCTATGTAAAGCCTGATTAACACATGTTACAGCTGACCTCTCTAATCGTATTACACAATCTGTCCATAGAGGAGAAGCCAAACTTGCACGTTCAGCATCAACACACACAGACCACGCAGTAAAAGTGATGGTGTGAACCCTCCAACTGATAGTCACTGCACACAAAGACACACAAATAGAAACAGACACTCGAATGATTGAAATGACTGCAGCAAGCGCGTTTAATGACTTAACCTCGGCACCTGAGTGCCATGCAAACTGCCACCCAATGTCTGAAGCACCAATGACGTTTACTTCCACCTGTTTGCGTTTCAAAACGTAACTGATGCATGTAAGATTTCAACTTCACCTCGTCCCTGAACACAGCACGTCCAGCTGTCTGCTGCACGGACATCAAATGCGGTCAGCTCGTGACGCATTTGACACTTCACACGACACGATTTGTGATTGCGTCACACATTATTTCCATCATAACTATAACTAGATACTATAATTTCTGGATCCGTCCTCTTCGTTTATGTTCTAAAACCCGTTTTTCGTCATTATAATTGTATATATTATGAGCTTCTGTTCTTCTGAATCTATTCTCGACACACGACATCTACTTCCTGTCTGGCCGTCCTGGTAGAGGGATCCCTCCTCTGTTGCTCTTCCTGAGGTTTCTTCCATTTTTTTAAGGGGGTCGTATGTTACAGATTGTAAAGCCCTTTGAGGCAAATTGTGATTTGTGTTATTGGGCTAAAGGAACACAATTTAATTGGAAATTTAATTTAAAACTTTCAATGGACAACACATTGTTTTATCCTCAAATATGTATTTAAATCTCCAAGGACTGCTCCACAGGGCTGCAGACTTGGGACTACACAAAAATGAGGACTTGAGATTTGACTTGGTTTTGACTGCTTCAAGACTTGATTTGAGACTTGAAAGCAAAACATTGAAGTCTGAAGTTTTGACCTGGTAAAATCCTGGACCCAAAATAAAAAGAAATAAGACAGCGGCAGGCGGGTCATAGCTTGTGCAGCCTCAAAGCTTAAATATTAGTGTTTGTATTGAAAGGACTTGGATGTGCTTGGAGTTGTGCAATTTGCTTATGACGATGTGAGACTTGTTCTGACAGATGTGATACTTGACTTGGATTTAACCCCAAAAACTTGAAAGCAGCTTTGCTGCTTCATAAACGTTAAGCTTTAGTGCATTAAATAATTCTAGGTTTTCTAGGTCTTTCTCTTACATAGTCATTTCTTGCTGTATTTGAATTCTGAAAACCTTATTTTGTTAAACCAAGTTAGCAATTTACTGGTGCAGTAAAATGTTTAAACCTGTTTCAAACAGAAATCAACATGCTTGAAGAATGTTCCAGAAATGAGTGGCAGTATCTTAAAATAAACGAGAATACGACCAGAATCATGAAAAATGAATCTTGATTTTAGAAAATACTTGAAGCAAGTTAGCTGGGAAACAGCTGGAAACGGGTAGAAATAGTCTTACTGGACTGGCCGATTGCTTACAACAAGTAAGGGTTTTTTTGTTTTGTTTTTGCAGTAGGGAACCCTGCAAACCCTGCAAACGGATGTAAATTAAAAAAATAGGCTGTAACATGCCAGAAGCACTAGTATGGTCCTTTAAGGTTTTTTTAAGACATGAAATATGAATGCGCAGGAGTGAGCAGATGAAGCAGTTCTGCCCCTGTGTGCTCTGGTTTACATTTATCTTTTTTAATTCGTCCTCAGGATTTGTGGTTGTCACTGTCGGCCCACGTCCTGGCTCTAATTATTCAGCAGACAACATGTGGGTGACAGCGTGGCCTAGATTGGAGTGAAATATGCCGCCCGCCATGGTCCCCATGTACAGCACAGACAAAGACCAAGATGAGATGCCTGAAAAGAGAGACAGAATGTATGTCAGAGAGAGGGGGAGGAAGAGAAAGAAGTATATGAAACAAAGACACGGGGAATTTCCAGACATACATACGTCCGTGTATTCTGATGTTAACTGTATCCGCTCTGTCTCCTTGGTGACATGTAGCCTCTTAGCCCGATTAGCGTGGGGGCACAGTAAATGACCGGGGCTAAAGTAACAGCTGGCCAATGGTAAAGAAGGATGGGGCGTTGAACCCGTGTCACCGCTGTGTCTTTGTGAGATGCATGCATAGAAACTGGTTTTATTAGTCTAAATTTGTAGCCCGAGCAGCCAGCACGAGAATTGGGTCACTAATTCACAAATTTGGCGTTGTCTTCAGAGTTGTGCACATGTTTTCTTTCTACAACGGAGAATTTAATAAAGAAAGAAGATACAAGGTATAAGCTTTGTCTACATTAGTTAACACCAAATCGTTTTAAAGGTAATGAAAAAAAGTAACATTATGTTGCTGTTTCTGTGGATGGCTCCAAGGCTTTTGATTCTGTCAGTCAAATAATCTGCTTTCCATGGATTTTGACAATTGTGCCGACACCGTGTTCCAAGTCATATCTTTCTGGTCGAGTTCAGAATGTTGAGATCGAACCAAATCCCCAAATTGTTAACGGTGTCCCACAGGTATCGATATTGGGTCCCCTGTTGTTTAATCTATACATGAAGATTCGGTTTCAAGCTTAGCACTGAAATATACATGTTTATACTAATGTTACCTGATGATGGTGCCAGAGCAAAACGTTAGAGGATCACCAAAGTTATTACAATTCATCCTGTGGTAAACATTGATAGTTGTACAAAATGTCATGGCAACCCATCCCATAGTTGTTTGACAAAATATTCTTAACCCATGGTCCACTTGCTTGCTGTTTCCTGAGCTTTCAATATCATACCACAGTCTTCATCAGTGAATGGATAATGGTGGGGAGATAATGCAATAGATGTAGAGACATTTCACTCTGAACCAAAAGTGGTGGACCGACCAACTGATGTCCCTAAAGCCCCGCGACTCGTATGGCTAATGCTTCAAATTGGATTCCAGGACTAACAGAGCTTGTTTCTCCTTAGGAAAACATTTATCCAATCTACTACACTACTATGTCTACCTTTTTAGATTATGGAGATGTCTAGTATGTGCATTTTACCACCACTGCCCCTAAACCAATGTATGACATTTCAGTATATTAAATTATGATTTACCTCACTCTTTTTATGTACGCTTTTCCAAGTTGTTTTGGTATTAAAATATCATGCAAAGGAAGTTTCACCAAATTCTAAATTGAATTCAGAGAAAGATAGAATAAGGAGACCCTGCAGAGAGAGAAAAGCTCTCCACAAAAAGGTCTTAATCAGACTAAGTGAGGAGACACTTAGAATCCCATTAGAATTAAAGGCCTGCTGAAGCAGCTCTCATTACCCCAGCTCAGTGGGTTTGTGAGTGTGTTGTGGGGTGTATCTGTGCCTCCGTGTCACATTCATTCATTTACAGACAAGATCGAATTTCCATGAAATTAAACCAAGTTTACAAGCTCACCTGGATTACCTTTGCTGTTGTCCTGTGAGGAACTCTCCTCCGTCTCTGCTGTCCTGATCTGAACCAGGGTGGAAATCCAGGCCACCTCTGGCGTCGGTACTGTAGTCATTTGATAGGTGAGCGGATGTCGAGGCTCTGACGTTGCTCACTTAACTTTTAGGAAGCGCTTACGTAACCCGGTGCATTTTGCCGTTAGCTAAACCATCCATTTACTGCTCCGAAGCTCTCTCTTCTTTTCTTAGTCATTTAAGTTTGCATTTTTTCAGACACTTTATAAGACACCTGCATCCTCCTAACTAATGAGGGCAAATAGTCACAAGAAATGAACAAAGAACCTGCAGTGTCTTTAATCCAGGACGTGCTACCATCATCTTGTCAATGGATTATGTTTACATACCTTTTTCCGCCCAGACACGTGACAATGCAGGGATGTAGACTGACACTTCTCTAAAATCACCCTATTTTACTGTGGTATATCTGTTTACTCTACTGCATATTTAAATGTGCATCAAAATACAACTTTTCAATGCTTTCAAGGCAGAGTTTGTGCAAATTTAGATTAAGTCAGTGGTTCTCATACTGGGGGATTCCTTCCAATACTGTCGTTCACAACTGCTAGGAGAATGTCTAAAGACACAGCCCTTTATTTTCAGTTAGTTAAACGATATGTGCATATCTTGTGTGCGTAATTCATGCATTTATGAATCTTTTGACGTGGCACTGGGATGTTATGGTAATTAACCTCCTGAGGTTCGCTAGCATCTATCATTTATCTTTTTTACCCTTGGGGCCCAGTGAAGGACTGGGTTCAGCTTGACTAATTATCAATGTTAGGAATGAAATTCCATGCTCAAGTGCAACATTGATAAACAGTATGTGTAACAAAATCCAAGCTCAAAGGTCCACTAACTAACCCTGATTTGCTGAGGAAGATTGTGAGATGCGGTTGAAAGCTCTGAAAACATAGTAAGTGGACCATTCAGCTTTGATTATTTTCTTACACAACACTATTGCCGTTCTATAATACACACTTTTTGCATGACTCTACTAACACTGACTAACATCCTGCCCTCGTGGCCCTGTGCAGCTCTGTCACCACCGGTTACTGTTACCCACGGAGATCACGGACTCACCACGGTGACACATGAATATGCCACAATCCTGTGGCATTTTTAGCAACATGAAGAAGAACCGGTTAGATTACACTCGGTGGTAATTGCATAGGCAGGTTAAAGGAATGATCAGCTGTTTTTAAACTTTGTCTCCATGTGGTGTGTGCCCTTTTTTAAGGCATGATCCAGCAAAATCCAAAATAGCTTTAGCAGTTACTATGGAACTGAGTCCACTGTGTGAGCAGGTCTTTTTAATTTTGATTTTGTTCTTATAGCCCTACTGCTGTTCCAGCAGCTTTTCCCAAAATGCGGAAAAGGAAACGCAATGAAGTGTGGAGGTTCCCCACTGTCTTCCTTATATCTTCTATTTATTCAGCTTGTGCAAACATTTCGATTGGATTAGCTTTTTTTGCGGCCTGCTTGAGCTTCCTTTGTATCTGCAGAGCTTCTTCTGCACGCACTTGTGTATTTCCTTGCTCTGTAAGGTGATTTTTTTTTTTCAGGTGGTTGAGGGGAAGAAGGGGATTAAAAAAGACAGGCATTGTGCCTCTTAGCTATTTGCACATTACTAAGCAACCCTTCATGTCTATATTCCCCTCCTGCTTCCGCCCTGCCACACCTGTAATCTAATATGTGGTGGATAACAAGCTGATCACACTCCATGCCCCTCACCATGCTTCCTGGCACTCCTGACTTGAACAGCCAGCCTCAGTTTTGGGCCCGACACCAAAGGTCCTTTTTATGTCAGGTTAAGAGTCATTTTAACTTTACTGTCAGCGATTCACAGTCCAACTGTTCTGCTTTACCAAAGGGCCCTTGTGACATTTTACGAGTAATGAGGTGAAAAAGTTTAGAATAAAATCAAAAGATCTGTGGGTTTCATTAAAACGCAGCACCTCCGATCAGCACAGCAGGAGCCTGGGGATTTATTTTTTGAGGTAGGGCGTTTGGGGAGTCGGGGGGGGGCGGCAGGCTTGCTGCTGTTTTATCTCGGTCTTTGGCTGTCACAATGATGTTCAGATGCTCAGTTACACATTCTGTTCACCCTCTGCTTGGCATGCCAGAGTTAACTCCTTGCAGGGTCGTAGACCACAGACCAGGCTGTGTTAGAAGACACAGATTACTGCACTGAGCCAGAGGAGCAGACCGCTTCCGTGGGCCAGTACAGCGGGCCAGTCATGACCTTTAATAGTCAAAAGTCATAACCAGGAGTAATGTGTTCATTTGTTTACGGTTGAATGTGAGAAACATTAAAGTACGTAGTAGGTTTAACGATCTACATATGATCTGAGCCATCAAACACTCACCGCCTGTCGGTGCCACCCTGTGTGAACGAGCACGGCTGTTCGGAGCCACCGTTCAAGCATTCAGAGGCGTAGTATTTGATACTTAGATGACAAGAGTTTTAGTGGTTCACTCTTTCAACCGGCTGATCGATCAGGATTTCCTGAGCTACGTCAGCTCTCGCACAGAGAGTTAACAACAGACTGTACCTTTCAAACCTTCAAGAAGTGAGGGTTTACTCAAAACATAGATTTAGATCACTTTTATGTAAGCAGATGGCCCATAGAGTAACACATAGAAGATTTTGAAGACTGGCAAGAAATATTTTGACAGAACAAACCCAAATCAGAGTCCAATCCTTCGGTGAAGACCATGTGAGAGTTGAACGGTCTGAGAAAAAAGACCATTTAAAGGTCAGGAACGAACTTTGATGCTAAACTGTTAATCCAACTCGGACAAGAAGTCCTAAAGGTCCTGTGGATGATGATTTGGTGCGTAGGTAAAAGATTTTCTTCTTAGAATCGCTGTTGTTTGATGAATTCAACTCACTGGTGGATGTTTACATCTGTAAATAGGTTTCCTTTCCACCGCCTTGAAATGCATTCATAAGGTTGTATACTTCTGTTAGAGATATTAAATAAATGTAGTAAATATCCATTGGAGGGACAAGCAGGGACACATTTAACATCTGACTTGCGATGGGATGGAGGAGGTGCTGCTGCCACTGAACAGACTGGCGCAGTGTTTGGCGCTCCTCAGTAATCCTCAGTAAATAAAAAAGTGAAACAGCTCCTGATTTTAAATTAGCCTAAAGCACGTGGGCAGGACTGTCCCGCGGTGCACTGCTACTTGCTTCTGGGAAAAACTGAAGTCTCAGAGTCTCAGAAAACTGTTTTTTTGTATACTAACTGCAAAAACAATATACTTTGATAGTTCTGTTATAATCAGACTGTAAACTATCGGTGTAATTGGGACACAGCAGTCGTAAGTGATTTTTGGTCACATATCACATCAGTTCCCCCAGTGTTCTCTGGGTATGAGCTCAGTTGATGCCCACGCTTTTAGAGGTGTCTGCTCTTGATCTCAAACACCCACCGCTCGGCAGCTCCAGACCTGTTGGCAGCGTTACCGCATAGTTTTATCCAGTGCAAGACCCTCGTGTTTACCCCACATGCTCCTCTCCTCCTCTTTACTTTTCCTTTCTGCCGGCAAGCAAATCCTCCACTTCCGCTCCGGGCGCGTTGGAATCGCTCTCATGTCAGGCGGCGTCGCTCAGCTCTCCGCGCTCTGACGAGTTTCATTTGGTTTAGTATAAGCTTTGGATTTCGTGGAAATGCAGCAACTGTGTGTGTGTGTGTGTGTTATGGCCCTACTTGCTCGGTGACCCTCCACCTTTGTCCCCACAGCAGGCGGCGTGCGAGTGTGACAAACACAGACAGTCTGTCCCTTTTGGCTCTCAGGGTGAATCTGTTTGTACACCTGCCGCAGATTTCCCTCACAAAACCCAACCCTCACGCACACACACACACGCACACACACACACACACACACACACACACACAGAAACATCCGGTAAATGCTGCTTCTCTCACCGTCCATTTAAATGACCTGCTGTTTTGCTTTTACACCACAGCTCTTCCCCGGATCCAATCCTAGGAAGCTATAGCCTGAGCACTGACACAGCTAGAACTGTGCAGATCCTCGGCCTAAACTGGGTTAGGTGAGGTTTTCTCTGGTCCTCCTGGGTAGAGCTTAAGATCTTTGACCGGGTTCCGTCTTAATTTCTATCATTTTACTCGGGCTCGGGCCGGGCTCGTGCTTGGGCGGTAAATGAGCAGTCAGGTGATGCGTTTCGATTAGAACGAAAATGGATGCTGGCCTCTGGCGATTACGTTTTGGTTGCAGCGGCAAAGCGTTCTTTCTTTCTTTTTTTTTTTCATGTTAAAAAGTCGTGATGTTACACACTAAGCACATTTGAATAATGCCGGGCTGTAAACGGGTTCGGGCTTTTAAAAAGCTGTCGGTCAAAATGTACTTGTCGGGCTCGGGCTGAATTCTGTCGGGCTCGGTCCTTGTCGGGTCTAACTTTTAAGGCCCGCCTACAGCTCTACTCCTGGGTCAATCAAGCTAGTATGATAAGGGGATATGATAATGCACTGGCTACTACATCTACAATAATGCCATTGCAAGTAAATCGAAACGTCTCCGTCCACTCAAGCTAGCGTTGCATTTACCCAGCATTGCATTGCATTTGCTGCAGCAGAAAGTGAAATAAGATGAAGCGTGGTTGGTTATGGAGCAGTGAGAGCAGAGAGAACCGCTTATTGGCACTGAGATAGCACTGACTTGGAATGAAGTTGGTTTAATTTGAGAAATAGCTTTGATGTAGTTAAGATACGTTGCTGTAGCTTAGCGTGCAACGTGTCTCTGGGGCGTAGCTTCAGCGTAGTGACGCTTCATTTAATGCAGAGTAACCGGTAGCTTAGGTCAAGTAGCCTGCCCAACACTGACAACAGGTTTTCCACCCATTCGTTCATTAAATGCTGCTTACGTGGTTCTAGGTCACGATGCTAGCAGGGTAACCAGCAATAAGACACCGTTCTCCCTAGCCACAGGTTGCAGCTCCTCCTGCTGCGAATGTTCATTTTCCTGACAACAGACATGTGTCGAATCAATCCGACGGCAGCCAATCACGTTGCACGAGCACGAGACGGACAACAAATGAAACCTCGTATTATCACGGACAGATAACCACAAAACAGTGATTTTCCCTATTTCTGAAATTTTGAAATGCCAGTTACATTTACAATTACATTTGGTGATGAAGACATATGCTGTATTCAAAACCGCCTGCTATACTAGGAGTGCGTACTGATTTGGCCAGAATGTAGCATGTAGTATGCAAACAAAAGCAAGATCTATCGCTCTCGCCCACCTTCTCTGGATCCGTTCCACATTGGTGGAATGATCTGCCTGCTCCTACAAGATCAGCAGATTCTGTAGCCGCCTTTAAAAAGCTCCTGAAGACGCATCTTGTTGTGTTTCATCATTACTGTTTTCACAGTTCCACAGTTGCTCGGGGCCAACGTCTGTCTTTAGCCTTTATTGGAAGTGTGTTTAGCTTGCTGCATAGCTGTGCACCTAAACGTACAGTGAGGACAGGGGACATAATGACTTGTTTAGGACTTGAAACACAAAGTTGACTCGCCACTTGTTGGTCTTGACTTAACAGCCAAGACTTGAGACTTTCGTGCGACTTGCAAAACAATGAATTAATCCCACCTCTGCCTGAGCCCGGACACGCGGCAAAGAAAACTCATTTCGGCAGCTCTCATCCGTGATATCATTCTTCCGGTCTTTACTCAAAGCTCATGACAATGGGTGAGGGTTGGAATGTAAGTTAACAGGCCAATGGACCGCTTCGCCTGCGTGCTTAGCTGCCTCTTCACCGGGGCAGTCGGGCACAATGCCCACGTTAATCTGCCAGGTGAGACATTCAATGAAACTATGTGAAAGGTGTGCCCTTAGTGGCACGTGTTGCATTATTCCATCAGATTGTTTATAGAGGAAGCTTTGCAGTTGGTGTTTTCGTAGCTGCGCAGTTGGTTTCAAACCCATTTTTGTCTTTTTTTTGTGCCCTTACACAGATAACAGAGATATGTGGAGGCAGAATGAGAAAGAGTCAGCGGAGAGGTCTGAGTGAAGCAGGGGAAGACGGGAGGTCGTCCTCTTGTCTGATGTACTGTATTAGAAATCAGATAAGGAGTGTTTGTTCTCCGCTGTAATCGCGTCCAGGGCGGCTCTGCCTCAGTGCTGTCTCTCCGAGAGCTTGATCATTGTTCGTTAGCTGTTGTTAAAACAAGGCCTCAAAGTATTGAATGGGTATTAGACAACCACCCAGTTCTTCTGCAGCTCAACGGGCTTATATGCATTTCTTTGCATTTGTTAGGCTTTTCTCAGTGTTTGTTGCACTTTTAGCCCTTTTACCACAAATCATATTCTGTATACTTTCCATTACTGTCAACCGTTTTGCAAAGCGTACCATAGTGTTTTGGATTTTTTAAATGTGGTTATTCAGTTAGTTTCTCTACACAGTAAAAATCTACTTTTATAGACTTAAAACTAACTGCTAAAATAGGACTCCATTACAGCCTGCTTTTATTTCGGTCAAACTTTCGTTACTTTTCAAATGAATCTGCACTTAAAATGACATGACCATGCAAAATAACTGCTGCGGCAACAAAAGGAGACAAAATACTGACTTAGATTCTATGCAAAGTGATTCATTCTGTGGTGAAATGTACAGGAACCTTCCTACCTGAAACATAGGACGACAAACAAAATCGACTTGTTAGGGACAGCCATAATGATAGAAATGTGACTGATTTAACCAAATATTTGGGGGGGGGGGGATTATTTGCAGTCCCAGGGCATGTTGATGTTAATTAAAAATGGTGAGGTCAGTGTCACTTTTTACAAATACGGGAGAAAGAAAAATCTTATGCAAAAACATATAATGGCTCTTTAAGTTGAGGAACACTCGCAGCTTAGCTTGTATTTTTGTAGCCGTCAGTTATGATACCTGTCCGATTTATTTATTTTTTCTTTTCTTTCTGGGCCCCGTCAGACATCTTTTAGTGACGTGTTCCCAGTTCTTAGCGGTTACTGGTAACTTGGTGAGTACGATGTTATTGCTGACATTATAGGAGTGACGACCAAAACTATGAAAATGAGCTCTAAGTCGTAATAAATTGGAATTATCCTTTAAGATGGAGAGAGGAAAGAGTTAAAGAGTTTTTCCAAAGCAGGTCTGCCTCACTCTGCTCGGCCGGTTGGCGGCCTTGTAGCCCGCCTGCTCGGCTCTCTGCCCAGCTGACTGCCTGTCTGTCTGTCTGAGCGGCCGCCTGACTGCTACCGCATGAATAATGCTGAGCCATGGTGCCCTGCTGCCTTGACAACCAGTGGAGAGGGAGAGGGACGGGGAGGGGGGGGGGAGGTCTGTGTGGGTGGAGAGCAAATATAGAAAAGAAAAAAGGGGGGGGGGGGGGGGGGGGGGGGGGGTGGGGGGGGGGGGGGGGGTCTGATCAAGTGTCAAAACTGAAACAATGGAAATGTAGGGCAAAGAGAGAGGGAGGGAGCGATAAGGCAAGGCTTTATTTAGGGCAGAGAAATGGAGAAGGTGATGCGAAGTGAAAACAGAGGAGGCATCCAAACAACACCAGAAGACACAGGAACGAGTGAGAGGAAAAAGGAGAAAGAGAGGCAGCTCAGCAGTTTTGGATGCAGCCTGCAGCAGCAACCTGTTTCACAGTGTCACCCGAGTGTTGCATCATGGGATCAGGACCCGGGGGGGGGGGCTCACATTGCAAGATGACATCACCCGTTACCGAGTCAGCTCCTGTCTGCTTGGCTCTGTCTGCCCGCCGAGAAAGGGATGCGGATTGTTTTCCGTTTTTCTGCCATCGTCCGTCTGACTGACTGCTCATCTCAACGCAGGCGAAACGCAGAGCGAGATCGACAGGCCAGCAGACCGACGTAAACGGAGGAAGGGGAAGAGACGCAGATGCTCTCGGAGAGTTTCAGCCTTGTGTGCCAGCATGACATTGCAATCTGAAAGAGAGAAGAGGAGGAGGAGGAGGAGGAGGAGGGGGGCAGAGCTTTGGTTTTGGTTCGGTGTGTATTAGTGCATCCACCTCCTGCCCAGCTCTAAAGCTTTATCCCTGTTTGGCTCTCTGACTGTCCACTGCACCCAAAAACAGAGAGAGAGCAGGTTCAGAGGCAAGCCCATCATCCCCATTGACTGCAGCAGCAAAAAACATATTTTTAGTCCTTTTTACCACCAAAAAAAGCACACGAGAGGGTGACTCGCTCAGTTTATTTCTCCCTGTCCAGTTAAATTTGGCATTTTCAATCTTGCCTTCACCCAGTCCTGTTACTATATATAATTGTTTCCCATGTGGCTTTTCCAGAGCTCCTGTCTAACGTCCCCGGGTAGGTAAAGTATAAATATGATTTTCTGAAATTAAATTGAGCAAATGCACTGCTTAAATGGCTTTCGTCACTTACATTCTTGCCTTCACCCGATCCTGTTACTCCCAATCCCGATCCTGCAATTAAGTCTCTCTTGACAATTGCAGAGCCTCCGTTCAGAGTCCCTGGATAGGTACAAATACCATTTGCTTTATTTAAGTTGAGAAAATAATCATGTTTTCAATCTTGTCTTTACCCAATCCTGTTGCTTTTACTTCCCATATTTCCCATGTGCCTATTGCGGAGCTTCTATGGGGTGGCCCTGGTTAGTTATGCAGCATGCATGATTTTCAGTAGCTCAGAATTAATCACACATCATTACCCGGCGCTAAACTGGCTTTTGACCATTCTAATCTGACCTTCACCCGATCCTGTTACTCTTACTCCCAATCTAGTAATTATTTGAGCTTGTAAACAAAGACCCTGAGCAGGTAATAATTAGGTTTTCTGAATTCAAGTTGAGCAAATAGTCACACGTCGTGACCCGTATGATAAACAAAATAAATCAATGGATTTTTTAATTTACACTCTTGCCTTCACCCACTCTCGTTACTTTTACTTGTTAAATTATAAGTAGGATTTTATGAATATAAGCGACTAATCACATGTCATGACCCCACGCTGAAGTGGCTTTTGTAATATCCATTCTTGCCTTCACCACTATCTACAAACGTTACGTAATAACGAGGTGAACTCACTGTAACGTCGTAGCAGTGGCTTTCACAGCCACTAACGCTGTCAGCCACTCCCAGTTACAAGCTAACAAACAAACAAAGTAGGAATCATAGCGGCGTATCTTTACATATCTGCAGGGGAACTTTGAACTGTCCCAACTTCTCCAACAGGTAGTGTTCGCTAACTGGTTTAAACCGCATGGCTGCTCTTTTATTGCTCATGGCGAGGTGAGAAAAGAAGCGCTGGTTGCTCGGCAACAGACGCAAAAGCTGATAAGCGGTGCTGGATTGAGTCCTTTATGATTTCCTAAGCTGAAGTAAGATAGAATGTTTACGATAACATAGGATTCCTAAAGCTAGTTAGGATTTGCTTCTGTAAAACCAAAACATCCTGTCTTAGACTCTGTCTTAACGTGAGACTTAACTTCAGTACTAAGCCCATTTTTTCCTAACTCTTGTCCGAAATTACATACCCAAATAAATGGGGTATATCTTAACAACAACAAAGGCTATATGCATAATCTTGGTCTCAAAAGAAAGCTAAGACCTGGGAGATTACAATAGAAGTGTAGGGATTCAGGTATCTATACTCTGTCAGATAAAAGTGCATCTGGAACACAGTAGAAAATTGAAATTTCAACTGTCCGCCTAAAAAACCCCACCTCATTTATAGTGAAAACACATTTGAATCATAAAGGAATAAGCCTAAACTTTGCAGGAATTATAACTAAAATAACATCTGATAAGTAACTGTGCAAAAGTAGTGTGTGCTAAAAAAGTGAACCTAAGCAGTTTAACACACATTTAATCACCGATATTTCCAGGCGGAACCAGCAAATGTGCCATTTGGGCCCATTTGGATCCAGATGTGCCAGTGACCTGTTTTAGGTACCAGGCAGGAAAACTAATTGTATTTCACCAATAGATCATTATGGTAACTCATTCCATCAAATACAACTGTTTTTGCGTCAGTTTGAGCTTGTAATCTGGGTCAGATTCACCTAGGAAAAGCTCTGTGTAATACTGTATGTTTGCTCTGTGGGCTGATAAAAGGAGCCACAGCTCGGCCGCCCATTGGCCGATCTGAATAAATGCCACCTCTTTGTGACCGTCAGAGCCAATAGAATCGATTGACCCTTTAAAGGGGGCTTGCGTATTCAAGATGGGACATTTCTGTAACCCGGCCCCAGGAGGTCCGAGGAAGAGGAGAGCTGGAAGGTCTGAGACAGCGAAGCTAACCGGAGTGCTTGAGTTGGAGCACACGTTGACTCTCAGCCAGCGCACTGCTCACTAAGCCCGAAGCAGCCAATGTAAACCCAATGTGCAGGATCCACCGGAGGAAGGCCTGATCAAACCAGCCTCTGTGACGTGAACAACAGCACAGTGTCTAGTCCACGATGTTTAAGCTGGGTCTTAACCGCAGAGGTGTTCAGTCGCTGAGAAGAAATGGGTCAGGGGTCTTCTGAGCTTCTTGGTTCTGGATGTGTTCTTTTTTTCTCCCCTGCAAGAAATGTTTCTGAAACCTTTTTTTGTTGTTGTTTAGTTAACAGTGAACTACTGTACTCATGATGAGGTCTGCAGAGGACATGGGCAAAAAGTGATTTGGTTAAACGTTTTCTTGTGATCACAAGGCGCTTACTGGGTTATCTCAACATAATCTTAACAAGTAAGTATTTTTGCAGTCATGAGAAACGAGTTTTTCTGATCATTTTTGTGATCTCGGCATCTCGAATGGGGAAGGCAGGTCACACAGTCAGAAGGAAAACTGAATTTGTTTCCTGATGAAAAAATAATTCATAAATATTATTTTTCATAGGAAAGTAATTCTAGACATTAAATGGTTAGGCTTGGCTACAGGAAGGTTTCTTTATAGACAAAAAAGAAAGCACATGGCCCTCTTACACTGATGCTGTTAGGCCAACAGGCCAAACATATCTTTTTTTTTTATTCTGGAATCAAGACCATTCTTATTTCCAGTCCATTTTCTAGTTAATGCCAGTTTTATCAAGCATGACCGTCAGTCAGCACACAGGAGTGGACATTTGTGTCCTTCAGATATCAGCAGCAGGATGGACGGGGGGGGGGGTTCGTCCACAGTGTTTCGTTGGCCGTATGGAACAGAAAATACGGCCTCTCTGCATTGGCTCGATCCCACACTCACACCATGACTGCATGCTCCCCACGCACACATACAATTCTATACCTGTGAGGACCCTCGTTGACCTGAAATATTCCCTGGCCCCTAACCCAAATCTAATCCTACTTCTTAACCCTTTTTCAGCCCTTTGCAGGAGTGAGGACCAGTCAAAAATGTCCTCACAAAGGTAGAAAAACCAGAGCACACACACAGCCCACCCTGAGCTCCAGCTGCGTTACCATATTTGGTACCTTTCTTGATCACTAAGGCAAGCCAAACCATCCAAAGTGTTTCTTGATTGTCGAGTTCGACATTTTTATCCAAAAATAAAATGTCCCTTTTAAGAAAGAAAATGTTTGCCACACTGTAAAACAACCTCTCTTACTTTATTTGATGCATCTGCACTTGAGTTCATTATTCAAAGCCAGCACCATCAGGTATCCATATTCTGTGCATCATTTTTCAACACATTTTCTCCAGAATTGAGTCCGATATGTTCGGTGTCTTTGGCAACTTTGGGATCGATAATCGTAGCGGTGATGTAGGCGGATGACACACTGTGTACGTCCCTGCACCTGCCAACAACGCTTATGCATAATATATATAAAAGTGCTGCGCCATATTACGCAACCATTCGGCGTGTGTGTGTGTGTGTGTGTGTGTGTGTGTGTGTGTGTGTGTGTGTGTGTGTGTGCGCGCGCTCTCCCGGACCCCACTCTGCCGATTTCTATGTTTAGCAGCCTATTCGTGTCTACAGTTAAATTGTACTTTCCACTCTAGTTATTACAGTGGCAGACGAAAAATGAAAAGCGCTGAGGGCCACGGATAATAAGCACAGAAATAGAGCAGGCAGCGAGCAAACCGCAGCCTCATCATCATTGTACAGTCAAACATCCCCCCCCCCCCCACACACACACACACACTCAAGTGTTTATGGACTGTTATTTCTAAATCCATGAGACAAACATGTCCCGACCAAAACTTCAGGACTGTCCCTCTTCTCTTCTTTTGCCGTCCTGTTTCTGCCTCTCCTTTATCGTTTGCTTCGGTCTAGCACTGTAGCCGGGCGGATTAGGATCTCGCCCCCCCACCCTCCTCCTTCCACGCAACCTTCCCTCAGTCTACTGCTTCTGTTTCTCCCATGACAGCAAATGCTGGATCTGTAGGCTTTGCCTTTCAAAGAAAAAAAAAGGCTTAACCACATGCTCAGTGGCTGGTGGACTGTACAGCAGCTACTCCCTGACACCAGGGAACGTGTCAGGGAGATATATAACACTATTGTGTCTCTTTCTGAATCACTGCTTTGTTACAGCGCGCACACACACACACGCACACGCACAAAGTCACACAGACACACGCCCACTCGGGACCAATTAAACGTATAAAACACAAGGCTGCAAACTGCACATATGCCCATTTGTTGACAGAAGCAGTGGAAGAAAAACTCAATTTCTTTAAGTCAACTTCACAAGTAAAATATTACTGATAGCCCTCCATTTCCAAATGCCACTTCAGTCAGTGTTCAAAGGCTGTCCTCAAAGTCCAGCAGAGGACAATGAATATGGCTCCAAAATTGATGTCTACCAAGTTGTTAATAAACCTTTCATATGTATTTCTGCTTTAAGCGACACTACAGTGACGTTGTAATGCACTTGCATAAAGTTGGAGGACTTCAAAGAAAGACATTAATTAAAGAGAATCGAAGCAGCAGGCGCCGAGATATCCTGTCTTTTCAGTCCCTAGTACAGTATGTGTCAAGCTCCAAAAACAATAGATCCAGCAATTTCCATAATACAGCTAAGGAGCGTCTCCACATTAGACCCACACTGAGCCCACACCCTCGGGTCTAAGACCCGAAACCAGCTGAACCCCGCTAATACTGGCAAATTTGAGACCCAAACCTGACCTGAGACCCTTGTCAATTCTGGCTTTATTCCTGACTGTTAGCTCACCGGGCTAACGCAATGCATCGGCTACACTCCCCGCTCCCACTTGGCTTCTCGTGTACTTGCAACACATGGCACACATTGATGCAGACGACTGGCACAGTCCGAGAGAGAGAGAGAGATTTCTTTTATAAGCCACATTAAGGGAGTGGCTACTCTTCTTATCGCATGAACTGGTACAACCTCCCTCTTTGTGCACAAAGCGTGGCTGCACAGCTACCTACGTATGTTTGTTAAATATTTACCGGATTGCAGCTCATTTTTAATTTTTTCTACCTGATACCTGATCCAGCGTGTCAAGCTAATGTCGCACTAATACCCATGCAAGACAACACAACACGGCCAAAAGTATGTGGACACCCAAGCATTGCACCCGCACGTGATCGATGTCATTACACGGGGCGTGAATCTCCTTCTGATTTTAATGCTTACCGCTCATGGACCCTTTTGGCCATGCAGTATAGTGTATTATGTTCTTTATTTCAATGTAAAGGCATTTTTGGAGAGTTTAGCTCTTTAAGATGAATGAGTTTGTATCTCTCGCTCACGCAGACACACAAAATAATGCAGATAAGCTGCTGGTTCACAGGTGTTGGAGGGTCACGGTTGCTGCGTCCAGCCGTGTCAGCGCGTGTCGCCCTCCTCGTGGTGTCTGGGCTCCCTATCTCATTTCACAAAGTACAATAGCTGCTAATAAAAGTGCGTTTGAGTTAAATGATTGTGCTCTGCGGCTGTGGAAAATGACACCGTGTTCTCATGTGGGTTTTGGGAGGCGTTGCTCTGGGCACAGGTGGTGTGTGACCTTAAATGTTCTTCACACGTGCACAACGACGGATAATGCACAACTTAAAACACACACACACACACACGGGAACTCACAGATTGCATCTAGTTTACTGAACTGCTTGTTCTTAAGGAACGACAGCGACAGTTAAAGGCTTTTTGGACTCCAGGGACACATTTAGATCAGTTGTATCTGAAACTCTCTCTGCTTTTTACAATTGAACTATAATCTGCTAGACTGAAGCACAACAGACAAAACCCTGCTAGAACCCGATGTGGGATCACGTGTATGCTTCAAGGCCAAACATGGCCCCCCGCGCTGGATTTGTGGGAAATGCGCTTGAGATGATTCACAAGATCTCCTCATATCGTCAGGATGAAGTGTTGGAACAAGCAGATGCAGGATATTCATGTGATGTCGCACAGTGCGGAAAATATATTTATTTAAGCGGGCATTTTTATAGAAAAATCAAAGTTGGAGCGTTCAAGAGCGTGTTACTTTAGGTTTGGCATGCCTTCGTGCATTCAACCCAGCAGGTGGAACGTGATAGGAGCGTCCATTTGTCTGCGCCTAAAGAGACATTGTTAGCGCCTCACTGGACGTTTTGGTCTCTATGGCGACAGAAAAAGGCAAACTCAACACCTGATTCCCAGGGGCTCACCTGGGCTTCTCGCTCTCACACACACACGTGCAGATTATTTCCTCGAGCTCTCCGTGCGAAACACACGCCTTCGCACACGCACACGCATATTAAGATGAATTATTTAGAGGTGAAACCGGCAAAACAACGTAAAAAATACGCAGAAACCTGCATTTGATGTTCTCCTTAAGTAAAAGTACACACGTATTTAAGTAAAACGTATTAAAGTATCCAAAGAAGAAGTCCTCCTTCTGAACAGTGGACTGGGGGAAGCAGTGGGAAACATCTAGCCTGGCTCCGTCCAACAAAAAAAACATAAATAAATAAATACAACTGCCGACCAGCATGCTGGAATTATTTCCAATGAACCACAGCGTATCCTTCCGCCCCGTTCTTCTGTGCAGCGCCTACAGCTAAAGCACAGGTTGCCGGATATGGTCGGTGAGCACACTTTGGTTTTGGTCTCTCTACAGACACAATGGTGGCAAACCTGGCGGAACCTCACCGCGACGACAACAACACTTGAGGACGCTGCACACACTCACTGCACCGACCATCATTCAGAGAGACTTTGTTACAACATAAAGGCCAGCTCTTCAGGAGCCGAACATTGTTGTTTTTACAGTCCTTCGTATGTTTGGTTTAAGCAAACGAGATGCAACAAGTTAAATATTGAGCTCTACTGGTGTAGGTGGGTGTACTTTTGAGGTAGGCCGGCCGATTTCTCCTGCTTCCAGTCTTTATGCTAAGCTAGGCTAACCACGTTCGGACTCCAGCTCCGCATCGAACACATACACATTAGACTGATGAGCTTATTGACCAAAGTGTTCAACTATTCCTTTCAAAAATCCCAAGAACAACAATAATACATCACATTTTCGTGAGCTTATTTAATGTAAAATTCCCCGAATCAGCAAAGAAATCGTATTGAAATGAATAAAGTGGAGTAAAAAAGTACCTTTTAGCTTCAACCTCTGGACTCGTCGCCTCCCCAAGTACATTAACAGATCACCGATGGGAAATTAGGTACGTTTCTATACAACTGCAGTGCAAATTGTGAGCGTTCATTTTAAAGACCTTTGGCAAAACAAAATACCAACCAGTGTTTGTTTCTATCAAACAGTGTTTTGAATATTTTCACGTGGGCATATCAACATTGCATGATTACATGAAGCCAGTAAGTCCTCTGTAACTCCGCTCCGTCACTGCATTCCAGTGCTGCTTATAACATGGCATTTATGTTATTTTGATGAATGAACTCGTGGTACTGTCTGGCACGCCTCATGTTTACATTTTGTATTTGTGGTCCTTTTTTTTTTGTTTTTTTTTGTTTTTGGCCAAATGGAGGCACGTGACAGCAGCGTGAAAATGCTGCAAAAAAACAAGTCAGAATCAGCATTTATTCCATTATTGCACTTTTGCTTTTCTCACTTTGCCAACATCTCTGCCTCAGCCAAGCCTGGAAAAAGGTTTTGGCATTTCCGGTTTATTTCCAGGCATTCAGTTTGTTTGTATTTTTGTTTTCAAAATGCACCTGAAACACGTGGACGGGAACAAACACAATAACTGGAGTTCGAGGTCTTATTTGCAGCCGTGGGAGGGGTTGACTCATATGTGATTGTGCATTCGCTATGCAAATGGGTCACTTGATGCCACCCGGCTCTATTGTTGGGGAGGTTAAACGGGGAGCTGATGGCCGGGGACACGGCGCAGATTAAAACTGCTGTTCCCATCATCCTCCTCCCTCGGCCTGCCCCTCCTTCTTCCTCTCTCCCCCTTCTCTTTTGTATGATGGGGGGCAGAGTCAGTTCCTGTGTCATTGTTAGGGATCCATCTGCCACAACACACACACACACACACACACACACACACACACACACACACACACACACAGAGCGGCAGCAGCAATTAAACCTGTTTGACACACTTGACAGAGAGGAGCTTTGGGCTGTGTGTCCGGCACGAGCCATCTGTGAAACAACCCCCCCCCACACACACACACACACACACACACACACACACACACACACACACACCCCCACACACACACACACACACACCCCCCCCCCCACACACACACACAGTTTTTTTCTGTATTTGGGCATAGGGGGACCCTCTGTCCTGCTCCTCCGCTGCTTCTCTTGTGATTGACAGGCGAGACCCACAGGTTTAGGGAGGGTACGCGTGGACGGACGGGTGTGTTGGTGGGTGGATGCAGAGGGAGGACAGAATGCACGGATGGCAGATTGGGGAGCAGACCCTTTTCATTTATTGTCGCTCCCTGAAGTAGGACACCAGGCGGACGGACAGACAGACAGAGCAGCTGTAATCACTGGTGGCAGCAGCCTCCATCTGAAGATATTCTATTGATATTAGGCCGTTAATAGGAGGTTACCATGTGGACGACTGGGGCGTCTGGGCCGGTCTGTGTCTCCACTGTGTGCTTTGGGGGGTCAGCTGATGATCATGAGGCCGTTGTTCTTTTTTTTAAATTTTATTTTAAAAGTGCTCTACTTTTCGTTCTTGGCACAGGAGTGGAAGCAGAGAGAGGGATTATTATGCCCACAGTTGTATTTATTGGTTTGTTTGTTACCAGTTTTCACCAAAAAATGTCCAGATTTTTGTTTGCACACACAGAACACCCCTGGAATATGCCTCTGCGGACAGAAACTAAAGGTTTTGACTTTTCAAAAAGACCCAGACCCAGACCCAACATGCAAAAATACATTTTTAAAAACAGCGTATAAGATTCTAGGATAATTAGACCGGATATAAAATGCCGTCGACCCAAACAGAGAGAGGACAACCGTGAGAGGAGAAAATCAGCCAGCAATGAACAAGCAGGCAATGCATGTCCTAAGATCCTGCTGTGATGAAGATGATGATGCTCCATGTGATCAAAGCCGGAAGAGGGTTTGCTCAGATCCAATCCACTATTTAACATATCGACACAAAAACCAGAGACCTAAGGCAAAAGAACGGGGATCCTACCCAGACCCAGGCAGGCTGAATATGATTAGGACCCATTCTGACTCGGATCCCAGGTCAGCTCTCAGCTGCTAGGACGGGCGGCTGTGGCTTGGTGGCAGAACGGCTGCCTGCCAATCGAAAGGTCAGCGGTTCGATCCCCCAGCCGTGCGTCAAAGCATCCTTGAGCAAGATACTGAACCCCAAAAATGCTCCCGAAGCTGCGCCTTCGGTTTGTGAATGTTCTCATATGTAAGTCGCTTTGGATAAAAGCGCCTGCTAAATGACTAAATGTAAAAATGTAGGAACTGAAAACAAAGACTTAATAAATCCCAGGATATTACATATCTCACAAAATCAAAGACAAAGAACAGTGATTTAATCTGGAAAGGCAAGTTATTCAGCTACACAACAGCACACCGAACAACAGGCTGAATAGGTGACCGGTATGTTAACGTAACACATTAACAGTTATTCAGCTACACCATAGCATAAAGAACACACAGGCTGAATAGGCTAAATTAACATAACAAGCAAGTTACCGCTAAGCAAGTCCACCACGCTCCCGATCTCATCACTGAATCCATTGAAATCTTCATCCTCGGTGTCGCTTTTCGGGGGCATTTTGTTTGTGTTCAGTGTTTCTCAGTTGTCTTTAAGTTAATATTTCAGTTAACAGTTTTTTCCGGGGGAGGTTACAGGAGCAGCATAGAGCGCCCTCTCGCAGCTTGAGACAGAAATGTTTTCTCTTGTCAGTCAGTATGAATTAATTTTGATATATAAGTCGCACCTGACTATAAGTCGCAGGACCGGCCAAACTACCAAGAAAAGTGCGACTTTTGGTCCGGAAAATACGGTAAATCTGCATTCACAGCTTGTTTTGGCCATTTGGGGCAAACAAGTAGTAAACTTAACATGTTGCCACCTTTTAAGTTGATGTGGCGAACTTGTTAGCAAACAGTCGCTTATTTATAAATCCCACAGACACTTTGCTACGCTGTCATTCATTTGGAGTCGTGTTTGTGTCCACGTGATTAATATAAGTCCAAAGTTCGCTCCCCTTTTAGCTCTCTTTTTGTCTCTACCAACTCCTGCTCTGTTCCACTCTCGTCACCGGCTAGTCTCAAACTGTGTCCGTCTGCTGTTTGGTGCTGAGCAGCTAGCACACGCCCGGTGTACAGGCGGAGCAGCTGCCTGCCGTGGCCCGAAAACAACACAAAGCTGGAGATGAAAACGCGAAAATGAAGCAAAACTGTCAAATTGCAGGACGCAAATCCTTAACAGTGCGCTGAAAGACGCTATGAGGCTCTACAGAGCTGAGGGGATCCGCGGCGTTGGGTCATAATTCTGTGTTCGTCGCTACGAGGGACCCCTTTCCCACAACACAAAGTGTATTTGATCCATTGTAAATATAAACATATTGATTAAAGCAGCTTAAAATAAGGAGCCCTACATACAGTATAAGTCTGACACAGACCTGAACCCACAATCCTGCTAATCCATAATATCCATCATAGCAGGTGTGTGTTTTGATGCGTGTGCAGTAATCCCTGTATTTTAAGTTTCCTAAATACATGTTTGCGCCTCTCTAGCATCCCTAAACTCATGTTTAAGCTTCCACATAATTCACTGTAACTGCACTTACCTCACTGTAGGCGGCTTGGTGCACTTTATAAATGGCACCTTTTCCTCCGCTGGAGCTAAATAAGCCCGCTGAAGAAGCAAACCATGAAGGACATTATGAACAACGAGGGTGCATTTCCCACTGTTTTGGGGACAGGGGTCGTGTGAAGTGAGCTAGTATAATTATCATGTGATAGTTCATTAAACGTGTCCTAGTATAGGTTCACGGGTGCAGTGTCACAGTACGGCAGCAGGGTAGGTAGTTGCTGACGTGGGTGCCTAAACTCAATCGAACAGTCTGTAGGACACAATCTGTAATCTCGGAGACATTGTAGTCTCGGTCTCATCGCATGTTTTTCTACTTTACATCGCTGCGGGCCATTTCCCAAACCACACTGTAGGGATTTGGGTTTCTTGAATGGGTTTTTCCTACCTTTCCGTCGGCCATCGTTTGAATTCGTTTCACTATGGTATGAAAGTGACCTTGAAACGGAGACTTGAAACACGCTTGACTTGTGTATTCCACCATTGTTGTCGCTCTGCATGCTAACGCAGCTGAGAGAGTAGAGTCGTTTGGGAAGTCTCCACCGCATTACCATGCATTCAATGATCCCTTTTAAAAACATGAGGTTGGCATGCCTTTATATTTTCTTGTTGTCCACAAGTCCCATGTGTTATTCCGCCTCTGAATACTTCCCTATCCTGTCAGCTGAGAGCAGAAAGCTGGTCAGTGGGAAGCCCGTCAGTTCTTACTGAACTGCTCATAAATGTATACTTTGATTGTTTTTAAAAAGGCCCAGTAATTTCCTGAACAGCTGGGCACTGATTAGCAAACGGTACTCAAACAGGAGGAAATAGTGCAGTTGTTGGGGACTATTTCCAGCTGCGGATGAATCCACATTTGGTGCTCTGGTGAGTATTTGGGGCAGCAGGACAGTGTGTGTGGGACTGAGTCAGAATAAACTACAGTGTGTGTTTGTGCGCTGACAGTAATGAATGACCATGTGGAGTGACACGGTGCAGCAGCGAGGCTCGCTGATGGGTTTTTAATAGATTTTGGAAAACAATGGCGCTCTATGGCCCAGAGGAAGGAGATACAGCAGTCTCTTGACACAAACAATTATGTTAGTAGGATCCATTTATTGTTGGTTTGGGTCTTTTCATGGGATTAGTTGACAGTAGGAAAAATACCACCAATGTCAATAAAATTAAAACGTAATGAATTAAAATATGGTATGGCAGTTCACTGTGACGGATTACACAACTCAAGCAGGTCACCACCTGCAGGAAAAGCACACACACAAATGCAAAACCATTCGGGACTGCTTTGGAAAATGTAAACATATGTGATTTGTGATAAATGGCCATTAAAATGTGTGAAATTGTCCTTTTTTTTTAAAGTTTGGTAGCTCATTATTCATGCAACTCGTTATGTCATACCCCAGCCTGGCCACAGCCTGTAGTTTGTAGGGACATGAGCGAGTCAGCAGGAGGGTGAGGATCTTACTGGAAAACCACAGGCTTTGCAACTCGCTCTTGACTGAAGCGATTTGCCTGTTTGGTATTGAAATTCAGCATCTGAGCATGCGCGCAGAGGCTCGGTCAGCGGTGGGCCGGGGGAAAGAAGGGGGCAAATCAAGGGGTGACGTAGCATTAATTAAAATCCAGGCAGAATGAATGAGCGGAATATTTTCCTCTTATGTTTTATAAGACTAATCTACATACGCCGTATGTTGTTATCCGTCACGGCAAGGGTCTAATTTGTATTTAGTTTCGGTGTGTGACAGTTGAAGAACTGTATCCCGCCCCCCTGTAAGCCGCGGCGGAGTGGTTTGTCCCAGCCGTTGGAAGCCTCCTCCGGTCGGTGCTCAGATTAAAATGAAGCTAGCGAGCCGGCGGAGGAGAAGGAGAGGGCACTGAAATGTAGAGCTGGCATCTACTTTCCCACCGTGTAGAGGACGCTTTTATGTGTATGTGCACGTCTAGAGGGCCTTAATGAAGAGCCCCAAGTTATTAACACCGTTATTATGTCGGGGGGAGCAGCCACAGCCCGGTGCTTGCTGTACACAGTTCGTTTATTTATTCCAGTCTGAAGCAGGAATTCAGATAAAACACTTCCAAGTAGATAGATAGGCTAGATAGGTTATCTAATCCATCGGGGTTTTTTTTCTTTTAAAATACGTCGGTTTCTTTTTGCATTTTATACGCTTTTATTTTTGCCCTTTTTTTGTGGAGAAAGCTTGTCAGGTTACGCCGCACGAAAGCAATGTATAATACAGTTTGGACAACGGAAAAGGCCGACGAGGAGGGAGACTGGAGGGACGTGATGATGCCCTACTCCACGGAGCTGATATTCTACCTGGAGATGGACCAACCGCCAGGTAAGGAGGCCTGTGGCGGCAGAGGCTAATGTCGGACACGGGCGCTGGGCTGGAGCTAGCTGGAGATGGAGGTGTTGGGTTTGGGTGTCCGTTCAAATCGGTGGCAAGTTTTAAAGCGCACATCCTGCTGTTGAACACCCCCCCCCACACACACACACCACCCCCCTTGGGTCGTCTTTTTCGAGGGGGTTCACGCGTGTGTCTGCTCATTTACGGTGGGATCTCTCCGCGTTGGCCGGGCATCATTATTGCCGCCGTTTCAGCATTCGCCTAGCATAATCTTCTTGCTCTTTTTGTTTTATGGGAAGCAGGCAGCTACAGCTCGAATACAACGTTTCGGCGACGTTTCGTAACTCACTCTGGGGTGTAATAGCCGTTTCCAACAGCGATGTCAACGCTGTGAACACATTTAAACTCGTTGTTTGTCGCTCTCCGGTGCAGCAGTGCCCCTTTCGTACGTGCTGGTTTCTGCTTTGACACAGTAGCTGCTGCGCTCCAAGCCTGCACACAAAGACTCATTTCGGAGACGATAGTCCCATTTAATCTGTGCACAGAGGCAGCCGAAATCCTCCTCTGACCGTCTGCATTTAATGTGGTGTGATAAAGGAATTTCAAACATGGCAGACATCGTAGCCCATCTAATGCTGGACTAAAACGGCAAAAATCCCCAACGCAGTTCGTTGTGGTCGAATTTGCTACTTGAAACCAGAAACTAACTTCTGCAACTGACCGCATGCATTTGTGTGTTTGTTTTTTTTACCCGTTCTTACTCCACAATCAAAGTCTAAATGCAACGGATGCGTTCGGATCATCCCGAAATCAGCCCTGGCCGGTGCCGACACCGGGGAAGGGGGGATGGGACTCAGAGAACAGAGGGACCGGAGTAAAGAACGAAACCGGGAATAAAAGGTCCCGAGCATTGCATGATCACAACGTCGCTCACTGACACGCATCTATGAGTCTTTGTGACCCTTTCCAGCCGACTGTCACACAGAAGTGAATATGTTTCATTCATTTATTTCCTCGGCAATTGTGCCCGTGTCATTTGATCCCCCCCATCCCCCCGCTTTTCCCCCCTCTGTGCGCCTGAATGGATCATGGCGCAGATGTGGGACGTTGTGGTGCTTCCAGGAGGCGCTGTTGAATGCAGTTTGCCTGGTAGCTGTTTCCCCCCCCCCCATCTATATTTTGAGATGTGCTGCATGTTCACCATAAAGCACATTATTATATCATATAAGCAAAACTCCAGTAGCTTCAGATGCTTTATAAAAGGACGTATTTCAACCTTCAGATCACATTGATTTTTAAACTATATTTCGGATGCATTTTCACTCTGTGAAGTTTGTGTCAGCAAGCAGGAGGAAAAACATCATTCCAGCTGCAGGCACAGCTACATTTCCGAGTCAGCACTTTGCATCCCGAAGTGCAATATGGATTCTTAAGTTCGAGGCATTTTGAAGTCCCAAGTGGGCTGGAGCGACATCTCCAGCACCGCTGTGCTCATTTAAAGTTAAAGCCTCCTCCTGGCTTGAACGACAGAGGAATTCATTCTCTCTCCCTCTCCATTCTTAAAAGCATGGTGTCGGAGCTACCGTTGCGTGAATGGACAGTGCTCCCCAATGCGTCGGGGATGTAAATGCAACGCGCTGACTCTTTTTGCTGGCGATTCACACACTTAACTGCCATTGGACTTTGGCTTTTATAGCATCCGGGGCCATTCATTCATTCATTCATTCATTCATGCATGCATGTTAAGGTGTCATTGCTGGAAAATAGTAATGATATCAAATGACAACCACCCCTCAGTATTTGTTCTCTTTCCGTGCTGTGAATAGACAGAAATGTACATAATGGTGCGTTTTGGACTTCTGAAAAATCAGGAGTGATGACAATGCAGATGCAGTTTTTCTGTAGCTCATACCAGCAGTGTGTTGTACGGTATTGTAGGTCTTTTGTCTCACGTCTGTTGCCTGAATGAGCTCGTCCTGCCATCAATGACATCAGCTTAAACCTCTCTGCATCTTCTCGTTTCGCACATACGTCACTCAGCTCTCAGCCGGACTCGTGCGTACATGCGTGTCTTTTGTGTTATCGTACCTGAAGTGTTGAGCCAAAGAGCTGTGGCGTGAGGAGAAAGAGGCTGAGAGAGGAGGGAAAAGGTGGGAGAAATGAAAGCGAGAAGGCAGGAGGGATGATAAAGGGTTGAGGGGAGAAGACAAGCGTCCCCCACAGATGTTCATTAGAATATTTATTACACTGGAATTGAAACCTGAAAGCCTCCGTGACAGTTATAGAGTGTGTGTGTGGCTCTTGTGTGCGGGGTAATTAGCACAGGTGGAGTGGCCCCCACCCACCCGAGGGAGGGCAAAGCCTGTGTTTCCACTGGCAACTTCGTGTGTGTGGAAGTGGGGTGAACGATGAGTCTCGTCTTTCGATGGAAAATTACTGGCACATTATTGTTGAAGGACCCCACCGGAGTCCTCTGCATGTCTTCTAGGCTCATTTACAGCAAATCCCATGTACGGCAACATCCCTTTCCAGTTTCTAATCGCATCCAGCCAGCATGAAGATCAACCTGCACAGGCTTGAAACGTGCTCTGATGTGGCTCTGCTTCAGTTTACGTCCTGTCTATATTGGATTTTGTGAGATTGTGAATATGTAGTGCAGATTCTACGAATGAATCTGCACTGTACGCTGCGTTTTATTATGCAACCGTAATGTAACTTCGACAACAATAAAAGCAGTAGTTCTGCCTTTTCTTCGGTGAGTAATCAACAAATTGCTCGTCAAGGTCCACGGTCAGTCTTTCAGTGGATTCCTATCATGATGATATTCTGTTTTTACAAAATTCTGTTTAAAATGAATGATTTTGTGCAGAATGAAATGGGTTTCTTTTGTCACTGCAGTGGAAATCTATTTAAATATTTCTAAAGTGATTTGCCATATTGTAATCTATATTGGAAAAATATTGCCGTATTAGATACACTGAAGAAACAGTTTTTTCACTTTGATCAAGTGGTCAAAGCGAACCTTTTGACAGATATGGTGTTCATACAGTGAGCACAAATGGCTACCTGGGAAGTACAAAAACCAGTTCCAAGAATCTAAAACACTGTGTTTTGGTAAATGGTAAATATACATGCCTTTTTGGGCCCAAAGATGCAAAACCAGCAGTATAGAGCTGCTTCTGTTTATTAATGACAGCAGCTGAGTGGGTCTGCGGCACCATTCACGCACAGCGGAGATGTCAAAGCCTCTTTACATGCAGGACGTAATCAGAGTCTGCAGGATTGGACTGGCGTGTGGCCCGTGAGAGACGTAGAGTTTGCTGTCCACATGTGTCACTGAGTGCTCGGAGGCTGCTGCCAGGATCGGAATCTGAACATAGACGAAACATATTCACAACAGAACATCATACAGTTTATGTATAATGACTAAAGTGTCCAAAATGATTACAGAATACACATCAACGTTCATTCTTGATCTTGGAAGGAGTAATTTGACGAGATCCACTTTCTAGTCTTCCTCTGCAGGACATAGATTGCTCCGTTGTCATGGAGATGGATCCTTCGACATGAAAAGTCAATTCATAGCTCTTTAACTTTGTTTTTTTTTAATATATATAAAGCCAAAGACACTTCATGTTAGTTTGTTTTTTTGTCTAAGATCGAAGGGTGCTAATGATAGAAGCGAATTTAAAAAGCCGCTGTGGTTCAGCAGGTGGTTGCGTGCGTTTGGCTGTGGGTTAATTTACATTTAGTCATTTGGCAGACGCTTTTATCCAAAGAAGCTACAGTTTTTTTGTTACATATTTTCTTACCAAAGGTTGTTGTAGGCAAAAAATACCAAGTATTCCTTTGCAGCTTCTCAAATGTGAGGATTTGCTGCTTTTCTGGGTTTTATATTACTATAAATTTCTACTAAGTTCTGGACTGTTGGTCGAACACAACAACACATGTTATAGACTAATCGATTAATTAGGAAATAATCCCAAAATAGGATTATTTTTATATATTCGCAGAATAACAGTTTGTTAGATTCGCAGACCTAACAGTTTTAAGTTTTGTGTTGAAAGACTGAAGTGATGGAAATAAGCCATAAAGGCGTCTCTTGCAGACACATTCAGCTGCTTTCAATGAGACAACCTGTTGATTTAGCGCTCGATGCTGCACTGCTGTGAGTGTGTGGTGTCCCAGAAGGAATGGATATACCACAGAGTAACCCCCCCCCCCCTTCTTTCTCATGCGGTCCGTCCCCCTCCCCCCCTTGCTGCCCCATGATTGGCCAAGGGGGCGGGCCTCCGTGTGGGGATTTGTTAGCGCGGCCGTCTGTGTTTTAGGACCAGCCTCGCTCGCTCTTGTCTTCAGTCTGACGGAGCTGAGAGAAGCAGCAGCAGCAGGAGGAGGAGGAGGAGGAGGAGGAGAGAGAGCAACCGAGCGAGGGAGAGTGAATGAGGGAGAGAGACAGGAGGAGGAGGGAAACAGCTGAGAGACGAGTGGCAGCATGCAGCTAACGGAGAGTGCGATGGTTGAGGACGGTAAGAGACGGAACGAGACAGATTTGCTCTTTTGGTGTATTTCTGTCTTATTTAGTCTCTTTTGTTGCTGCCTTTTATTTGTCTTTTCTTTCTTTCTCAGTTGCTTCACTCCATTTTCTTGTTCCAGTCTGTCCATTTTATTTTCATCTTTTACTAGGTTTACACTTCTTTATTTTTCCTTTTATTTCCACGTTTCGGCCCCGTCTACGGGCCTTTGATTCTTCTTGCAGCTCACGACCTAAAGCTTCAGATAATGTGTGTGTGCGTTGGTGTTCATTCGTTCTCGGTTGCTTAGTGTGCTTTTGTACCGTGCAACTTCTGGAGTTAGTGCTCGAACGACCGGTCGAGTGCACACGCTTCCAGCTGTGTTCCAGCTTCTCAAATGTGAGGATTCGCTACATTTCTCTGTTTTTATTTAATATATGTATAGTGATTTTAATATTTTTAGATTTTAGACAGTTGGTCAGACAAAATTAGAAATGTCAAGATGTTGCGTTGGGCTCTGGGACATAATATAAAAATATTGCAGCAGACTCGGATTGGAAAACTGAAGCATCTCCATGTGAGAGAGGTGCGTGTGCTGAAACACTCACACACACACACCACCTGCAGCTCCTTACTTTGTCCAGATGTAAAGTTGTGGAAATAAAACCGGTTGAGAAGCAGATGTCTTTGGAACAGTTAATTCATGCCGCGTGCTTTGAGTTTTAGTTGTTTTTGCAGTGCGTAAACTCTTGTTGCAGTAAAGATATTTGGTAATGCACAGTCGCTGCTGTGCTGCCCTGAAATTAGACTGTCACCGATCAGCTTTAAGCTCGCTGTGTTGCCAAAGGATGCCTGAGGCTTCGATTGATGCTGTGTGTGTCAGTCCGTGCTGACAGTCATTGTTCAGGAGAGCTGTGGGTTTCTGCCTTCATGTGTGACAACCAGTGATATAGCAGTGTGTGGGGGGGGGGGGCAGAGCACTGCTCCTTTGTCTGGTGAGGGGGAGGACGAAGGGGAGGGAGGCTGCGCTCACGGTCGCCTTTGTTCGCCGTCCCTCTTGCTCTCTCTTAGAATATTAAGCAGTAGTTTTGACAGATTTATGTAGAACAATACAGTTGTGTAACGCGAATAGTTTTCATACTTCCTGACATCTGATTCTGTCCTCTTTTGGTAGGACGGTTGCCGTCAGTGAGTTTGACAGACATATACTTCGGATAAGTCTGCTCATTTCAACATCCGTCCTGAATAAAACAAGTCAGAGGGTCAGGCTCCGGAGATGCTGCAGACGTCACCGGCGCTGCTTGATTTAATGCTTCCGGTTTTCAATGGACCTTTGCAACAGAAGACACGTGTGTTGGTGTTCGTTGTCTTGTTGTTTCTCATTGTAGTGATGAAACATGACGTCACAGGCAATAAGTTACATTTTTATGACGACAATTAAAAAAATAAATAAATAAAATAAAAAGGACAGTTCATCACTTTTAGTCATCGATCAGGTGATATCGATCATATTTGAACTGGTTTCAGGTTCTTAGTTGTATGGATCTTTTGTCAATGACCGATTTCTGGGACTTCAGCAAATGTAAGATTTTGTGCGGTCCATGTTGTTCCACACTCAGCGCAGTGCGTTTCGGTTCTGTTGGTGCAGTTAGAAAATCTTCTGTTTTTCTTTGTTACTTTTACATCTTTTCCCTGAAGTTTTTAAGATCCACTGAATAAACGTCTTGATTCAAGTAAGAAGTGGATTACCACCCTGTCTGTCCTCGAAAGTGCAAATGGATGTGTGTGTGTATGTCTATAAAGTGCTGACAGAGGGAAACAGTGCAGCTGCAGAACGACAGTTTTGGCTTCAGTGAACGACTGACTAACGTGGTGACGAGAAAGAGGAGGGAGGAAAGGGAAGGAGAGAAACGAGTCAAAGGAGGAAAAAGTGAGAAGGACGGCAGGGTTGAAGGAGAACAAAGACCAGGAGAGATGTCACTACATTCCTCTGAACTGAAACGCATCTGCTTGTGCGTGCGTGCACCATTTCATTAAGGTCTAAAGTCACCAGTTGTTTGTTGTAAATTAGGGCCACACGACACGGTTAAAAAAGAACCGTATTGCGATTATTTTGACAGATATAACGATTGCGATAGGACTCCCCATTAGTGGGAATGATAATTTTTGCATCACAATTTTCATTTTCTCTGAAATAACCATTAAAATCCGGGTGATGTTTGTTGGGGGTCCGCACCAAACAAACATATTTTCTTCCATCTGGAGAACAAGATGTGAAGGCCGGGGCGTCTCTGCAGCTTTGCACTACTTTATAATTAGAAACATTATAATGCCTTAGTAGAAGTTGCAGGCCCACCCTAACCCTTAGCTACAGTTGAGTTCCTTTATGCACATTGTTAATTAGCTAGTTTTGGGGCCCTAAGCAGCCTTTTAGCTAGCTGATGATTCAGTTCCACCATGCAAACTAGCTAGTTTAGTTTCTATTTGACAAACAGAGTATATATGCTGCACATTTCTGCACAAACCAGAGCTAAACGTAGAGAGAATGTTGGACTTGCATTCATCAGGTGGACAGAAACACGACTCCAGTGAGAAGATAGTAATGTTGCTCTGTGTCTGCTACATTTCATTTCATTTATTATACAGGAAAGATTAAAGGTACAATTTTAAACGGGCCTGACTCGGTTTAAAAACTGGTTTCCAGGAGGTTCCTGTTCTGCAGAACATGAAACACAACAATACAAACGGTGCAAACTGAACTAGGACAATAAATAAACGATCAGTGAGTACAAGTGTAACGGCTTAGAAGAAATAGTTTGTAAGCCTTTCTTAAAACACATGATGGTATTTGTGTGTTTGGTATGTGATGTCGAATATCATTCCAGATTTTGGTTTATGTATAAAAATAAAAGGATTTCTGACAATAGTTGTTTTTATATAGAGGGACTGGCATAAGTGCCTGTGAAGCTGGCCTAGAAAGACCTACTGGAGCCTGTACCATGAAGCCGGTTTAACTGGCTAGCCAGATATGTTTAAGCTTAGTTTGTGCCAATCCTGGGTTTTAGGTACTGTGAAAGTAGCTCGGCTTTAAGCAGTGTTCGTTGCCATGGTATCTTACGCTGCACGGCTAAACTGCTCCGGGGAAGGTTATGTTCTGGATTCGAGATCTCAGTTTTAAGTTTGACCAATCAGCTGTGAGCAATATATACAGTTTATAAATGACGTAACTCATTCCCAGTGTCTGTTGCAATGGCTTCACCTTTTCTACCAAATCTTGTGGACATCTCCACGCAAATTTTTAGACGAGCACTTCCTGAGAGTTTTTAGGGACAGACAAAATATCCCCTTGACTTTCCTGATACGTACTCGTATGAACGATACAGATTTTCCGCAGAAGGAATCAGGTTTTTTTGCGAACTTCTTGAGCTGCACATAACAAATGAGTCGTCGAAGCCACGCCCTCACTGTACTCCACATGGTCTGTATTGCGTTGCGTTTTTTTGCAAGTGGTACGGACTTGTATGCGGTTGGTGATGCAGAGAACCTTGGGAAAAACACGGTTTGTAGACAAAATCGCAAGGCGATCCTTGCACTGCTGGGGTACATACATGGCTTCATTGTGTTCCCTGGACATTTATTGATCATGTCCATAAAAGAGGGCTTTTATAAAGTTGCCGGTAAGACATATTGAAAGGGTGACCTATGAACAATTTAACCGTTCACATTCAGGTTCTTTATTTTAAAAACAAAAAAGAAGCAGATTTTACTTGCGCATTAATACAGTCAGCAATCTTCCTCCAACATTCTTCTCTTGCTTTGGCAGCAGAGACAGTGTTACTGCATGCTTGAAATACAGTTTTATTTTCTTCATATTTCTGAAGAATAAGCACTTGCTCCTCCGCGGAAAACTATATAGCTCTCGCTTTATCCATATCGAACGCAATTGGTTGTTTAGTGCCGACGTCACTCTTTTATGTGCACGCGCGTGTGAAGCAATCGTAGCCTTATGGTCAAAGCCTGAGTTGAAAGAGAAAGTTGCTGAGCTGCGTCCAATAAATACCTGATTGCATCAGTTTAGTTTTGTCAACTCAAAACCAATCCTGTAAGCCTGAGTTTGTTCAACTACCTTCATGGTACAGGCCCCTGGTCTCATATTGTGTGACGGATGAAGTTCAGCAAGTGTTGGGGAAGGGGCATTTTTAATTTGAAAATAAAATGTAATAGCGTGACTATTTATATAGTGCTGGAAAGTTTGAACGTTTAAGTGCAATGCAATGATGGGACCATTTTGGAAGGTTACTGTGGATCTTAAAAGCTTGATTATATAATCGGGCTATTGGTTCAGGAATGTCCTTAGTGGTAAGAGATCAGATTGGAAGATGTTAAGACATTTTCATAAGTTTTAGAAACAGAAAAAGATCTTGTTATACACATAAAGTTTCTGATTCAGTTTGTTTATTAAATTAGAAATGTGATCCCGGTATGTAAGATGTGTGTCAAGTAACACACAAGATATATTTCTAAGTCTTTGTAGCGACAGGATCTTAAATTGGAAAGGTGATAGAATCAACATAACAGACATTTTCTAGGTGAATGAAAATACATAGTTTTTTGTTTTTAACATTTATGGTCAGGTGGTTCTTTTTCAACCAATCAGATGTTAATATAGAGTTTATAACGTCAGGATTAGAGTCAGAGAAAAAAAATCACAGTATCATCAGCCTACAGTAAGCATTCTGAATATTTACCCACTTGAGGGAAATCATTATTGTATAGAAGGAAAAGTAAAGGTCCAAGAATACTGCCTTGAGGAACGCCCATATGCCAGACTAAAGATTGAGATGTTACATGATTAATTTTAACCGCTTGCGACCCATTTGTCCAAAAATAACAAATCATTTATATCACAGATGAGGACAAATTAAATGAATAAAGTTTTTTTTAAGCAAGATGGTTCACTGTGTCGAAGGCTTTACGAAAGTCAATAAAGACAGCGCCAGTAATGTGACCTTCTTATTAAGAGCGTAATAGTAATGCTGACAATGGAAACCGCATTGACAGTCGCTAAGCCAGTTATTAATTTCTAGATGAGAAATTAACTGGTTGTGCAAAGTTGTTTTTTTTGTGGAAGCAACAGGTGTTTGCTAACTTTTCACCATAATAATAACAACTTTATTTTTTTTATAACAGGTCAGGTAGAGTTTTAAGTTGTTCTGCTGCCCCAAGTGGCCAAGAAAATAGAAGCAGAAACGCCGCTTTAATTACAAATTTTACTATAGAGAGATCATGTTTAACAGTTGTAGGACGTTAACAACTCACAGTAGCCGTGAGCGAAGTGACACGTTAGCATTCATTGGGACAGCGAGTAGTGACCACGTTACCGCGCATGCACAGAACTCCTATTGGCTATCGTTTCGCCACCCTTATTCAGCGCTCCCTGAGCATTGTGGGACCCCCGTCTTTTTCTGCCATCCGTGTTGCGTGCGTGTCGTCTGGTAATTGGGGAGGCCAGAGTGTTCCGGGACGCTCCGGCGCTCCTTCGGGGAACATTCATCAGCGTACTTCCCCCTTTTGTTAAAGGACGCCGTCCACATCAGTCCTTTGTGTGTGTGTGAGCGTGAATTGATTTGTGATGCAGGAGCTCTCCAGTAATTACACTGCTGTTCCCTAAACTGTATCCAGATGTGCCTGGAGACTGCTCCAATATGTGTGTGAGTGTTTTGGTATTGTGGGTTATATTCAGGCTAGCTCTGTTTGGCACACAGCATGGCAGCAAACGCAAGAGTCTGTTAACCTGTTAGATTATGATTTCATATCTGAAAATGAGTGATTGCTATCTGTTCACTGAATAAATAAACATTGCCCAGTGGCAAAAGTTGGCATAGACAGCGTGATTACATTTGCAATGTTCATTTGTGGCTTTGTGGATTGCCACACAAAATCAATGACCTCTTGAGAAAATGCAGATTTTCTTTCAAGTGTGCCTTTTAATTATCCATGCATTAGACTAGACAGTATTTGACACACACACACCTGTGTAGTTAGGTTAATGGCTTGGGTCACACATTAGACACACTGAAGGTCCAGGTATTCACAAGTTATTGTTTTTGTTAAAAACGAAGGGCATCAATCAAAATTATGACCCAGAGTGCAAAGCTAAAAGTCAGACTATTAACATGAAGTTTCCCTACAGAAGCTCAGTGGGAGGATGAGTGTTGGGCAGGTGTTACGAACTTCCACATCCCTCCCCAGGAAAACTCTTACAGACAGCCAGTAACTTTAACTCTGCTTTTCGGCTCGTGTGTGTGGTTTATGACACACCGAATCATTGCTGTGCTTTCCACGCCGCTGTTTGCCTGTGTGATTAATAACAATACGGTCACAAAGTGCACCGCTGCTGCATGTGGGTGGAGATGTAAACGCAGCTCCTTTTTCCTGCGTCATAGTTTGCACATGAGTTATGTGTGCATGTTTGGAAAGTCTCCGGCTTTTTCTGGCGTAATTGTCTATGCATACGCTCGCGCAAAGCCAAATGTTAACGTGATAAAAATATAACTGGAGAGCTTTTAACATGTTTAGTGTAACAATGCGTCGCCTCCTCTCCATCTGCAGCCATGGATGGACGGTTGAAGTTTGCTGTTTGAAAATACAAAAAAATGAGGTCAAGTTACCAACTTTTTTTTAGTTTTTAATAGTAACATTCTCTCTCTCTTTCACTCCTCCAGCTCTTCCTCCGAAGCCAGCGAAGACCCAGCAGCCCTCCTCAGTCGGGGTGGGAGGGGGCAGCAGCAACGGCGCCAAGGACGGAGGAGCAGTACTGCAAGAGGCTGAGTGGTACTGGGGTGACATATCCAGGTAAACGCACACATGCTGTGTCTTCACATACAGTGACTGATGACTGATGCATCAACCGGGCTGATATTACAGGCTGATTAAATCTGATCACAAATCCTTATCAAAAACAATTAGCAATCAGTTGTTGTAACTCTCAAATGGTAAACATTTTATAAATATTGATATTTGACTCCAAAAATCTGCTGGGCTCTACTTAAGATATCGCCCAGTTCCGGAGTTTAGTTTCACAACAACTTCTTGAAGTTGGAGGAACAGAAATCCTGTTTCTAAAATCTGCAAAACGTGATGAGTCTTAACTGTTGAGGCCTTAGTCTCGCTGCCTGACCTTCCTAAGTGCAGGTTAGCGCTCGGCCTCAATCCACACACACACACTCACTCATTTGATAACCACACCTACAGTGCAGACAGTCAGTCTGCCGCTTTTTAACACACAAACCCATCCAGAGCAGAGACCAGTCTGTCCAGTCACTGATGGGCTGTTTACTCTGTTGTGTGTGTGTGTGCGTGTGGCTGCAGGGAAAGTCCTGATCGGCTGCCACTGATAATTGGAGGCAGGCTTTTTTTAAATGAACACCATCTGCACACCGATCACACAACCAACTCAAACACGTTGTGTTTTCTGTTCCGTTTTGTCCTCAGGGAGGAGGTGAATGATAAGCTCAGAGACATGCCTGACGGGACCTTCCTGGTTCGGGACGCTTCCACCAAAATGCAGGGCGACTACACGCTCACACTGAGGTAAAGTCTTAGTTTAGTTTGAATCAGAGTCGTGAATGGATGGAGCGTGTTTAAAACCACAAGGGGGATTTACGGAGGCTGGAAGTAGTGGTAGATTACTTCTTCTGCTCCACTTTAATGCAGCCATCCCTCTAGTTAACTACAGATTGAGGGAAATCATGTGTTGAGAAGCATTTTGCCTACGCAGCATTCTGCTAAATTGGAGCAAATCGCCCACTGCCCTGGAACTAAAGTGCTTGAAAGGGAACTGAGCCCTGAACTAGAAGCTGTTAAAGAGACTGTATGTTCGGCGTTTTTCACTATTAAAGGGCTGAGTTTGGTGTGGATATGTACTCATCTTCTTGCCTGTATCCTAAATCTCTTTTGTCCAGGAAAGGGGGCAACAACAAGCTGATAAAGATCTACCATCGGGACGGGAAGTACGGCTTCTCCGACCCCCTGACATTCAGCTCGGTGGTGGAGCTCATCAGCCACTACAGACACGAGTCTCTGGCTCAGTACAACACCAAGCTGGATGTCAAACTCATGTACCCCATCTCCCGCTTCCAGCAGGTCTGCACACGATAATATTCACACCTGCGTCTTACTTTAATCTCAGTTGCACCATAATAAGCACTTAAATCGAGTCGAATGTTTGTCTTCACTTCAGACTATCTGCAGCAAACATCCGATACGTTTTAGACCTGTGGTTGAAACAAGGCACAGCAGTCCTCCTTTGCAGAACTGCTTTCTAGTTGAGCTTTAATCCCGGTTACTTGGCTGCACGGCCACTTATGTTCTGGAACAGTTTTTCATGGTTTGGTCAGGCCCTCTTAGTTCAAGTTAAGGGAACTCTTAATGCAGTGGTTGCAGATTAGGATAAATTCAAGGATTCCCGAGGCACCGTCGTAATGCTGTAACATTAGGCTTGGGAGGTGTTTATTTTTTCATACCATACTGAAATTTCGCCGGGGTATATGATGTATTTTTGCAAAAAAAAGTAAAAGCTGAGCTGCTGCTATTAGGCGTCACTGTGGCTATTTTAACCAGCGTAGCTTTTCCAGCCTTTACAGCGCTGGTTTAACGGCCCAGATTCAACTCACGTGACGCTACTCAGCCAATCCAATCTGCGCATTGCATTCAGGATTTCTGAACACCCTGGTATACCACAATACCTTGATACCGCCCAAGCCTACATGGCATACAATATGTTGCACAGAGCCCTGACCTCAACCCCATCCAGCACCTTTGGGATGAACTGGAACACCAGTGTTGGGCCTCACTAATGCTCTTGAAGTGACCTGTTCAGCCGTCACAGAGGTGTAATGTGTTGCTGTTCACACATTGTTTGTCATTATGTGAACGGGCAATTTTGCAATGCAGTGGATGGCTATAAAGGTGGTTTGGAATATTTGATCAAACTGCATTTGTTTAAAGCCCGTCTGGTAGCTCATATTGGACTCATCTGTACGGCTGTCCCCTCTGGTGTTGGACCAGCTGCAGGTCTCTGCGTGTGATCATAACCAATAGGAAAAACAAAGTTGCAAAGTACAAACTTTTCCTTTTAAAAGTTTTGTCGTTTCTTGATCTTGGGGCCCTAACTCCCCCTTACTTATCTTTCAGTTTGTACTACATTTGAAACACCGTTGTTGCACTCATTCCCTTCCTCCACACGTATGCCAGGCGAGTCATTAGTAGTCGGAGCGATGCGATATCTGAGGGTGCAACACCTCGCCGTTCACCCAGGGCATTGTGGGTGGTTTATTAACAAGCCTGCTCAGGAGTCGCCCTCAGTAAGCAGAATCATGGGTGAAGGGATGGAACATGTCCATGCACTTTTTCCTCCGTCCTTAATTACAAACAGCCCTTCATTCTTTCACTCCGACATGTAGCCTTTTCTCTTTTTTTTTCTTCGTGCTGTCGAGTATCTGTGCGCCGCTCGCTCTCTAATGATTTTTTTTTATTCCTCCCCCTCGACTCCACAGGACCAGTTGGTAAAGGAGGATAACATCGACGCTGTGGGGAAGAAGCTGCAGGAATACCACAATCAGTACCAGGAGAAGAGCAAAGAGTACGACAGACTGTACGAAGAATACACCAAGACGTCGCAGGTACACACACGCTTGCACGCTATGACTGAGGTTTTGTTGTTTTTATGGTTGTTTCCCGTCCCGTCCGCTCACTTAACTCCGCCTTCCCTCCTCCCTCAGGAGATCCAGATGAAGCGGACGGCCATCGAAGCCTTCAACGAGACCATCAAGATCTTCGAGGAGCAGTGCCACACGCAGGAGCGCTACAGCAAGGACTACATCGAGCGCTTTCGCCGCGAAGGCAACGACAAGGAGATCGAGCGGATCATGATGAACTACGAGAAGCTCAAGTCTCGGCTCGGCGAGATCCACGACAGCAAGGTGCGGCTGGAGCAGGACCTGAAGACACAAGCCATGGACAACCGCGAGACTGACAAAAAGATGAACAGCTTGAAGCCTGACCTCATACAGCTCCGCAAGATCCGGGATCAGTATTTAGTGTAAGTGCAGAAGGCACAGCAGACGTGGGACGGCGTCTTGTAAGGACACGGTCTCAGATAATGAGGCGGCCCTGGGGGGGGCCGAAGCATCTCGCGTGATCTTGGTTTTCATGCTGTTAGCCTGGTGTCCTGTCGGTTCAGGAGGGTGATATAGCTTGTGGCTGAGACTCTCAGGCTGTCTTCACACGCAGTCTCTGGTATCAGGAAGCAGGATGACATTAAACACCACTGGGTCACTAAGTAAATTCTCAAACCCAGCTGAAGAAACAAAGCTGTTTATGCTCTCTCTCTCCATGCACGGCATCCATACATGTTCAACTGGGATTTGGTTTGTCTATAAAATCAAAATAATACTGAATCTAAAACTCAGATATTAAATTTGCAATGATATAAAATAGAGAAAAGCAGCAACTCTTCACATGGAGTGTTTGTGTACAGTAAGTAAGTGTACAGATTTTCCCAAGACAAAAGCAAAAATGATGGCTTTGGATAATCACAGTTACCTGACAAATGAATCACATTAATGATCCCATCGGGTATTTGATAGATAACACAGTATAAAGCAACATTCGACAGCTTTCTGTCTTCTGTCTCACAATGTGAAGCATATCATCCCATCACCCAGGACACGTTTTAGCCCCGAGGCCCAAAAAAAATAAGCCTCGATTAGAAACTCGTGTTTCCTCTTACTGAAGGTTCAGCTGGAGATTTCCTGCTTTATTTTCTAGGAAAGGGTCGAGCAACGTTTCAGCCGAGCTGGCCTCATTCTGAGAAGACGTTTGTTGGAGGCTCGCTAACCTGATTTCTGCTCAGTCTCATGCTTGTTCACTGCACCCTAAGCAGCATTGTAAATGAAATTAGCTTTTTAAACCGATTCTCAGAAGTAATAGCCCCCCCCCCCTCTCTCTCTCTCTCTCTAGCTGGCTCAATCACAAAGGAGTTCGTCAGAAACGAATTAACGACTGGCTCGGAATCAAGAACGAGAACACGGATGAGTGAGTCTTTACTTTGGAGTTATTCTTCCTTCTGCCAAACCCATGGCTGAAGATTTAAAAAAAAATAAAAATGGGGTTAATGCTGTAACTGTACATATGTCTGTGGTGTTAATTTAATTTGTCCTTATTTAAAGTACTGAGAATATAAAAGGTCTTCCTCTGCGCTCACCATGCCTCTCTCGTTGTGCAACACTGTGTGTGGGTGCAGAGGCTACTTTGTGAGCGAGGAGGATGAGAACTTGCCTCACTACGACGAGAAGAGCTGGTTCGTCGGGGACCTGAACAGGACGCAGGCGGAGGAGCTGCTGCTCGGGAAGCCGGACGGAGCGTTTCTCATCCGAGAAAGCAGCAAAAAGGGCTGCTACGCCTGCTCTGTAATGTGAGTACACACAAGGCGTGATTTTTAGCGACGTGCGTCTGAAATGCCAGTCCCGTCTCGTCAAGACGACTTCCACTCTTTGAGATGTTACATTGCACTCGCACTCAGTCGGTAATACGCAGATTGAGTAAATAACCGCTCAAGGCATCATTACAGGTCTACACTGTATTATTAATGTCTTCACTTACATACATGAGGACTATTAGAAACCTTTCAAAGTAATGTAAGACAGAACCATCACTAACTACAGCCTCAAACGTTACTATCAACCTGTCTGACAGCGGCAACAAACACTGAATATGTCAGAGCTGTATGCATTTGACAATCAGAATCAGAAATAATTTGTTAATCCCCGAGGGGAAACTCTCTGTAACAGCAGCTCACTGTCACGTCAGTGCACACGAGAAGCAAAAAGCAATAGTGTTATACACTATAATACAGAGAACTACAAAGTGGGTATAAGTATAAATTTAAATAAGTGTAATGTACAAAGTGGGTGTACCGGTTGAGGTTAATATTACAGTATAAAGTAAGAGTGCATGAGCTGTCACGTTACGTGTAGCTTATTAACAATATATAATGGGACGGAGGATGTTGCACAGCCGTACTAGAAGTATAAATAAGTATCACAAATTAAATTGAAAACTGGGCGTATTGCACAGTAGAACCAAAAATTCCCAAATGAAGTCCAGTATTGCAGAGATGTTCATGATCGGTGTCCAGTTTAGTGACTTAGGGTCATATCGACTGACACTTAGAGGGAGGAGTTATAGAGTTTGATGGCCACAGGCAGGAATGACTTCCTGTGGTGCATTCTGGGAGGATGAGTCTTATACCTGACCTACTCGTAACAAATAGTGTGTATTTCAATATATTGGAAATGTACAAATGAAAGTCTCCGTTTTCCCATTATCACCAAATTATGATCGATGATCTCTTCTAGGACCTCTCCTGAGGTTAGCGTTAGCGGATTCTGTCTGGGAAGTCAAAGGACAAAGCAGCGTTGAGGAAACACTCGCACTGTAAAAACATATCTGCATACGTGTGACCTGCAGCTGGAGATCGTGTTGACCCCTCCCGAATGACTGAACCCGATTTCTCTTGTGCCCCCAGCGTTGAAGGTGAAGTGAAGCACTGCGTCATCTACAGCACGCCGCGCGGCTTCGGCTTCGCCGAGCCCTACAACCTGTACAGCAGCCTCAAGGACCTGGTGCTCCACTACCACCAGACCTCCCTGGTGCAGCACAACGACTCGCTCAACGTGCGCCTGGCGTACCCGGTCTACGCACAGATGCCCTCCGGCCGCAGATGAACCCCAGCCCCGCCCGCCATACAAGCCAACCCCCCGCCCTCTTGGTTGAAGGGAAAACGGGGGGGGGGGGGGGGGGGGGGGTGGGGCCCGACACCAGACCCGATAAAGATAGAAACAAATTAAAACACTTGCTGCAACACACACGTCAGCCACCTTGGAGTTATATATTTTTACAAGAACACTTTCGGAGGGCATTCTTTCTAAAGACTGCTTGATTTGCACAAGGAAGTTTTAAATGTTTGTGAATGTGAAAAAACAAAAAAAAGTGACTGAAGGACGGAAGGAAACTGAGTAGGAGACTTCAGAGTTTCAGGTTGACGCCGCTGCTACCTAAAACTCCAGCTCAGACTTTTTACCAGAAACTCAAAAACCACACGAACGACGGCGACAAAACATTCCCATTTTGAAACTTCTGTTTCCCGTTATTTTCATTTTCCACCTCAGATGATTATATTGCGACGCTTTTCGGTTGTTTCTGGAGTCGTTTTCATGTCTCAGATGTTTCCTTTCATCACTCCCAACTTTGTTTGTGGTAAATGCAAGAGGAGAGGATGTCAAGTGTCTGTTCTGTCTCTCTCTGTCTCTGTCCGTACGAAAAGCAAAAATAATGTAGCATAACGAGACAACGGACACTTATTTTATGAAGTGTTCCTCCATGTAGACTGCTGCTGAAGGGTTGGGGGGGGACGGGGGCACAAGCAACACAAAACAGTTTGCTAGTCTTGACAGAAGGACAAAGGCTTGCTTTTATAAGAACTGTAAAGGTTTTGTTGGGGGGGGGGGGTGGTTGGGTTTTGCTAATGTGCAAATGGCAATGTCACAGATCAGAACCAGAGACCAAAGTTGGTGGGGGGGGGGGGGGCAAAGGGTCAGCTAGTGTTTGTTTTAGTCTTTTCTTTCTTTTTGAGAAAGGAGCGAAGAAAAGCAAATGAATGGTGTGCTTGGGACCACACATAAAAGCGAGTTTTGGGCGACGTGCTTGTGCACCATGTAGCCTTTTTGGAAAACCGAACGGTACGTAAACCGAAACGCCGGGTCCCTCTGGAAATCCAGATGGTCGAGTAAGAAGCACTTAAACGAGTCCCATCTGACCTCCGCAGCACTCTGTACGTTACTCTGATTCCCTCACCTGCCTTTCCCTGTGTAACAGTCACCGCCGAAGCTGAAATGTTTACTCATTCAGTCGATTCCCAGCAAAGCCAAACAGTTACGCACGTCACGTTGAGCTTTTATAGATTTTTCATTATTTTGACGTTTTTATAGACCAAACGAGTCATTGAGTAAATAATTGGTAGTTGCATTTTTCTGATTCTGCACGTCTACTTTCGGCCGGAAATGACAAAAAACGGTTGCTCGTGGTGAAAGCTAACATTGGACTCCAACATTTCCACAGACGTGGCTGCTCCACGCTGCTCCTGTTTGCTGGACATAAACGAAGTCCGCGGTGGCCGGCCAGTGTGGAAATGTTGGCTTTGAAACGCTTGCCCAGGGAGCACTACGTGACCGAATCCCAGCGTAACATTCAGCGTGCTGAGGTAACAAACGTTGCTACACTTAAACCAGACAAGCAAGCAGAAGAAGCATGGAGAAGAAAAGTCGGACCACGGAACCCGAAACCCATTTTATGTGTGGTTTATAAAAAAAGAATATATGCGACTGTGGGTTGAAAAACTGGGACTGTTTTGTGTTTTTGCAGAAATAATAAGCTTTGACAAAATGTTTAATGTGTAACACAGAGAGCAGGTAAACGGCGGCCATGTCCCGAGCTGAAGACGCAGGCTTTAGAAGTAAAATACTGAAAACTTGAAAGAACGTGCAATCTAGCGTTGTGTAGTTCAGCAGTCAAGCAGAGAGCGGCATGCACTAAGGTCCAAAAGATAATCAAAGTGCACAGTGAAGCTTTTGGAGTGAAATTCAGTTTTGTTTGTCTGATTGCTTAGTTTCCTTTTTTATTTTGTGAATTATTGTTGTGTTAACTCAGCTTTCTGCCGGTGCTTGACTTTATAACCAGTGGAAGCATCACACAATAAAAAGGTATCTTGAAAAACTGAAGAGAACAACAAACACAACCAAGTTGCATTCTATTCTACTGATTGGCTGTTGGCACGGAGATACTGCTCATCCATTGGCTGTTCCTTTGGGGAGACGTTTGTAAGACGATGAACAGGGTCGGGGGGGGGGGGGCTAGTGTCCCCAGACAGTCGGCCCGTCACTGCCTGTCTGATAATCTGCAGCTATTTTAAGATCCTAATGAAACACGGAGCTGCGAGGAAGGTGGGGGGGGGTTTGACCCTGGTTTATGTCAAACAAAGCCAGCTGTTCTCAATTCACTCCACCCCCGTGCTCTAAAATGGAGACATACACGGCTTGGCACGAGCCAGTTTTGGGGGGGGTATTTTTAATTTTTTTTGACAGGATAATATCTCAGACGGTGTCGACCAAAAAACTCTTTTAAAAGACGAGACGACGCTGGTTACAAAGTCAGACAAAGCACCGCCCTCCCTCCGCCGTGTGTTTCACAGGATAGTAGGCCAGCATCAGCCTGAAGTCTCTCTCTCTCACACACACACACACACACACACAGGCGCATATCAGGTTGTAGGAAGAGGGCCATTGTTTGAGAAGCTGCAGAGGAGTCATTGTGAGTGAATGATACAACCTTGGTTGTACCCACCCTGTGTTTATCTACGCCCCCGCCTCACTGTCCTCAACACCCTACAGTGTCGTAGCCCTTGACGGTGTCACCGTTATCCACCCCCACGCACACCGGCCCTTGATGCAGTCTGCTCACATTAGGTAGATGAATTGGGGGAGGCGAGGTTTGTGGAGCCGAAAGCCATCGATAGTAAGCGGCCTCCCCCTTAATTTCTTCCCTGGGCAGCGAATCAGTTTCCCAAAGCCGGCAGTACTTAATCTATTTTGGCCTGTTTTCAGACTGCTGTCCAGTCATGTTATCATCACAATGAGGTGCACTTTGACAGAAAATGCAAATCAGTTTGTGTTCCCGTCATCTAGGATTACAGAAATATGCCCGAGAAGCCGCAGCGACAAGCTCACGCAATTAAAAGGGCACCAGTAACGCCGGTATTTCATTACAGCTTTCTGTAATCCTACATTTTTGGCAACGCCAGCGTCTCTGTTGGCATACCGATAAAGACGAGGTTTAGATCACGCCAATGGAAACGTTTCCACCTCAGCCAAGTATAAAAATGTTTTGGTGATATGTTTTCAAACTGATGGCATTTCCATTTCGGTCTATTATGTGCCAGTTCAAAAAAAAAAAAGCACAAAAGCAGGTGGATTGAGACGTACAGTACTCACTGTGACTTCCGGGTCTTTTGTGGAACAGACAGCCATGGCCAAGTTCCTAAAAAAAAAAAAACAGCCTACATGAACATTTGCATGACTGTGTAAGAGTCAGCTGGTAATGCAGCCTGCAAGCAGTTGGACATGTTCGGCACCGCGACAACTGCAGGAATCAAATCCAAACACCGCAAACCAATCGCGTGGGGTTGCCAGCCCCGGGTGTCCCTCTCCACCGCCCCCGTTCAGCTTGGGCAGTTTATTGACGCAGCAGATGTTAAGCTGTGTCCTAATTCAGCCGAGAAACGTGACTCTCTCTCTTCTTATACGTGTGGTGACCGAAGACACAAGTGGGGGCTCTTCTGAAAAACAGTTGTTGCTCTGACGTACTTTTCTGCTCTTCAGCGCAGCGTGTTCCCGCAAATGTTTGATGTCGTTGAGGCCTCCAACGCGACTCCAAACGTCTGCAGTTCCCCCCCCCCAGATATCCAATCCAATCCAGCGTTTGTGTCTCTGGTGTCGGACCCATGTGGACGCCGATACCAGAGACCACTGTGGTTACAGGCGGGAAATTGCGAGAATTGGCGTCAATCTCGTTTGCGGAGGAGGTCCCGGTTTAGCCGTCCTCCCTGTAGCCGGCGTTCTTTCGAGTCATCTGCCTCTGAATTGGGACACAGCCTCGGGTCTTTCTTTTTTAATGTCTGTTGCTGTCCACGTGTGATGACGGTGGTCTTTGTTCCTTGGCCAACAATAATCTTGAATGTACAAAATGGATCAGTCCGGGTCCAAAGTTTGTTTGTTTGTTTTTTTCCCCCTCGTGTGTTTTTTTTAAGCGCCGCGGTCACGTTCGTCCGTAACGGAGACGATCCCAACTCGCGAGGTGCTATCGGAAGTTGCAGGCATGTTGGATTTGGCAGACTTTTAACGTCTCCCTCCGTTTCCGGTCATTAACCCTCAGGTGTTTCAAGTTTACCGTAGAAACTACCACACAACAAAGCCAGCGATTTGAGAGGATAAAGAAAAAAAACAAAGACATAAATCAGGGTTTTTTCTGCATCGATACTTAAATCCCTCTCAGTCGATTAAGCTAGATCCCCGCGGCTTTTGTAGCGTCCGCGCTTCAAGAGGCGTGTCCTTCATGGCTTCCCGTAGCTTAGACGCAGCATCGTCACCAAAAGGACGTCATAGTCTTTCCCTCCCCTCCGTCACCACGCCGTCTGAAGGTTTGATTTTATTTTATTTTTTTGTAGCCCACTTGTTTCTCGCACAGGGAACTCAAAAAAGCCCTAACTCTATTACTTGAACTATATTGCATTGCTCACTGTCGAATGTCTTTATATGAAAATATACGTTTATTAAAAGAAAAGGAAAAAAAAACAGAACAAGTTCCCTTTTGTTTCATGGTGAGCAGGGCCGAGGTTTTTAGAGTTTTATGACAGATGTACAGGATTCGTTACAGGCAAACTTAGAGCTACTTTAGGAGGGAAGGAGGCGCTTTTTGAAACTTTTCTCAGCGATATTTTCGGATCTTTTCCATCACAGAGGGCTTGTCTGAAATTGCACACATCTACAAAAGACGTTTGTTGATATTTGCCTGTGATGTCTGCATCGTGGGTCACATTTACACAGAGATGTCATCTATCGTATATATCTATATATAAAACTAAAGGATATTAGAGTTTGAAGGGTTGCTTGGCGTCATAGTTGCTGTTATTCAACTGTTTTCACCCCCCCCCCCCCCCACCCATAAGACCAAAAAAATTAAATTTTTTTTAATTATTAATTCTTTGTTAATTGGAGA
>CM022489.1:2158042-2170313 GCA_011952105.1 Coreoperca whiteheadi | reverse complement strand
AGACTGGTAGCTAGCAACACTGAAGCGCCGTAAGTGCTTAGGCAAAACTAATAAACGTTCAAATGTAACGTTATAGCAGATAGTTAGTCAATGTAATGAAGAGTCGCACAAATTAGCTGTGTTGAGCTAGAGCAGCAAACTACACGCTACAGGTAACAAACAAACACCTGTAACCGGAAAGGGGACAAAACGCTTACGTCAGCACGTCGTCACGGGGTCTCAGCACGTCGTCCTGTGTATGTGTCCTTACATGTGTGTGTGTGTATGTATGTGTGTCCTTACATGTGTGTGTGTGTATGTATGTGTGTCCTTACATGTGTGTGTGTATGTGTGTCCTTACATGTGTGTGTGTATGTATGTGTGTCCTTACATGTTTGTATGCAAGTGTGTCCAAAAATGTGTGTGTGTATGTAAGTGTGTCCTTACATGTATGTATGTATGTATGTGTCCTTACATGTGTGTATGTATGTATGTGTGTCCTTACATTTGTATATATGTGTGTGTGTGTCCTTACATTTGTGTGTAAGTATGTATCTATGCATGTCCCTACGTATGTATGTATGTATGTATGTGTGTGTGTGTGTGTGTGTGTCCTTACATGCATGCATGCACATAAAGCTAATATTAGGAGAGGGACAGACAGCAGCACTGGCTGCGAGATACATGTAAATGTTCCACAGCCTAAGAGACATCAGGTGAATGTGTGTGTAATGTGTGTATTGCGTCTGACCTCAGTGTGTTTCCCTACTGTCCACCACAGTGACTGTGTGTGTGTGTGTGTGTATACACATGTTAAAACACTGTTGTATCAAATTTTCTAATATGTTACATGGTTTATTTAAGTTTAAGTTTAAGTTATGATGTAATATTTTCCTCTATTATTTTATATTATTTTATTATTAATCTTCATAGATGTGTTATTATTTTTGTTGATCTTTTTCTAGCTTTGATAATATTGTATGATTTACATTCATGCCAATAAAGCCAACTTGAAATTTGAATGTGTGTCTGTATGTGTGTGTTGAGCGAGCATGAGTGATTCCTCCATAAATGATTCCTGCCTGCCGCATCAACCCAGACTCTGCAGCCTTGAGAGTGGCCCTCTATCTGCCAGCCCTCACTTATTAAAAGCCTATTTCTCCCAGTAAGAATCCACATCATTATTCCGCTCTATATAAAGCTTAATTCTGATGCTTCATTTTGAAAATGGAGGCCGTGACCCCTCTGTGGATCACAACACACAACCCTTGAAACATAGGGTGGAAAACCCCACGGGGGCCAACTCTTAAAAGTACGGACTTGTATTTGATCTCCTCTCCTCCTTCCACTCGCACTTTGAATTACAGATTCCATTCAATTAATTTTACATGTTTGCTCCATTTCCCTTTTTTGGGTGTGTTAATTAAAAGCGTGGAGCGAGATTCAGAGCGGCTGTAATTAGATCTCGGCGAGACATTAAACAGAGCAGCAGGGCATGAATAACCGTGATTTAAATGTTCCCTTTTCCTTTTCTCGCTGACAGATGTGCGTGACATGTGCCAATCAAATCACAGGAGCACACATACTGACACACATACAATACGGAGGCTGTCATGTTATAGGTCTACTTTAATATACTCAAACACGCACACACACACAACACATACAAAATACTGAACAAGAATTCACTATATAGACCCTCTTGAATGATTGACATTTATCTTTTCTGACTCACACACACACACTATAGTACACACTGTTATCTCCACACTGCACACAGTGATAATGACCAGGAACAACCTGGATTTTATTTTCATAGTTTTGTCCATCATTGCCTGTTGATTGAAGAAGTATTCAGATTTACTAAAATTAGTAATGCCACAATGACATTTGCGCAGTAAAAAAAAATAAAAAACCCAAGTGGAAACGCCGCAATTGGAAAACATTTCTACATATAGCTCCATCGTTTACGCTTGGCTGAGGTGGAAAAGTTGGCTTAATCGATAAAAGCAAAGCACGACAAAGTTGCAATGGAAACAGACTTAGCGAAATAATCATGACGTACTTCAAACATGTGACTTAAACGTCCACTAAAGCTTCCACTGTTGAGACGAAGCCATCGCATCAGCGTGGAGCGATAAGGACACCTTGAAAAGGGACAGTTCACCCCACAAAATCAAAAACACAGTTTTTGTTTCTCCTCTCACCTGTAGCGCTGTTTATCCATCTAGATTGTTTTTCAATTCTAAAACTGGGAAGTAGATTCAGAGATCCGGAACAAGTCCGCTCCAACACTTCAAGTGATCCTGACTGAGACAACAATGCACAGAGCCCCTTGTGAGCTAGACTTCATGGAGGCCTGAGAAGAACGACATTTATCCAGATGTAGATGCGTGATTAAGATGTAACAGTGGAGAGAGCCTGTACTGGCCAAAAAGGGCTAACTGGGACTCGGTTAAGGGCAGGGTGCCTGATGGGGTGGTGGCTCTGAGGTTTGGTGGGGACCTCCAAAAACAGCACACACACTTTCTAATGAGCTTCTTTTTTCTTTTCCTTTTTAATAAACAAGGCATCAGGAGTTGTGCTTTATACTGAGCTCTTTCTAATGAGTCTGCAGACTGGCATCCAGTGGGAATATGTGCTCCCATCATCTCCTCAAGCTGCAGGTTTTTGTGTTTTTAAGGATGGAACTCAGCTGAGACATTTTATCTCCTGTGTCCTTGGCTCCTCTCACCACATAAAAGGAAGACAGAATTCACCAATAAGCCGGTAGCTTATTTTGGATAATAAAAAATAAAAAAAGACTTAAAAAATATAGGATGGTGGCGTTAAATTACTGGGGACAGAGTTTGCCGTGTCTGAAGCAAAGACAGCCAACCCACCGCAGAGACCGTTTTATTTTTGCTGTAATTTACAAAATAGAACATGCCTCACAACAACACAAAAGAATTCATTTCTTCTTCTTCTTTTCCTTTGGGCTGCTCCCTTTCAGGGGTCGCCACAGCGAATCATGCGCCTCCATCTGACCCTGTCCTCTGCATCCTCTTCACTCACACCAATTAACTTCATGTCCTCTCTCACTACATCCATAAATCTCCTCTTTGGCCTTCCTCTAGACCTCCTGCCTGGCAGCTCCAACCTCAGCATCCTTCTACAAATATATTCACAGTCTCTCCTCTGAACGTGTCCAAACCACCTCAATCTGGCCTCTCTGGCTTTATCTCCGAAACATCTAACATGAGCTGTCCCTCTGATGTACTCGTTCCTGATCCTGTCCATCCTCGTCACTCCCAAAGAGAACCTCAGCATCTTAAGCTCTGCCACCTCCAGCTCTGCCTCTTGCCTTTTCTTCAGTGCCGCTGTCTCTAAGCTGTACAGCGTCGCTGGTCTAAATGGGGTCATTTCAAAGTCTGCAAAAGTAAATATAGAACATTCAATATTAAAGCCTCCAAACGTATCTGTGCTAATTCACATTTTGACGGAGGGGAATGTAAATGGACCATAGCAAAGATAAACTGTGTGTCCCTCCAGTATTTAAGGCTGTGGACCAAAACGAGAAGAATAAAAGTTTGTGAAAGAAAGAGTTAAGGTATTAGGAAACTTTTTCCAGGTGCAAATGTTGTGCCTCTAAACAAGGGGAATAGTATCTGGAGAAATGACCCTTGTCTGCATTTAATTACATTTTAAAACAATGCAAACAAAACACAATTTCCAAGTACGCACACACACAGTCACCATGACCTGTGTACCCTTTCAACTTCGTCTAAATGACTTCAATTATCTTTTTGACTATCACATGGATTCTGAATTCCATGAGCTGTATCGGCATTCCTCTTTCTGGATCCCTGTCTGCACGCGTCTTAACAGCAACCAGCACATAATATACACCTATAGCCAAAAATGAAGTGACGTGCTGAAAATGGAATACCATAGTCGGGAAAAAAACAAAAGGAAATTAGCTTTCCACACGTAATACCTTTGACTGAAAATGAATTCATCTCATGTGTGAAATTCTACCTGTCACACAAACAGGCGTGAACGTTTAGAGCATGTTTCCATTCAGACTCATTAGAAGACTGACGATCATATGATAATGTAGTATTATACTTTATATCTGAAATCTTGCCCTTACGGGCTTCAGTACATACTAAAGCTGCAATCATCTATTTATTTGCATTTATCTGCCTCTCAAAGTCTCTTATTGGCTTAATAAGGAGGTATTGCACATTTCTGGGATATCTGAAAATAAAGAGATGTGTGATTATGTATAATTGCATTCACGATTTATGATGTAGACTTTAGGTTCGGCAAGAAAGTGTCTTTTTCAAAACACATTTTGTCGGAATTTCTGAACGTGTCAAATAGGAGAGCTCATTACAGAGCAGCAGATCAGTGAAATCTGTGAAGCTTTGGTGAAAACTGCCAGCAACTGCGGGCTTACAGGAGCATCAGAACCAGTGAAAAACAGAGGCAAAACTTGATGAAGTGCAACAACAAACCTTTACTCAACTCAAGATCAAACCATGTCACTACACTCTCGGACTTTGTAGGGGTCAAGTATTAACATCTAAAATGTGAAAAGCTAACAAAAGCATCACAGGCAAATATTCATTTGACTCTTTACGGGCCCTTGCACCATTAAAGAGAATTGGGACACCTAATCCTAACCCTCAACCAAGGATTATAGCTTATTTTGCTCCTAAGGACCAAAGATATGAATACATTGACTGACCGTGAGATATGCCGATCGGTTCAACAACAAGTTCAACAGTAGGTGAGATGCCTGCATCCCCCCGGGACAGACGGTCAATGAATAAATAAATACAGAAAAGTACAGCAATGAATGAAGCAATACATAAAAGAAGTACACAGGTTGATGCCAACATCAGAGCTGTCACCGTCACGTCACCAAAACCAACCAAAGAAAGCAGCGATAAGAAACCAGACAGCAGGGGACCGCACTGTCATATTTACAGCTGGTAACAGGAAAAACTAATTATATTTAGCCTGAAAAAGCCCCATCTGTTAGTGCCACCTACATGGAGGTAAAGCTGTCCTGTTTGCTTGAGCAGAAATGGTTAAAACTGTAAACTTCTGGAGTTGTGAGTATGCTTTGCTCTCTTTCAACTGAGAGTGCATAAATTACGAAATACAAATGACTTCTGGCAGGTATCTGAAACGGTCCTCGCTTCTACAGCAGTGAGTTGAGAAATGGCGTCCCTGCTGTTCTGTGTATGTTCGGGCCTGCAGAGGTCTGTTCATCCATATGTGCAGGTGTTTACAAGTATATACTATACACACACACACACACACACAGCGTGAACATAGGAAGTCAAGTATCAAATCAACTTGTTCTGTTGATATAATAAACTGAAAAATTGTTGTACAGGGAGCAAACAGTGACAGCAGGAAATAACCAAGCTGCGTGCAGCGTGAGTGCAAACAGGCATGGTGCATTGTACCCAGTCTGTCATTCTGAATTCATAAAAAAGGTATCAACAAATAGCTCAGAGAAGATTTTTACATACTTATATTTAGCACTTAAGCTTTTATATATCTGTGTCATGGTGCAAAGAAGTCAAAGACATTATTTTAAAAGGCCACCCATCAGCTAGTCACGTGCTTTAGCTGCAAAAAGAACCAATCAGATGTTATTTAGGTCGAACAATTAAAGACAACTTTAAAGTCACAGTTAGCCCTGTAAGGCCCTGGAGAGCCAAACTAAACCATTATAAATAATCAACAGTGAGGCAGACGATTCTAGACCTGACTGTGTGCTCTGAACTCCCAACACATTTTAAACCCTTTTGGAAAGGTGTTGCCAAAAATGTTCTAAAATCAGTCACAGTCAGAGGTTCAGCTTGTCTTTTTTTAGAAAAAGTCCCAAAGATATGAAATCTGTATGGGTAATGACAGAGAAATGTATCAAACGATGCTGAAGTCGTTCAAAAGGCCCAGCTGTTATTGTAATTTCTCCTTTTTTACCTCAAATGCAGAGATAATCAGGCCTTTATTTGAAACAGAGTTGTTTGCGAAACAGATCTATGATTCTAATTTCTACTGTTATATAAGTATATTTACCTCCGCCAAGGAGGTTATGTTTTCGGTGTCGTTTGTTTTGTCTGTCAGCAGGATTATGGAAAAACCAGTGGCCCGATTATCATGAAACTCGATATTGTGAAGGATGCAACATGAAGGGTGTAACCCATTGTAAGATCGGCCCATTGTAGCATTAGTGTCTATGGCAAATTAACTGAATTCGGTCGTAATTAAAGTGAATCGTGTGCCGCGGCTAAACATACCAAAAAAAAAAAAAACATAACCACGTCAAACCTCACTGTAGAGACAAATGCAGCAGGTATGTAAGACATAAGCAATCCGGGATGTAGGGGCTCAGCTCACACAGCAGTAAGCAGAGCAGAGAGGCCGTGGTGGAGACCGTGAACCAAGTGACGCAAAGGTAAAGTTGTTGTTGTTGCAACCACAGCACGCTTGTTTGACACATGTAATTCTAAACGTTTTGGGAATATATCCAGACATATATAGTGGTTTCGCTTGCAGATTTGCATATAGAAGACTGGACTATTGGCTGGCCCTGGCGGAGGTCAGCGCTCTCGGAGTGCCCTGATAGTTATTATCCTTTCTTGATTCGCTGTGGCGTCCCCTGAAAGGGAACAGCCGAAAGGAAAATATGTAAACATATACCTATTGATAATTATGTGTTTCAGAATAATACTGGACAGAAAATATGACATTAGTGAGTTAGTGCATCTATTATTTTGTTAACTTTAACTTTAGTTAGCTGGTTGATGGAAATGCATTATTTCTTAAAATGTAACTTGATTCTACTTAACATGAATTGTGCCAGTTTCTCTAAAGCGCCATTAAATATTTTTGACATTAGTACTGAATCAAATCAGATCAGGGTTGGTAATGACATTGATCCCACTGAGAATCAACACCCAAAATCTGCACCGAATTTTCTTTAAAATAATAATTTAATCACCAACTACAATTTAGTTTTTCTTAACCAGGCCAATTCTTTGAATTGACCATTTCCAGCCTTCAGAGCCTTTGATTAGTATTTTGTAAGATTTATTTAACACGGTCTAGTGGTTTTAGTCATTCCTGTAACCCATGATATCAAGCCACAGACCTTTATTAGACCCATCAGTCAAGTTACTGGACTTCGCTAACAAGACAGCGAGTTGGGATATCCATTCTAAGGCATCCTATTAGGCTGAACTTCTGTGAAGCCATAACAGTGCAGCCTTCAGCCACTTTCTGCCAATTGCTTCGTTCTCTGGACCAACAAAACCAAAACAATAGACCAAAATCCATGGGTTCTCACCACACAAGCTAACTAAATGCTACTCCCCCAGAACAAGATGGCAAAAAGCCCCGTGACCAGAAATCAGACAAAGAGCCAGATATTTTTCCCTTCATCTGTACAACGCCCCGGCGCTACCAACACCATGCATGCAAGTAACTCCACACACACACACACACACGTCACCGAGTCTTTTGTTCACAGCGTCTCTGCACCGTCACAGAATTGAATTGCCTCGAGCAGGCTCATCCTGAAGTGATCATTACGATATGATACATATCCAATGAGCATGTCAATTAACTGAGCTTTATCAGGGCTTCAGAGGGATTCAGAGCCTGTCGCAGACACTTCATCTGCAGGCATGTTGTTTGACAAGATTAATAACTTTAATCTACACATCTGGATTAGGTCAGCTGGCAGAGAACAACAGAGCTCCATGATGAAGACTCCAGCTCAATGTATGGATGAGCAGGCAAAGACATACAGGCATTAGTTTCACTCTCCATCTGTGTGCTCAAGATCTCAGTCATATGTGAAGTAAAGATGGACTGCAGGATTAAATCACTAAAAGATCAAAATGAACAAAATCAATGTATTACAATGTTCAAGCAGTTAAATTTAATCAAACACATTATGTCGTATTTCTCTCATGTTTCCCCCCTCCATTCTTTCCCACATAAAAAAGGAAAGTATCGGTATCAGCCAGCAGTTTAGAACTGCAGATTTAGACCAACCCTTGGAATCGCGCCCAGACGGTTGGCGAGGTGAGGTGATTTTGGAATAGTGCCCACACACTGTATTTCAGGATCATGTGGCACCTACGGCCCAAAAAGACTTTTCCCCCCCCCCATACACAATCATATAACAATGAATACATTTGTCAGGGTGACACAAACACCCTGAAATGACTCTTCGTTTCATCAGAATTTCATCATTTCAGTCCAGTAAAATTTTAAAAAGTCTATATATCATGGCAGTCATGTGTGGGGAGCAAACAGGAAGACCGCCGGCCCGGCCAGAGGAAGTCTCAAAGGCGCACACGCTTAACGAACTCGTCCGAGAAGGACTTTCAGCAGCTTTCATAGGAATGCATGGGGCGCCATCTTGGAACACAGTAGGCTATTCACTTTTTCTTAATATATCCATGATGTAGGAAATATCTGTCCACAGTGTGTCCTGCGGATTATCGAGAGCAGCAGGGAAACCAATTCCGTAAAGAAATGTTACTATTAAATTTTAGAAAAATGTCATACTTCAATGCCACGAGCATCGCAAACTAAATTCCATTTATCTCTATTGTATGCTGGACACATTAACTGATATCTGACTAGAGGTAAGTGAGAAAATATGTTCTTTTGTAAATAAATACTTTGATACATGGCTCAACTGTCAAAACTGGAAAAGCTATTAAACTCCTTGCCTGGCAACAACAACATGTCTGCAGGGTCTCAGCCGCTGCTGTTTCCTTCCTTGCCTTTAGCTGGCGCAGACTGAACTGGAACGGCAACAGAATTTTAAGCTCTGTGATCGGGTGTTTCTTGCTGAAATGCACATTTGGAGTCTCACGTTACTTCGCTCTTCATGGTATTATGTCCACAGGCTTGTACCTTATACTCCGACTATCAAAGAACCAGATTTTTTCTAACACAGTTGTACGCCTTTGGTACGGATTATTGAACCAGGAGAACGTCAAGTCCATCACTGTGTTAGTTGGGGAGATAAAACGGCAGAAGTGTTAAAAGTGAGGGAGGCAGGTTCCCCGGTGAAAATTACATGCTTGAATACCATTTTGCATTTTCACCAATGGGTGACAAATTAATATCATACTATCACCATACAAAAGATTTAGTACACCGCCTGTATTAGTTATTGAAAACATTTAATTGATGAGCTAACTGTTGCTATTCAGCATTATTTTTAATTCAATTGGTTGAAAGATAATGACAGGGTAACATATTCCCAATGACAGAAGCTAATGCATTATTTAAATGACTGAACTAACTGCCCTATAATTAACCTGATTGTCTCTCGGTTACTCTGAATCTGGTGGCATGACTATCCCTGCAGTACAGCTCGTGGCCATTATACTAGAATGTATCATCATCATCCCCGAACTCCACTGAGCTGCAGGAGGAAGACACGGAAACAGATTCACCTGTTGATTGACAGCTGTAGCTAATAGAGTTCAAATGTGCAGAAGACAGAAACTATATTCTGTGTGCATTCTCCAGCCGATGCCCTACAGTACAAAACCAGTCAGAATGCTGACTTATCTGCTGCACAACTGGCTTTCAGGGTCACTGCCTGCAGCGGGTTGACTCCCCTTCTCCCAAATCAGCATCACTGTAATGAGCTCCTGCTCTGCCTACACCTCCATCCATCCGTCCACACCTCCATATGCTCCTTCCATCTCTACCCAATAACCACTATTTTCTCCCCATCCCTCCCTTAACCTCTCTCACCGCACCTCATCTTCCCACAGCCTCAGCTTTTTAGCAGAGAATTAGGCGAAGGTGGGGGGGTGGGGGGGGGGCGGACATGCTCTCGAGGCACAGCAGGCAGGCACTGAGCGCCGTGGCAGCAGCAGGGGAATAAATTAGAGGCAGACACAGAGAATAATAACGTGATAATGAGTTTGTAGCTGGCTGCTGTGCCAAGCCGGGCAGAGCCCAGCGAATATTTACCACCCTGCTAATAAGTCAGGATGAGGTCTGAATCAGCGGGCATGCCAGGGAGGGCACCGGGACGACTAAAAGACAGAAAAAAGAGGGAGCAGATGAAGAAGACAACAATGGAGGAACGAGGAGGTGGTACACTGGTTGGACTGCAGAGCTGTGCACTGAGCAGAATAGACCCACAAACGCGTACACCCAAGTACACCCGGGGGAATTCATAGGTAATGTATATATGCTGGTACACACACAGAAAGTCTTGTAGGGTAATAGACTGTGTGTGTGTATAATTATTCGCATAATTTGCATTTCTGTTGCATGCATATACTGCATATTTGCACTGTAAATGCATGTATGTATGTATGTATTGCCCATGCATGTCTACTTCTTATACAGCAGCCTGAGCATCTGCATACGTCTGAATCCCCACCATCTGATTTATGCCTCTGTATGACTCTATATACACCTCCTCCATATGTGTCAGGGCGTAGTTATGTACTGTATATATCAATATTAAAATACAGAAAACAAGTCATTGAAAAGTTACAAAAAATATTCACTTGGAAAATATCTCGACAAATAATGACTCATCTATCAGAGTTTTGGAGAACTGCTTCAGTGTTGAGAATGTGCACATTGGTGATATACTTTATAAACGTTGCCATGTTATTTTAGCCTAGAGGTGTGGCTCTAAGGATGGCAATGTCTGTCATCGGTCCACCACTTTGGTCCAGACTAAAATATATCAGCAACTATTGGATGAATTACCATGACATTTTCTACAGACATGCATGGTCCCCCAGAGGATGAGTCCTAATGACTTTGTTAATCCCATGATTTTTCATTTATCGCCACTAACAGGTCAGACCTTTCACTTGTCCAATGAAATATCTATTAGATGGTTGGACACGAAATTTGGCAGACATCCACTGTTCCCGTGATGTATCCTAATGACCCTGTTGGTCCACTGATACCCCTTTTTCACCAGAATGAACCGGGTGCTGGTTCAGAGCCGGTGCTGGTGCCAGTTAGCAGTTTGTTCGATTGACGAGCCTTCTAAGAACCAGTTTGTGTTTCCATGGCTGCAGAGCAGCACAGAGCCAGGACTCACGTGACCGTATACGTCACATCTTTCCCAGTAACGCTAGCGCAGCAGCGCCAAACACAAACCCCAACAATCGCGGACGTTGCGTTGCTATTGATGGTCGCCGTAGTTTGTACAGATGGAGATTAAAAGCGAGAGTAACGGTACGTACAGAACATTTATTTTTAACAACATTTCAACTTTACCCTAGCATTTTGCTACCCTCCTAGCATATACTCTGCTGATAAACGACCCCGCCCCCAGCCGCTGACATAAGCGGTTCTTACTTCTAGACCAGCAACGATTTGGTGCTACTTAAGAACCACTTCAAGGATCAATCGAATATCAACTTTATCACCCGACTCAGGACCTGCGCTTGTTCGCTTTCTTCCTGAGTGTTTCTTTAAGTTTGAAAGCAGACCTTAACTTTTAGTGGCGTACATTTACATTAAAAGTTAGGATCTGAGCAGTTTCCAGCACTGAGTGAAACTCTCTCCTTAAGGTTAGAGGTTTCACGTGCAGAGCAGTGAAGGCAGCTCTGTCTTATTCTCTCTGAGGTGGGCTCCGCTGAAGCTCCATTACTTTGAAAGCTGAAGTCACAGGTGTTCCTCCTCACATGCCAGCCGCTAGCTCCAGACGAAGGCCAGTCATTTACTCTTCTTCCAGTACGTTCTAACATACACACACATAATGTACGAACACACCGCCCATAGCTGCACTATAACAGCTCCATTCACAGCTCCCAAAAATAACAACACAGTACGCTGGCAGGGCGGGGCGCACCTCCACCCCCCTCATCCTTTACTTTCATATTCAGGTTTTCCTTGACGCTCAATAAATGTTGACTTTATTTTGGTTCTGCTGAATTCCTTAATGAGGCCCTCAGCTTCCAGATCAGGCGATTCCAGCAGCCTTATAAGGCCACGTGTGGCAGAAAGAAATGCTCTGCTGTTTAAATACCTTCAACACTACCCACCTCTGTCTCTTTTCTGCGCTCACTTTTGCTACCTGTCTGTTCATTTTCTCCTACGTCTATACCTTATGAATGTCTGCAAATTTCTTATTTTTATAAATATCAACTATCAGGGATAAGGGCATGTCTTTTTCTTTGATTGCTTTAAGGTTTTTTTGGGGGGGGGTGGGCTTTTGTTGCCTTTATTTGATAGGGAGAGCTTAAGAGAGACAGGAAATGTGGGAGAGGGGGGG
>CM022489.1:2144750-2157760 GCA_011952105.1 Coreoperca whiteheadi | reverse complement strand
GGGGGGGGGGGGGGGGGGGGGGGGGGGGGGGGGGGGGGGGGGGGGGGGGGGGGGGGGGGGGGGTTTGCCAACCGTGCCGTAAAATATAGAAACGTCCCGTAATTGAAAACTAAAAGACTTTAGTTCCGTATTTTTGAGAAGTCTATAGGAGAGAAATATTACAGCTTACAGTATTAAGACAGGGATTTATTTACGATAAAGGAAGCCCTCCTGCTGTGTTGTCCCTCAGCCTGTCAGTCATGTTGTTCCACTGCCCAAACGGAGAAGCAAGAGGGATGTGCGTAGAAACAGCTGTTTGCAGCGCTCTCCTTTCTGTATGTTCCTTTACAATAAATAACCTTTTGTTGCCAATCATAAATGCCGAATTTACCTTAAGACCCTCTTTATTTACAAAGCATCTAAAACAAGCGAGTTAACTACATGAGTGCCTGTGTATATCACCAGTAAACGAAACTGTAGGATTTATGAATGAAGTTTGGTGAGTGAGCAGAAAACGTTTTACAAAACACCACTAATGAATGTCCTCTCTCATCGCACACTGGATCGTCATGGGTCGGTTTCTCATACAGATCCTCAAATCCCCCAAAACCACCAATCGACCACCACTTAATCAGGATGTCTTGGGAAAGTAAATAATGTGGAAGTTAATTTCTACCTGATGCTACTTCAGATCAGCAGACACCAACCATACCAGTCTCTGGCATGCTAAACTGTGACATAGCCTTTGATTTCTTCAAAGGTCAGGGCATCGTCCTCAACGGCGGTTGGTTCTTCTATTTGAGCCGTTGCACAATGTTGCAGGAATGGGTCAAAGGTTGAAATGGGCAGAGTTAATGCGTTTTTTGCAAATTAAGGTTTGAGGACAAGGAGCCTCATACATACATGTCTGAAAGAATTTAAAACGAAAACTCTATACAAGTGAAATAATGCTAAAACACAGCAGCTAAGAGAGCTCAATGCACTGCAAGTGAAGAAAACACAAGCAAATAGACAAAACACAAGGAAATTAAGAAAACACCCCCACTAGTTGGATAAAAAACAAACACGAAAGGTGTTGCCATGGCTAGATCTCTGTGCCGATACTAAACGATGGTACTAAACCTGGCAAACCTCACTGTGATGACAAGACTTCAGCAAGCTGCACACACACTCTCCGACTTTTGCTCAATAAGAAACCGTTCCAGCAGTAGTTACCCTAAAATAGCCACCATTTATAATGCGGTTTATGTACGACATAAACAAATGAGATACCACATGTTAACGAGTCCGCTTTAGAGTTGTTGGTAAGCATGCACAGAGCCAGGACCTGGGGCTGTTTTCTAGGCTCTTTTAGTTATGCTGAAGCATACATAAATTAGTAGTGTTCTTTAACTTTGGGTCACCGGTTCGTGTTTGTCCCTTACCCAGAGCAGACATGAGATTAATATTTGTCTTCTCATTTCCCAAAAAGGTAGAACTACTCCTTTCACATTTGTGATGTTTCGGATTTCAGTCACATTCATTACCTTTACACGCTGCTGTTCCAAACGGTTAACGGATGTATGTATTTTACGACTGTGGTCGCAGCGACATCTCCCACGCATGAATACATACGTGGTTCATTTGCTCCAGAAGTGCTGCTCATATGTTTAATTAGTAGTTAGAATAGATTTAAAAAAAAATAAAAAATCAAAGCCACTTCCTCCCAGCTGGACATTTCGCAGCTCCACCGTTGACCTCCCACTGAACTGAAAACGTTTGAGGAAAAAATAACGCAGCACTGAAACTTGAAAAAGTAGATCATTGCCAAAATAAAGAAAACACTTGTGCAACCGAAGGATTTCAAAGAGCGTTAAACCTGTGAGGTAAGACTTTCCTGGCAGGGCCGAGGTTGCTCAGAGGGCAAAATTAACACGAAGAAATACAACATAATCCCGAACAATCATCCTTCATCCTGCGGCGAAGGATTTCAGGCCTGATTGGAGCACGTTCAGTGAGAATATGGGCCTCGATTGGTCAGAGAGATGGAGAATGATGAGTATGAGAACTGCATAAACCATTAGTCATGGCCGCTTCAGTCCCCTGGTCTCGGCCCAGCTGAACACACTGCATTTTCCATTTTCGACAAAACACCAGATGATGGGATGCTGCCCGGCAGAGGCAGAGGCACACACTCCGTTTGTGTACCTTTCTTTTTTTTGCCATGGGATGTTATGTTGAAGGTTTTGTTTTGGCAGTTTCCTGTACATTTATATATGGAAGAGAAACGGATCAGCCCCCCCCCCCCCCACAGTGACACTCCGCCCCAAAACCTTTACAGGGGCGGAGTGTCCCAAAACCAAGGAAGAATTATCACCCAACTCTACAGTTCCCCTCAGCCTTTTCGCCACCTTCAGCTCATTATTTTGGTGTTACGGCCCACAAATTTACTCTTTTGGTTCAATCTCATTAGCATTGTTTCAAGCTGCATCACACAGCTCTTTACAGCAAACAAGCTCCGATAAACCCACGGCACACAACATGCCCAGCACCAAACAGACTGAAGGAAGTGGAACATCTAGCAGCTAAAAAGCTGCAGACCATTAACATGAACAAAAACACTATGAAACCTAAGAGCTTATTTCCATCCCACGAACAGTAACACTGGACACACTCCAAGTTTTATTCACAACGTAAGTCAACAAATGTTCCATTTTGTAGCCAGTAGGCTAACAAACCTCTTATCAATTCGTTTATCTCCTTCCCCTCTTCTTTAATTAGCAAACAGCAATGTAGGAAAACAGGTCACAGCCAGCTCATTTTAGCTGGCGGTGAACATCACTTTTGCTGGTTAGAACAACAAACATGGCTGGAGGCGGTACGCTGTAGGTGACACGAGGACAGGCCAAAACAAAACCTAAAGATGTCTGGTTAATGTGCTCTCTGTGAGCCAGTGTCTGTAGTCAACCGAAGAGCGTTCGTTAGAGAAAGAAATATCACTGTAACAACTCTCTAGGACTGATCCTAGATCCACCTGATCATAGCTAGTCAGTCATAGTAGTCAGAATCTCACCGTTAGACTTCCATGCTTATCATGGACTTTACCTGATCACAGATTTACTGGCGTAAACGTCCGTTTAAGAAGTTATAAGAAACTGCAATGGAGAAATGTCAAGATAATTTTGAGGTCATTTAGAAAGTCTCTCCATCAGGGTTGATCACTCAAATACTGTACTACATTTAAAATCGTGGGCTGCATTTTGTGCATTAGACTCTTATTTTCTCTCAACTCTAATTTGTCTTTGTTGTTTTATTGGTTTCATTTACAGTTGTTGATTCTAATTCAATTTCCTGCGCCGTTTGAAATCGACTTCTATTTGCTGCGTGTGCATGTTTTTGACTGCAAAATGTCTCGTTCAGTCCATATTTTGGTCACTGTTCTTTCTTCTTCTTTTCCTTTCGGCTGTTCCCTTTCAGGGATCGCCACAGCGAATCATGCGCCTCCATCTAACCCTGTCCTCTGCATCCTCTTCACTCACACCAATTAACTTCATGTCCTCTCTCACTACATCCATAAATCTCCTCTTCCTCTAGACCTCCTGCCTGGCAGCTCCAACCTCAGCATCCTTCTACCAATATATTCACAGTCTCTCCTCTGGACATGTCCAAACCACCTCAATCTGGCCTCTCTGGCTTTATCTCCGAAACATCTAACATGAGCTGTCCCTCTGATGGACTCGTTCCTGATCCTGTCCGTCCTCGTCACTCCCAAAGAGAACCTCAACATCTTAAGCTCTGCCACCTCCAGCTCTGCCTCTTGTCTTTTCTTCAGTGCCGCTGTCTCTAAGCTGTACAACATCGCTGGTCTCACCACCGTCTTGAACACCTTTCCTTTCATTCTTGCTGAGACTCTTTTATCACACAACACACCTGACACTTTTCTCCACCCGTTCCAACCTGCTTGCACTCGCCTCTTCACCTCTTTTCCACAGTCTCCATTGCTCTGGACCGTTGACCCTAAGTACTTAAAGTCCTGCACCTTCTTCACCTCTGCTCCCTGTAACCTCACCGTTCCACCTGGGTCCCTCTCATTGACACACATGTATTCTGTCTTACTGCGGCTAAGCTTCATTCCTCTGTTTTCCAGAGCCGACCTCCATCTCTCTAGATTCTCCTCCACCTGCTCTCACTACAAATCACAATGTCATCCGCAAACATCATAGTCCATGGAGATTCCTGTCTAACCTCATCCGTCAGCCTGTCCATCACCAGAGCAAACAAGAAGGGGCTCAGAGCCGATCCTTGACGCAGACCCACCTCCACCTTGAACTCCTCTGTCGCACCTACAGCACACCTCACCACGGTCTTACAGCTCTCATACATGTCCTGCACCACTCTAACATACTTCTCTGCCACTCCAGACTTCCTCATGCAATACCACAGCTCCTCTCTCGGCACCCTGTCATACACTTTCTCTAAATCTACAAAGACACAATGCAACTCCCTGTGACCTTCTCTGTACTTCTCCATCAGCATCCTCAAAGCAAACACTGCATCTGTTGTGCTCTTTCTAGGCATGAAACCATATTGCTGCTCACAAATGCTCACCTCTGCCCTTAGCCTAGCTTCCACTACTCTTTCCCACAACTTCATTGTATGGCTCATCAGCTTTATTCCTCTGTAGTTGCCACAGCTCTGCACATCTCCCTTGTTCTTGAAAATTGGCACCAGTACACTTCTCCTCCATTCCTCGGGCATCCTCTCACTCTCCAAGATCTTGTTAAACAAACTAGTCAGAAACTCAACTGCCACCTCTCCTAGACACTTCCATACCTCCACAGGTATGTCATCAGGACCAACTGCCTTTCCACTCTTCATCCTCTTCAACGCCCTCCTCACTTCACGCTTGCTAATCTTTGCCACTTCCTGCTCCACACCAGTCACCACTTCTACTCTTCGTTCCCTTTCATTTTCCTCATTCATCAACTCTTCAAAGTACTCCTTCCATCTTCCCATCACACTCCTGGCACCTGTCAATACATTTCCATCCTTATCTTTAATCACCCTAACCTGCTGCACATCCTTCCCATCTCTATCTCTTTGTCTGGCCAACCTGTACAAATCCACCTCTCCCTCTTTAGTGTCCAACCTAGCATACAAGTCCTCATATGCTCTTTGTTTGGCCTTTGCCACCTCTACCTTCACCTTACGCTGCATCTCCCTGTACTCCTGTCTACTCTCTTCAGGCCTCTCAGTGTCCCACTTCTTCTTTGCTAACCTCTTTCTCTGTATACACTCCTGAACTTCCAGGTTCCACCAACAAGTCTCCTTGTCCACTTTCCTCTTTCCAGATGACACACCGAGTACCCTCCTACCTGTCTCCATGATCACATTAGCTGTAGTGGTCCAGTCATCTGGGAGCACTTCCTGACCACCCAGAGTCGGTCTCAGCTCCTCCCTGAAAACTACACGACATTCTTCCTTTTTCAGCTTCCACCACTTCGTCCTCTGCTCTGCCTTTGTCCTCTTCATCTTCCTCACCACCAGAGTCATTTTACACACTAGCATCCTGTGTTGTCTGGCTACACTCTCACCTACCACTACTTTACAGTCACTGGTCTCTTTCAGATTACAACGTCTACACAAGATGTAGTCCACCTGAGTGCTTTTCCCTCCGCTCTTATAGGTCACCCTATGTTCCTGCCTCTTCTGGAAGAAAGTGTTCACTACAGCCATTTCCATCCTCTTTGCAAAGTCTACCACCATCTGTCCTTCCTGTCCTGAAGACCAAACCTGCCCATCACATTCTCATCACCTCTGGTCCCTTCACCTACATGCCCGTTGAAATCTGCACCAATCACCACTCTCTCACCTCTGGGGATGCTCTGCATCACTTCATCTAACTCACTCCAGAATTTCTCCTTCTCTTCTAACTCACATCCTACCTGTGGGGCATAACCACTCACAACACTGAACATCACCCCTTCAATTTCCAGCTTCAGGCTCATCAACCTGTCTGACACTCTTTTCACCTCAAGAACATTCCTCACAAACTCCTCTTTCAGGATAACTCCTACTCCGTTTCTCTTCCTATCCGACCCATGGTAGAACAACTTGAACCCTGCTCCTAAGCTTCTAGCCTTGCTACCTTTCCACCTGGTCTCCTGGACACACAGTATGTCCACCTTCCTTCTCTGCATCATGTCAATCAACTCTCTAGCCTTCCCTGTCATAGTCCCAATGTTCAAAGTCCCTACTGTCAGTCCTACATTCTTAGCTTTCCTCTTCTCTCTCTGCCTACGAACACACCTTCCTCCTCTCCTTCGACCAACAGTAGTCCAATTTCCACCGGTACCCTGTAGGTCAACAGCACCGGTGGCGGTCGTTGTTAACCCGGGCCCCGACCGATCCGGTATGGAAGTCATTGTCATGATTCGCATTTTTAGTTTGGCATGTGTTTTACGTCGGATGCCCTTCCTGACACAACCCTCTGCATTTATCCAGACTTGGGACTGGCACGGGGCACAATGGTCACTGTTCTTTAATATCCATATTTAAAGGGAGCAGTGTGTCGAATTTAGATAAAAACAACTCATTCAAAAAGGTAAGGAAACCACAACGATTCTTATTTTCAGGTGATGATAAACTAGTGAAAACAATTATTGTATTAGATTTCTGCTAATAGCGCCTCCTATAATGTTACACACTGGGATCCTTTTAACTATCAAATATATAATCACCCACACACACACACACACCCCTATACATAGGTTTTGGACAAAGTCTCACTTCAGGACTTCAGTAATTCTCACAGAATCATCTTGAATCTGTATTTTCAAAGCTCCACGCTTTTACTTGGCTGTGGAAATTTCACCTTCTGAATAGCCTCCAAAAAACACATTCAAGTGAATATTTATTGGAAAAATAAAAGGCAAAATACAGTTAATTTTTTATTGATCTGGACTTCGACTGGCTCTACTCTTCTTGCAGAAGTGCTATTCTTTCTTTAGCCGTTTCAACAGGTCAAAAGTTCTGAAATGGTAGGTTCATACTCGTGCTGGCAGGCAGACTGGTGGGTTCCCCGCTGGTTAACGACTGCAGAGGAACCTGCAGACTCTGCAAACAGTAACGACAGACATGTTTATGCAGTTGGAACTTGTCAAATACAGGAGAGCGGCACTTAAAGAAACCCTGAAACCTTGAACCTTGTTTACACAGGACGGGAGTCTAAGAGAAGGAGGGGAGGGGCTGCCGAGGCGAGGATGTTGGTTTTGGCAGCCGAGACAACAGACTGCTACAGAGGTGAGCCCAGCTGCTGCCACCTGACCTACCGGTGTGTGTTTGTGTGTGCGCGGTCGTCTCTGAAGGTGCATTCAGTTACAGCCCTGATGGAGGACGGTCACGTTTATTCATTTTTAGACAACATTCCAACAATAGGTCAAAGATGAACTTTTTGTTTTTTCCAAAGCCACGTTCATTAATGATGAATAACGTTGAGCCTGCTGCAGGGATTTGTTCCCATTCAGACACGAGCGCGTCGGTGAGGTCCAACACTGATGTTTGCTGATCAGGTCTGGCTCACGGTCGGTGCTCCAGTTCATCCCAAAGGTGTTGGATGGGGCTGAGGTCAGGCCTCGGTGCAGGCCAGTCACCTTTATGGAGCTGGCTTTGTGCACGGGGCCCATTGTCATGCTTAAACAGTTATTTCAATGCATGTTCACATACGTCGAAATAACCAGGGGACAGTCAGCTTTCTGCACTAATCAGATTTGTTGAAAAGGTCACGTCCACCAGAAACTTTTTCTGTAATTGGGGTGTGAGAGGAACCTGATTTCCCCAGCTTTCTTTCCCCATATTTCCTGGCTCTGTACACACATAACAGCATTTACAGTCATCTTTTTACATGTGAGGATGTTAAGACAAAGAAAGTATCGCTGTGCCAGCAGAGCGGCGAGATAAAAAGGGAAGATCGTTACACGGCTAATGATAATGTAAGTCAAAGTCCATCTAAAAGTCCAGACAACGTACAGTAGCTTCTATAAAACTAAATAAGTGTTTCCACAGCTCAGCAGCTGACTATTCTGTAAACACCAGAAACATTTGTGCTGCTAGGAAAAACATGTGCTCTCACCACAGAACCCGTCCTCTCACTGCGTCGTCACGATTCGACACAAAATTATCTGAAAGCAGCGTATTGTAGCTTCTAAAATACACTTAAAATAAGTAAGCCATGGTGATTTCTCTCAGGGACCTGGTTGCTTGTGTGCATTTAGACGTACTCTGCACTCCAATGCCAGCAGAGCCACCAGATATCCCGGTGCTGGCCTCGCCACTGCGTGCAACTTGGGGTTCATTGTCTTGCTTAAGGACACTTCAACATGTGAACAGAAGGAGCGAGGTATCCTACCACCGACCCGGTGCTCAACCAACAACCCGCAGTAGTGCTATGGTAGAGTCAGAGGTTAAGCTCTGAATAATTTCAACCATTTGTATGAATTCACTTTTGGGTTTTGGATCAGTTCCACTTTTGTTTTACTCAGCAGTTGTGATAACTTACGGAGGAAAGAGTTTAGCCATAACATGACCTGACAGTGCTGTTAAATCATTAAGCAGAATCCTGTGTTTGCGTGTCGGCAGTCGTGTGTTGAGCAAAGCCGACCTTTTCCTTTCCCCCCCGCCTGCATCATATGTTCTGGAAAACTACCGAGAACACTTTGAGCACAGACACTTCACTGTCATGAAAAAGTCAGTGACAATTGTTCTATTGCTGCAATGTGCTGAATTTAGCTGCAAACAGCACGTGGGCATGTAAGCAGGTACTAAAAGAGTAAAATTAGAGCTTCACATCTGGTCACGTGGTGTTACCAATGCCTGTAATTATAGTCACAATATAAACCCTGAGGCAAAACAGAAACATCAGAACTCATTTTTATAGGAATAGCATTGTCACTCTTTAAAAAAAAAAAAAAACCCTTCTCAGTAATTATGTCATGGCTTGTAATAGTCTACGGTGTGTCAACAGAGGCTATTTTTAAGCCTCCAGCATGTGGCCTATTAGGGAGAGGTGTGTGTGTGTGTTTTGTATTTGACTAAGGCGAGTGGTGGTTGAGAGGTAGGTCAGGGGTGTGTGAGCAAATGACAGGATGTGCGGTCAGGCCGGTTCACAAAATCTGCTTACTAATGTTGGTAAAGATAGAGCTGACCTCTACGTTGCCATCAATGGCCCCCCTGTTAACCGCCGCCTGTCACACACACGTGTGCACACCTGAATGGAGGCTAGTGTATTACAGGGTGGGGACGTGCACTGTTACACCAACACAGAGAGAGAAAAGTGCAGGATGAGAGAAAAAGGCAGAATAAGTCCTTTTATATCTGCTGGCCGTTTGGGTTTATGACAGTCAAAGATTGTCGTGTTTGTTTCCCCTGACACACACACACACACACAGTGCTTACATTGGAATTTAAAAAGATACCAGTGCGCTGAATCAGCAGATGTATGATTGAGGTTTTTATCGCATCCTACGTGACATCTACACATGTTCCTCCACAGCCAAAACTTTAATGTACATTATACAGTACAGTTAACGTCTTTATGCAGTTATCCAGTGGGCACAAATATGAACAAAACCTCCAACCTTAATATGTTCATGCAAGCCCTTTACTGTTTGGGTGGCGGTAGAAAAAAATATGTTGTATATTTGTGTAAGTCGACCTCAAACAACCCGTAGAGCTGCAACAATTTAATCCACTTTTTCTGTCCATTTTACGGGCTCTGACGTCAGAAAGATGACATCGCCATTTTATATTCCACCTACAAAGCTCTGATTGGTGCATTGTTCTCTACAACTGGGGAAAACAGCCGTCAATGAGCACAGCACCAGATTTGAAGCACTGCACAGAATTGGAGCTGTGGGTTGCAATTCAGAGATCTGGAACCAGCTTTAAGAAACACCGAGCCTAAAGAGTAATTACAAAGAGAGAGACTAAAAGCAAGGCCATAATGTTTGTAGAGGACTTGTGAAGGCAAATTAAATGTCACACTGAAATTAGCAACGAGGAAGTCGCAGCAGCAGTTCAATTCGATGAATAGCTTTTATCCGCTGATGGGGGTTTCGGAGTCTTACGTCTTTGCTTCTTTTGGCATTTTTAATCCATTTCAGAAAAGGACATCCAGAGAGTTCTGTCTATCTGGTAACGGTACGCAATAATTAAATGAGCCAGTACTCCGTACCTGTGACCACTGACCCATTTCAAGCACCGGTGATCCGCACTGACGAACACAGACGCTGCTGCTGTCTGCATTGCTTCTCCAGTGTCTTTTCAGCGCTCCACTCGCCTGCTAAAGTGCAGCGTCTGCTGGGAGTTTAACAGAGACTCCGTGAAAGCGCGTGAAACTATGGTTTGCACGTGGTCATATTAACTAAAGAATGTCATTCTGCCCTCGGTGGCTGTCACCTTCAAAGTCAAGAGAAATGTCTCTGAATGCATAGAAGCAGCAACTTTTCTCCTGGCTTAACCGTTGAAGTTGACAAGCGCCGAAGGCAACGAGACATCCAGCAAGCGGTGTCTGCATTCTGGGGAAGTTTGTCGCAGCGGTTCACAGTTTGGAGTAGAGGCCGGAAGTTTCAGCACAAGCCGGATTCATGGTTAGAAAATCTTTCAGCAAAAACTCTGAAAACCAATATTTTGAAATGTCAAAACAGACAGTCGAAACATTACAAAACTGACAACTGTTTAGTTCTCCCGTACATAATTTTCCTCTTTCTATCCATTGCCAACACAGCCAAAAGACTTAACTTGCAGGAAAGGGACAACTTCTTGGCAGCAACGCCTGTTGAAAGCGTGTGTATCAGAAATTACAGAATGATTCTGCTGCAGAGTGATGTGTTTACACACACACACATAAATAAATTATCAGTAAATCAGCGTATTACAGTAATGTTTATATCTATGGCAATACAGTACGTGTGTCATAAGGCATGTTGCTTAGCCCACATCCAGGCCAAATTGCCCACGACTTGTAGTCTTGAGACTTTAGTCACATCTGTATAGTAAAGGTCCACTGTTGTTGTGATGTGGAGTTTAATCACACTGCTAAAAATGTACTTAACCGGACTCAAACTGTAGTTTTCCGAGGAGCTTTGTGCTGCACACAAAGCAAGACAGAAGGAATCGGTGTCTGTGAAACTTTTCCCCTAAAGACCGAAATGTTCACTTCCACGAAACGTGTGGCCTTTACAAAGAACACCAAAATAAAGAGCGAGATTTCAAGCTGAGAAAGTCTGAGCTCACTTAAAATTCAGAACGAGAATATCAACTGCTTAAGAGGAAACGAAAGAAAGAAAGTAACTACGGGGAAGAACGACTGGATTCACAGAGTGCTTGAGGTAAATCGGAGGCGACAGCTATTCCATTTCGGAGAGTTTGGCACCGAGTACCTCCCTGGCCTTTGATACCGAGGATAGGAGGAGAGAGGAGGAGGGGGGGAAGAGAAGGGTTAAGGAGACATTAGAGGAGGGGGAGAGCAGAGGTTTAAATGAGCAAATGGAATACTAAATATAGACAAGTCCCACAAACAGGAGTGGATGGAAATGTACTAGAAATAAAACACATGTTGCCCTGGGTGGAAGAAGTGAGCATGTCATGTCAACTGCAAATGTGTTTATCAGGTGGCTCCTCCCCACCCTCTCTGCCTTACTAACTTCTCCTCCCCCCCCCCCCCCCACCCTCTTTCCTCACTGACGTTTCCTTGAGGTGAGGTCTCTAAGGCTGCATTGATGGATTCAAAATAAATGAGAGGGTAAACGTAGCATGAGAAGCAGGTTGCTGCTCAGCGAGCTCCATGGCGGCGTGTGTGTTGAAAGAGAAACAACACAAACTCACTTTGTCACCAAATCCCACCAAGTCGTTCTGCTTCCTCTCCTTTTGTCTTTTTCCAATCTCCACACACACCAAGGCCCTGTTCACACTAATGTGGATAAGTGTCGAAAAGCCTTGCGGCCACACTTTGGGTTTTCAAATCATGTTATAAAATTATAAAAATCTGTTGGGTTTTTTCCCCCGCGACAGCTGAGAGTCTTGCTGTTGATCCGACCCTCTCTGTTGATCAGCACATTACAGACATCACCAAGATCGCCTTTTTCACTCCTACGCAACACAGCTAAAATGAGGACTTTGCGGTCCTTGGCTGATGCAAAGATCCTTATTCATGCCTTTGTTTAATCTAGATGCGGATTACTGTAACATTGTTGTCTAGCCTATTGCGCACTACTACCGAAGGTCTTCAAGTGGTTCAGAATGCTGCAGAAGATTGGACCATAATTCACCAAAAAGGGCGTAATCGGAACGTTCCTGGATCAATCTCCGGCTCCTCCAAAGCGTGTCGACGTGTCCTTGAGCAAGACACTGAACCCCTTAACTGCTCCTGATGAGCAGGTTGGACACCTTGCATGTCCAACGTGCAATACATGCACGTTGGCATGTATTGCAAAGCGCTTTGAGTCGGCGGTAGACTAGAAAAGCGTTACATATGTGCGGTCTATTTACCATTTCTGATGACATATATAAAAAAAAACATGTGTAAATGGGTTCGCCCCTCATCACCTCTCAGATCTCCTTGAACTCCATGTGCTCTCAGATTACTGGGCTCCTGTGTGTCCCCGGAGGTAAAGAGAAGCCAGCTGGCTGCAGGGCCTTTTCCAATCCCTGCCCCTTTTCTCTGGAATCATCTTCCTGCTGACATCAGCCAGTCGGACTCTGCTGAGGCCTTTAAATCCAAGCAGAAGCTCAGCTTTTTGATTTAACTTTCAATTAGTGCTCATCTTTCCAGACTTCAAGCCTCGCACCGGTTACCTCTGTAGTCTCAATTAATCTATTAACATTAGTACTTCTAGTCCTTGTTTATCCTGCCGACGAGTATTCAACTAACAAACTGCTAACTTTTTTTTTTTTTTTTTTTTTTTTTTTTTTTTTTTTTTTTTTTTTTTTTTTTTTTTTTTTTCTTTTTTTTTTTTTTTTTTTTTTTCCTTTATACCCTCCCCCCCCCCCTTTTT
>CM022489.1:1975535-2144725 GCA_011952105.1 Coreoperca whiteheadi | reverse complement strand
TAATATTTTTATATTTTTTTTTTTTCTTTTTTTTTTTTTTTCTTTAGTATTTTTTTTTTTTTATTTTTTTATTTTTTTTTTTTTTTTTTTTTTTTTTTTTTTTTTTTTTTTTTTTTTTAATATCGACTGCAATTCTCTAACCCTCTGCTGTTTTTTGTTTCTGTGCCCTAAAAGCTGCGCACCCCCCTCTCTCCTTCCCGTCTCTCGCACTCAGGCTTCTCTGTGCCGGACCATCGGCCGTCCTGGGATCTCTCTCTCTCTCTCTCGCTCTCGCTCTCTGCCGGAGCCTCATCGCGTCGTCGGTCGGGATCTTCGGCCCCCCCAGGAGATTCAGCCTCTCCCCTTCTCTCCCCCTGTGTGAATGCTGTGACACCGGAAGCTGCTCAATTGTCCTACTGGATTCGTCCTCTTCACTTCTGTTTTGCAGTCTTCATTCTACTGTCAATATTGAATATGCTATATTTTGGCATGTTTTATGTTGTGAATCTATTCCTCCGTTGTCTCCCTGAGGTTCCTTCCTGTCTGTCCATCCTGGGAGAGGGACCCTTCCTCCGTTGCTCTCCCTGAGGTTCCTTCCATTTTTATACCGGTTTTATTCTGGAGAGTTTTTCCTCATTTGACTCGAGGGCCTAAGGACAGAGGGTGTTGTATGCTGAACAGATTGTAAAGCCCCTTGGGGCAAATTTGTGATATTGGGCTGTATAAATAAAATTGACTGCAAGAATGATGGCAGACAAAAGGTAGTCATCAACCAGAATCCCTGCCAGAATAATTTCACAAGAGTCTAGGTTAACATCCAAATAAGATGATTTGAGAATTAATCCCCCACTGCCCAAATATTTACGAGCTTAAAAAAAACCCGAACTAATCAGGTGTGTCACTTGTTGGCGTCTTTTCTGGGGAAACTGAAAATATGCTGACTACTTGACTGCAAGTCCTGGCTCATTCTGCTTTACCACATACTTTGTGTCCTCTCTCTCTCTCGCTTCCCATCAGCCATCACGCTGGAAAAACAGTTCAACAGTCAAGGATCGCCAGCTGCCTACTTTCCTTTTTAAACTAGCAGCTCAGCTCTAGCTGGCATCAGCTGGGCCTCACATGGTCCCTCCATGAGCCCAAACACTGAGGACAGTCACTCCGCTCATTGTCCACTGAATAAAAATGTCTGTTGTCTGTCTGGTGAAAAGAAGGAGTCAGCTGATGGTTATTAGTCGTACTGGCGGTCCTACTTCTCCTTCTGGGACCGTGAGCCTGGCTGGTCATGGGAGAAATCAATCTAAACTTTGAATGGCAGCAAACTAACAGAGGGGAATCTGCACAGAGAGGGCACACAGCGTCACGAACTGTCAACTCTCAGAGTAATGTTGGTGTGGTTTTAAATACCCCAAAGAATTATTAAACACATTGTATTAAGTAGTCCGTGAAATATTGCAAAAGAACCAACATGCGGCTCAGCAATAAACCGAGGTCATCGCTTTACATGACAACGGTGAACTTTAAAGTAACAGTTGAACATTAACAGAGCGGGGGCGGTTCTATGGGGCAGTGCAGATCTGGGGCTCAGCCAAGGGTCACACTTTGATCAATAAATATTGCCATATAAATAGGCGCTATATAAATAAAATGATTCTTCTTATTACTACAGCAAACATTTAACTGCTTTTGCTTTCTCCACATATCAAACTAATTAAAACAGCTATTTGTTAAATAATGTATAACAAACTAGCCTGTACTCTGACTGAATTGCTATTTTATTTCACCTTTTTGATTTAAAAAAGGTGGCATAACTTATGGAACAATACATGTAATAAGCAAAATAAGCATAATTAAAAACAGCCTCCAAGGCACATACCAAGTAAAAAGAGCCAAGCCTGCCCAATTTTGTGACAAACGACAGCACAGAATGCGCTATCCATCATTTGGATTGACAACCAAAGATTGTTTGGACACTCATTTTTACCTTTACAATAAAGATTTTACTACTTTATAATAGGATACCCACTAGAAACAAATATAGTACACTATAGTCTAGTAGTGCGCGCAGTGTTTAATGCAGTAATCCAGTCCACTGCTAAAACACACAGGCACGAAACCAGACTGCTGCCGCACGAGAGATGCATTTAACTTCCTTCTCACTGACATGTTTATAATACCTGAACTGAGAGAGAGAGAATGTGTGTGTATGGTCATACATACCAGACACTGCAGGTCTACAGGAAGTGTGAAACAGACATGAGCCAGAAAGACAGAACGCCTCGTTTGCTTACAAGAGTAGTGAAGAGAAAGAGAGGGATGAAAGGAAGGGAGAGAAATGGGCTGAGAAGAACAGAGAGCAACGAACTGTGCATGATGTGGCTCTTTTTATTTTATATTAAATCATTGGGAAATAACAATAAAATTGTACACAAAAAAAAAAAAAGGAAAAAACAGAGCAACTAGGATGAGTAAGAAGCCAAAGAGAGACAGAAACAGAGGAAGGTGACGAGGACAAAAGACGACTGAGAAAACGCCGTTTAGGAAGGTTGAAACTATTTTCCACTCAGCGAGCGTCCAAGATTTGCTCACCTACTCAAGCCCAGCAATTTCTTGTGTGTGTGTGTGTGTGTGTGTGTGTGTGTGTGCGCGCCCCTGCCTGTGTTATTTTTGGCCATGACAACCGGGTGAATATTTTGTGGAAAGGTTCCCAAACGTCTGCACAGAAATGTAAATGTGATGACTCCTAATTGTTGTTCTTTTTTGTAAGAAGTCGGCTTCTGGTGGCGTGTTTGTAAAAATGATGGGTTGAAGGGAGTCTGAATCTCTCTGGGTGCAAGTAGGTTTTATTTGACAGATGTGCTTGATGAAAAACACCTGGCTCTTAAGGTCAGAAATTTGGGGGGAAAAAAAATGCTTAATTTTTTAATTTTTTTAAAAAAATGATTTGGGATTTGAGGCTGTTTGAATAAAACTGATTTGAATTGAATGAATTAAGCCTTTATTTCGACAGAAAGTCCAAATTTACAGTCAAAAGTACAGTGCTGTATGTGTTGAAAAAGAAAACACCTAAAGCTGTAGGAAGGAAAAATGACCTTTTTTTTTTTTTAAACTTGACTCATATTAGAGATAGCGATATACATAAAAAAAGTCCCATTCATTCTTCCCTTAGACAATATTACGTGACTCACGGCTGGATCACTTCTACAGCTTGCATCGGCATGAAACTCCCGTTTGAATGATCACTACAAATTATTAACAACTGTGTATCCATTTCTATCTGGTTCTTTGGGGGGGGGGGGTTCCTACATCTCAAAAGGTGCATTTCATAAAAAAAAACAAAAAACATCCAAACACCGGGCTTAAAATTCTGTGATATTCGCCGCGGATGTCGGGAGACAGCTCAAGATTATGGTGTTGAGAAAACTAACAATACAATCTGCAGCTTAAATCACTTTGCTTTTGGATTCTCGGTCAGTTTTGGGTTAATGCAGCAACTATGGCGCCAGGTTTTGTTCATAAACTCAATGATGAAGCGTCACACTGAAAACAAAAGCTTATTAAAGTGGAAATCTGTGCACAATCCACGCTTAATGATTGGTAAACTGTAAGTGAAAGAATATTCATTGAAGCGAAGGAGTGCACGGTTAAGATCTGTTCTGGCAGTAATAAGACCTTCTTAATGGGCATCTGGCCAGTAGAATAAAAACAGGGAATTTTAGCTTTATAAGTTTATTGGTTTTAGTTATAATCTATACCGTCCTTTTCAATGCCATAAGGACAATAAACATAATCCCCTTCTGTTCTAATACGCCAGTTTCACTATGAGAATGTAAAGCTATGCTGGTTGGGGGAATTAAAATATATAGATCAATAAATAAAAACAATGCCATTTCCTCATAGAGCTTTTAGCTCATAGAGCCACTCAGTGTTGCCAACTTAGCGCGTTTGTCGCTACATTTAGTGAGTATTCAAACCCCACTAGTGACACACTTTCAAAGACGCGACTAGCGACAATTCCAACGACTTTTTCTGGAGTTATTGGAGACTCTCTGAAGTGAAAGCACATGTCCGTCTTACTCTTCTCAACGAGCAGCGGGTCACAGGCGGACCAATCCTCACGCAGCAGCCCCTCCCAGCTGCAGTCTGAGCCAATAGCTACTTTCCTTACTAAGGAGTTGAGCTGGCAACACAGACGTGAATGAGCGAGCTACAAATGAGCAGAGCGTTGCCACGGACAGTGAGCACGAATTTGTTGAGAAAGCACGTTAGGCAGGCAGAACTCAAGAAAGTAGCAGTCTAGTACGACGTGATGACGTCACGAATATGCAAATTTACGCACGACGTCATCCGGCGACATTCAGCGACTTTTTGGCCAGGCTTTAGCTGCTTTCCTTTGGAAAACGGTTGGCAACACTGGAGCCGCTGTCCTTTCAGTGGCCTTTTGTACCGGAGATCGGAGTCCGTACGGATGAACGGATGGATGCTTCAGATGTGTTTACGGACATTGGTGACATTTTGTTGCTGGGAGTGAAGTTGGGGCTGGAGTGGAGGCAGAAACCTCAGAGAGAGATGGACAAACAAAACCTAAACTATCTGCATGGAGAGATACCACCTGGGAGGGGGGCATGTTCTGATAAGTCATGGGGTCACAGAAATATTAAAAAAGGTCATGTGTCCTCTTTTAACTGAGCTGCACATAAAAGCCAGTCAGTCACCCAGTTACAGCGGTGCCACAGTTTCCCTTTGACCAGTAAGGCGAATCATGCGAGCAGACCTCCACCATGCGACCCCTGAGAGGTCCAGCAGGGCTGGAGGTAAAACGCGCTGTGATGCTTTCATTTGTAGGTTGCAGCTTGAGTCCCTCACAGTGACGTCAACATTATGTAACCTGCATCCTCGCCGCGCATCGACTTTTCACTTCACTTTTAGCTCTGAACTGCCTGACACCGAACACTCACACACTCCCACCACCTGGCTTAGACGCGCGCGCACACACACACACACACACACACTGATGCATTCAGAGACGTTATCTCCTGGAAATTGATGCACATGCACAAGTGGTTCTCACACGTGGCCACGGATTGACACATTTCAAATGTTACCGGGAATTGCGGCATAAAACGACACAAAGTTGCAGCAGGTTGTCCCAACTTATCTTATTACATTTACAGGCGTGCTCACCTTCAGTTTCACCTCCAAATAAAGAGATCATCTGGTTGTTGGTTTGGTGCGGCTGACCGCTTGTGTTTTTTTGCCCTCGTCGCAATGTTCCCACATCTCAACAGTTAATTATTGGTAGTAGAATTTTATAAAACGATGGGCAAAACCCAAGTTGTAAAGAAACAGAATGAGCCTTTAAGAATATCTGTGTCCATGCGCTATTGCACCGTGAATCAGATCAAGGAGGACATTCACATTTGACACCAGAGACCATCTTTAAACGGGTTATTACAGGATTATTTTATCAGATGATAATGTTGCTCTGTGTCTGATGGGTGTGGAAACGGACCAACGTTTGCTATATTATATAATATGTCAGGATTGTGTGTCTGTCAGTTTGTTCTACTCCAGCTGATCACATTCACCCTCAATCTGAATGCTACTAAAGAGGACTGGCAACCATGCTGTCACTGATGACATCTGAAGTCACCAACTGCTGACAGGTGTCCCTTTAGCAAGGCAATTGAACACCAGCAACAGATAAATGTATTTTAGCTGTATGAATGTGAGCGATATGAGGGAACAAACGTTTTCAAAAAGCCCATGTGATCGAGTTAATGAGCCGACTTAACAGCGTCGTTCTGCAGCAGACCCGAGACCAACCTTTATCCTCGGCAGCGTGTAAGAACTCAGGCGCATGAATCACTTACAGTAAGTACATCAGCAGAAGGCCATCTCCAGGCTCCCCTGTATATCACAGTCTCCCCAAGGCCGAGTTTAAGAGCAGCAGCGAAAAGAAAGTTTTACAGCAGGCGGAGAAAGGGAGACTTTATCTGACAAGTCTGCAAGTGCACAGAGTCGATGTGTCCTCAGCTGCTGCACTTGTTTTCTTTGTGCCATTATACTAATGTTAGAGCGCTGTGCTTATAGTAATCATGCTCAATTGGTACCTGCAATTATCTGGAGAAAAGTATATATATACACATACACACACACACACATACATACACTTTACTTTACTTTTTGGCGTCCAGGATTCATTTAGCTCGTGAAAAATAAGGTGAATTAAAAATAGTCGTCTACAGTTATTTCAGTGTGTCAGATGCACATTTAATCAACGTTTATGTAAGTATAATTGCTGGATAAGACTTGGATCAGGATCAAGGCCCAAAAAAAAAAAAAAAAAATGAAAAACACACTTGATTAGGACCATACACATGGGGACGTTGTGCATCAGGATATGGTCCCATTTACTAGGGTAATTTTACCACGTCCTCTTTCTGGATCGCTCAAAGGGACAATGATTCTCAGCGAGCGATGTGCGGCAGAGCCTTCATCACGAGACTCGGCTGATCGTTCACAAAAGCCCAGTCATGAGCTGCTCCTCCCACTGTCTCGACTCAGCAGAGATAGTATTTCACTTCCGAGCTCATTCAGCCAACAGCAGCGATGAGACGGCAGACCCGCAACGCTTTACATCTGCCCAGTTGTTCCTTAACTGTCCCTTCATTTGTCCTCTGGCGTGTCGCCGACAAACAAAAAGGCACTTCTGTTGTGCCTGTGTCTGGATGTGAACCGGCCCCCATGATTATATCACCGAAACACCCAAACCACATGCCATAAATTGCACGGCGCGTAAAAAAGACTTCTTAATGGCGTATCCAAGTCATTGCATGGTTTTTACTGTTAATTAAAATTTCATTTACGGGAGTCGGGTAGTGAGAAAAGAAATCTGCTGTCTCAGCAGTCTGGGAAACATAATGGATGCTTTATGAATTGTCAGTGAAATGGAAAGAAAAAAAAAAAAGTTTATAGACAGTTGGGACACAGAAATGGCAGCCATTGTGAAATTTAAACAAGGCTTGGCTCTCGTACCATAGTGTGGTTTGTGAGGTGGGCTCTTTCATAGCATGCAGGCAACAACCTAAGAGTCTATATTTCACGCTAAAGGCAACGATCTCAGCCTCTCTCATGCACCCATTCATGAAACCGGACATGAACGTCTCATTTGTGGATTACATACATGTGCTGCCCCACGCGTGAGCGAGGGTCGTCTTGCATGGTCCGGTTTGCCACTTTCATTTTCTCTCTGTCTACAGCCGGGCTCCACATGCCTCAGCTACATTAAGCTTCATGTGTTTCCAGTTACAATACGGGCCCAGTGTCCGCTGCTCAGTAATTAGTCTGAGGTGACAGAGTAGCAATACAGCACATCCAGCAGCAGTAAGACGGTCATAAAGACGTGGTTCGGGGTGTGCTTTAGTGCCAGGCCGACGTCTTTAACCCTTAATTCACCACAGTGAAATGTTGTATGTACTGTAAAGTGTCCAGAAATAGGAGGTGGAACAGCTCTTCAGAGCACTCAGACAGTGCGTCCAAATTATTTCATTCGGAGGTAAAACTGAACCTGACATGTTGCTAATGATCCCTCACTGCACAGGAAGCCAGTGTGCGAACAACTACGGCAAGCACAGGAGGTCAATGCGGAACCAGGAAGTCCGCCTGTAAACCGTGATGGATGTTTACAACGGACCGTTTGGGTAATCTATTTACTGTTCTCTTTCTCAGATAAGTTTGGCTAACAGGAAGGACTGTTTACAACACCACTGGACCTATCTTTAGCAACGTCGCCACACTTTGAGATCCTAGCAATTACTTTGGTTGCTACAATGTTATCATTACTGACAGAACCGAGGGGCCGAAATGCACAATACGAAAAATAAAACCATAGCAATACCATAATAAAGAAGAAAGTTCTAGCAACAATATGGCTTAAAGCTGCATTATTGACACATCCAGCAAACAGAGCAACGTGATCACCTCATGAATGCAAGTCCAATTTTCCCTCTTTTTGTGGCTCTGGTTTGGTCTCCACCAACTCCTAAGGAAAAAAAAAAAAATCTGGCTCTTTACCTGCTAGATGTTCCACTATGTTCACCAGCTGGTCTCTAGCTGTGTCTGTCTACTGTTTGGTGCTGAGCAGGTCGTGTACGGTGGATTTATCGCAGCTTGTTTGATGAAAAACAGCTGCTGCTGCTGAGAGTGAACCAGACAGGAAATGTGCAGAAAACACCAAAACTAGGAGCTAAAAGAGGTTATTCGCAAAAGTGAAAGTCCTCCCTACCCAGAAGTGAGTGATCAGAGTGTCTTATTTCCATATCCGTTATATTATTGGGTTATTATTCCTGATTAATTAAAACCCATACGTCATTTTAATGTCGTAACTGGTCAAGGTGAATTTCACCCAGTTTATCTATACAGCTTGAAAATGCTTCATACTGTATTTCATTAGCAGATTGTGTGTTCCGTTTGTAAAATATTTATCTGCAAAGTAACTAGTGATACATTGTATCTGTAAAAACAGCATGAAATGGTATCTCAAAGTACAGTACTTGAAATGGCTACAGAACCGTGAACTGCACCAAATCCATTCACCAACAAGTAGCCTTACTTTGCTTTGATCGTGTCAAAGTACACCTTTTATCTAGAAAGCAGGATTAGAAAACAGCAGTCAAAACTCCCAAATAGACAGCACTACTTACACAGGTAAAGTTACATTTTCATTTATTCTGTTTGTGTACCGCAAGAGCCAACGCTGCAGGTAAATAGTGCAACAACGGCAGCTATCATTACTGTACAGTTTCTGCTGCTCTGCAATTTAAGTGTTCTTTGCACATTGTGTATAATGTTCTCATAATATTGTACGAGGCCATTTACAACCCTGAAACCAAATAAAACAGGTCACAGAGTCACAAAACCTATTCTCACATTGTAGTATGTCATTTTAAAAAGATGACACACACACGACGTTACAATAGCTTTTGAATTGCAATCAGCAATTATGTGCTGAGCGAGTCTTGGGACAGAGCCAGGTGTTAAGACAGAAGGCTTTGAAATTTGCCTTCTACTATCCAGCAAGGACACTTACGACACAATCACCACAGTCGCGCCGAAAAGGAAAGCAGCGCTCCTATTATTGCGAGATTAGTGAAAGCTGCAGAGCAAACACACAGATTTAAGAGAGAGAAAGTTATCTTGGCTCGACTCTGACACGCATACCAGGCAAAAAACACGTGGCATCCTGGATCTATATCCTGTCAGACAGCTTTGACACGTGTTAGCAGGAAGATCAACACCGGAGTGTTTAAACTGCTCACACGTGCAGCATTTAGCATGTAGGGTTTGGATAAATGTTCCATTTTGAAACTGGTTCCAGGTCGGCAAAATACCCAGATTCTCCAAGTTCCGACACTAATGAATCTCCTCTTTTTATTAGCAAAAATAAAATGTACAAAACATTCAGGTTGCAGGCTTCTTACCTTTAGCCAGCTCTGACTGATGCTTTTTCCGGTTGAGAAGCATTCACTTCAATTTTATTTATATAAACGCCAATTCATAAGAGAGGTTCTCGCAGTTGACTCGCCCTATGGAGCAGGTCCATACCGTACTCTTTAGAATTAGTATTTGCAGAGACCCAACGTTTCCCACCATGAGCAAGCGCTTGGCGACAGCGGCAAAGAAAAACTTCCTTTTAAAAAGGCAGAAACCTCGAGCAGAACCAGACTCCATCTCAACCCCGCTGCCAGTAAATTTGGAGACCAGTAAACCTGAAACATGTGTGATCCACTTTAAATAAAACATAAAAATATTGATTAGAGTAGCTTTAAATGTAGAAAAACTGAATTGTGTCTTCAAGCTTGAGACACAGGACAGCACTGAGTTTTTCCAAGTCTTTTTTTTTTTTTTTTTAAATAAACCAAAAAGTAGTATTTGGTACACCCATGCACTCAACCCTCTCCCCTGGGACTGACTTGTGGTACAAGAATGTCATGTGTCCTGGGTTGGAAAATTACGTAGTCAAGGCAGAAATTACGATTCATCCAAAATGCATTTGACAATTTAAATAAGTAGTATATAAATATATTTAGTAGGAAACAGGTTTGTGTCACATATAATCAACTTACTTCTTAACTTTCCACATGTGGCCTCACAGTTACGGGAGCTAAACAGAACCGTGACTCTGCTAATGTGGCACAGTTCACATTCAGGTCAGTGCTGACACGAACACACACACACACACAGATATCAATCATCGTCTTTTTGAAGCTGCCAGAGTAGAAACCTCTAAATATTTTATTCTGTTTCCATCAGAGCTTTTAAAAAAAAAAAGCAAAAAAAAAAAAAAAAAAGCACCCCACTGGGGAGCTTCACCCCGAGGGACTAGATTAGATGATTAGCGCACCTTTCACACCCCACAGGAGGCGTCATTACAACTGCCTGACTACAACCCGGGGTCCTCTCACATAATGTTACAACCCCGCAGTCACCCTCATTATCCAGGAGCCCTGCCACACAGACAGAGAGAGCATCGCCGCAGACGCCACCACTGGCATCGGCGCTGCCACGGCGTGTTTACGGCTGCTGTCACATCCTGACGAGGCACCCAAACATCAGAAATGTTTTGCAGCGAGCGGTGCGTCACGGAGCGCTCTCCACACTTTTCCATGAATCTGTCAGGACGTGCTTCACAGAGGGAAGGGGTGAACGCCGGGTCAGCGCGTCTAGCATTTTTCTCAGCATTCTCAGGGCATCCTAATCAGTGTCTGGGCCTTTTTTTTTAGAAGAAGGCGTTTGTTGTGAAGGTGGGGGAGGGGGGGGGGGTCAAGAAGCCAGTGGGGCAGTAGAGACAGCTGCCTGCTACAGAGAGCCCACAGGCTTCAGTCGAGTCGTCCGTCTGAACGGTTTCTTATCAAAGAGCGAAGGGCAGCTCACCTGGTAGAGCGCACGCCCCAATGTACAAGGCTGAGGCCTTAACGCAGCAGCCCGGGTTCGATTGCAGCGTGCGGCCCTTTGCTGCACGCCACACCCCCCTCCCACGTTTCCTGTCTCTATCGAATGAAAAGGCAAAAAGCCACCCAAAAAAACCCATAAAACAAATCAAAGGAGCGAGGCCCGTCACGTCTCCATCCGCCCGGCTCTGCCTCCAGCTGCTGAACCTACTCTACTTTTTAAATTATCTCCTGTGAGAGCGGAGCAGCCGTCTCATTAGGTCTGTCAGCAGGGACGAGGAGCAACCTGCGGTAACCCCCTGCCACTGGTTTCTCACTCACTCTTCTTTTCAGCCAAGCACTTATCCTGCTGCTCTGTCCTACCTCACCCTTCTATCTTTCTTACTCTCTTGGGTGCAAGAGTTTTTTTGTATTTAATTATCAAAAGAGGATTGGTTTGCTTTTAAGGTTAACTTCAAGGAAATTATATTTCCATAGCCCAATTAATGTTACTACTAAAACATATGTAGCCCTAAATCTTTATTTCTTTCTTTTTGATGCTTCCCTTTATCTTCCCAGCACTTGCATTCTGCAACCTCACCATTTTGTGTGAAATGTGTCTCTCTCTCTCTCCCCGATTGTCAATTTGTTGCAAGTAGATATGTAATGTCCAGCAGCAGGAGGAGGGAAACAGACAGGGTGTATACTTAAATTTCATTGGTATTGCACACACTTTAATTTTTCTAATGTGCATCCCGTTGGCTTTTGTCCATTTTCGGTGCATCATTTTCCTCCAGGGATCAATAAGAATATTCTGTCTTGCTTCACAGACACTGACAGCCATTTCTAGAAAATTGTTGTTACAAGATGATTTGTATTAAAAACAAGTTTTACCACACTGGCAATTTTCCAGTTTTTTTAAACAAACAAATATAAAAGACCTTCAGGACTATAATGTTAATATCAGGAGACAAAAAGTACTCGCTAAGAAAGATTTCTACTTCTACTGCTTACTACTATTTCATCTCATCTCCCCCATCTCCGTGTAAAATCTGCTCATTTTCGGGATTTGACAAACGCAGGAGTCAAACTCCGGTCACTAGTTCCACAGCAGCGGGGGCCTGGGAGTGCTGCGAGAGCAAAACAGACCTGCTGCATTTCATTTCATCTTCCACACACAGAGAAGACTCCGACACCCAGCAAGAAAAAAAACCAAAAAAAACACAAACATGTTTCTCGGAGAATGCTGTGAACACGGGTTCATATCGAGGCCGGCGAGATAATGAAAGCAGAGAGAGAGGCAGGAACTTGTTTACAACAAGCTCTCTCTACCCCCCCCTCCCCCCTCTGTTCCATCCTGATCGTCTCTGCTCTGAAGTCTGAATGAAGTCCAACGGGGAGAGCCAGAAGTACAATTACCGGGGAATGATTGCTACATGTTGTTGACAATGATTCGCCATAGAAACACAATTTCTCAGGTTATTAAATAGGCCTTCCCATCTGAGATGCAGTTTATTCTTAAACCTGCTGGAGCCAATCAATGCGGAGCGCTCCGGGCTCCTCTCCATCATTTAATTACTCCTCTGTCAATCAATGGAAAACACATTTTTAGGAAAGCCGATCAATATGGAGAGGTGACTTAACTAACGAAAGGGATTGTTACCTCACTGACTGACAGATACGCTGAAAGACAGACCCACAATACACACACACACACGCACACAGCTATAATGAAAGTGGATGTATTGAATGTGATACAGTTTAATGTGCCTCTGCAGAGCCGAGTCAACAACCGGAACGCTTTTGTACTTTCCGTTTTCAGTCAAGCCTCCTCACACTGTCGAGTGTTTGAGTGTCCACGGATTCTCATTACTAAAACTTACAAGAGCACGCACGAAAACAGTGCAAATCTGTACGAGGAGACTGAGAGTAGCTGCAATCATTTGTATTATTGAAAAAAGGACCAAAAGAAGGTCTCTGGGCACACAACTGAAACGCTCCTTTAGCCTCGGAGCGGGCGGACCGGTGTACATGTTTGATTGACAGCTGAGCCGACGGGGACGCAGGGGCACGATGTAAACAAAGTTGTGGGGCACCCTGGTGGGCTAGAGATCCAAGTGCCCACCATGAACCACAACGTGTGGCTGGGGACCGTCGCTGAAGGTCATCTTTTTCACCTCACTTCCAGTCATCTCTCTCTCTCTAACGTGCACGCTGCGTTGCACTGGTGACAATGACGTAGACAGGCAGTGTTTTGTTAGAATTGGTGTTGAAGAATGAGCAACTAAACAGACTGATGGTAAGCTATTAGTCATCTAGCCTGCATATTGACATTAGCAGTGTGCTTTTCCCTGTTGTCCCCGAGTCAAGTTCAGAGCGATGCTCCTGGCCTATGAGACCCCCACTGGTTCTGCCCCATCATATCTTCACTAACACAGACCTGTGCTCCTGCCAGGTCCCTGCGCTCTGCAGACCAACAGCGTCTGGTGGTACCATGGCAACGAGGAACAGGATCCCTCTGGAGCAGCTTCTCTGGATCCGTTCCACATTGGTGGAATGATCTGCCTGCTGCCGCCTTTAAAAAGCTCCTGAAGACGCATCTCTTCCACCAACACCTGACTGACCATCACTGACTTCTTCTTCCTTTCTATCTCTTTTCATAGAGGAAAAAAAACCAAAACAAATAACCCCCTTCCTCTCCTCAGCTCTGTATCCTGTGGTGGGCTCTAACAGACTACTTTCTGGTGCTCTTATGCTTCTTGTTACCTTGTGTTGTTATAATAGCTTCCATTGTCTTCCTCACATGTGAGTCGCTTTGGATAAAACTGTCTGCTAGATGACTAAAGGTAACTATTTGGTTGGTAGCTTGTTCAGCAAGCTGAGGGGCAACAACAGGACGCGTGTCCATACTTGTAGATAAGACCGATATTAGTCAGAGAGCTAATGGGGTTTGTTGTTCAAAGACTGCTGTCCGGCTGTTAAAGTTCCCCTCCAGAGACATTTTCAAGTACATAAAAATACTCGCTGTGATTAATATTTTGTTTAACAATCTTGTCCCACATAAGACATTTTCGCTTTGTTTTTTTAACGCTGGAAGCACATCTACTCTTTGTACCAAATTCTGGATCTATGAATGCCCCCGCCCACCACCGCTGCACTTTCGGTTGACCAGAGAGAACATGAATGCGGGTGAGGGGCATACATCCATGGTGAGCGAGCGGTGCGAGTCAAAAAGGCTAGCGTTACAGGAAACATCAGAGAGACGGAGCTGTGCATGTTCGAGCCTCAGTCAGACCCGGATGAGGAGTCTGTTGTTCGCCAAAACCGGCGACTAGGAGATGCCTCAGAATGGGAAGTTTTATCTGTTTATGTTGTTTTTATGCAGTAATATCTGCTACGACGTTACAGTGCACAGACGCCTCCCCGTTCAGTAGAGGAATGTGAAGACACCTCTCCAGTGAGAAGCTTGGCACAGATACAAGCCAGTAAAGTCAAGGGCGGACACTTTAGGCGCAGCGTGCAGCTCTGGCAGGGAGTTAGCCTGGATCCCCAACTCTGAATCTCTGCCCGCATATTTGATTTTTCTTATTTACAGCAATTCAAATATGCCTGCTCTTGTGCCCATTAATGGCAGATTGAAAAAAAACCCACAAAAAAAAAACAAAAACGGAGCCAATCAGAGGGAGTGGCAATAGTGACGGCAATTTGACAAGTAAACGGCGACAAGCATGGAGGAGGTCAATGCAGCTGTACAGGTTGTTCTAAGTCGATCGCCATATTTCCTGGTTAGACATAATAAACGCTGACTGCTCCTAGCAACCGTTACTGCTAACCACTAGGGCTGCCGCTCTCCCCGAAAACACATTAAGCTCAAACAAATTGGACCTAACACGTAATTTGGTTCGAATCAGTACGAAACTGCAAACCACAAAGCTAAACTAACGCTGTCAAACTGAAGCGGGGGGGGGTCACGTCGTGCCTCAGATTATTCAGATTTGTTGGTCATGATAATGTTACTGTGAGGCTGCTGCATTTTCAAAAGCCAGCAAACAGCCATACCTTCCACCCACTATTTGTGCAGCCATGTTGGCGAATCCAAAATGCCTCCACGTACTGTTCACTTCCACACTAGTTCGGTGCCATGTTCGACAGCAGATCCGCTCTCTGCTAAGCTCTACTAAATAAAGTTTATGTCGACTGAAAATGGGCAACATGAACATGATGGCAGACTAAATAAAGTCAAAACAAAATTAGTTGGTTTTGAGCAGGCGGAAACACAAGTGAAAAAAATCCACTGACAGTATTGCTTTTGCCTCTACAATCTCCATCTATAATCTCAGTGTTTATTTGTATAATTTATTTTATTTCTCCAGGCCATTGTGTGCCCTTTTAGTGCCATAGCCTCCCTCACATCCGCCAGTCCTTCATTACCACCAGCAGCTCTGAGCCTATTTAAAAGTTGAAACTGTTACAGGTCAGTTCTTGCCATGAGCTTTGCTTATGGGGAGCTGGGGGCGGGTTTGGACCCATCCTGGACCCTGTACGACAGTGATACACTAGTTACACGGCGGATTAATTAAACTGGCGCCTACTGTTCAGACACAAGAGGAGAGCGGGATGAAAGGAGGGAAAGGTTAAAAGACAATTAAATGAAATCTCTCTGGCACACAAGACCTCTCCGATGCTCAACACACACACACACACACACACGGTCGACTCGGGGGATCATCCGTCATTGGCTTGAGACATGGAGACGGTTTCATACTGCTGCGACCATCATGAAAGGTGTGGAGTAATTGACCTCCGCTTGGTGATCGATCCATTGATGACAAATAGGACGGATCACATGACTCCATCCGTGTGTGTGTGGGGGGCAATGTAACCTGTTCTCATATCGTCGTTACAGTGTGATCAGCTGACTTCCCCTCTGTTTGTCATCGATGACCGTTAGCGCCTGTCTCTTAGCAAAGGCGAGGTGTTTAACGCGACTGTTGCCGTGCCGACCTGAGTGCATCATCTGCAGTTTCTCACCCTGTATAAACATCCTCCTGTAGTTCATTCAGAATACAAACTCTCAGCCCAGAGTCAGAGCACCGTCCTGTCACGATGACACACTGCAGGCAGCCAGGAACACACTCACACTCACTTGTATACACACAGAAGTCCAGACCTTGGAGACTAAGCCACTTGTCGGAGCTGTACACACACACGGGAAAGTTTATTCGGGTATTAGACACGAGGTGACCAGCAAAGCAGCAACCAACACAGCTGAAGGTTGAAGCCACACCTGAAGTGCTTTAAGCCGCTGGATTAAGTCGGGGATATACTTGCTTTCAACCTGTTTGGATGAGCACGATGGCTACCATGGGTACCCTGCATTACCTCTGAACTTCAGTGGTGCATGTCTTCAAAAATGCTAGGAACGCCACACTCCCCGTAAAACGCAACCAAGCCCGAGAACAATGGGGGGCAGTAAATCAGGATGTGAAGTCAGGTCAACAGAAGACTGAAGAAACAACATCAAATAACATCTACGTCTCTAGATGGCACAACTACGTCTTTTCCTGAGACACCTAACTAAACATGGCTGCAGGTTTACGTCTTGCAAAATCAGAAGCTCTCAAGGAAAACTGTTGGTGAATATACTTTTTAATCCTCCAGCAACGAGCATGCTAGAATGTGAACACGGACGACTGTCTGGCAGCCAAACATCCACCTGTAGGTTTGAAAAGCAGCTCTGAAAAGTTTGTAGCTTGCTTTTTCCACAGAGGACAGCAGCTGTAGGGGATTCATGGCCCTTCTAATGGACCCCAGTCCACACGCCGGGGCAAATTCACAAAGAATGAATTGCGGCCGCTGATAGTACCATGAATTGCGGATCATTTGCAACCGCTATCTGCCCCGTCCGATTCACAAGAGATATTGTGGCTAATGATATTACGGAGTTTTGCAGCTAAATGCAACTTGCCTTTGTAAAATGTTCACCTGCAATTCTCCGTAGTGGTCCCAGTGATAATTGTTCTTAATGTGTACTGAAGAAGCAGATCATTTGAGTCAAAAAATGTTATAAATGCAGATCCAAGAATAATACTTAGTAGAGATGTTTTATTTGAAAGAGAAGTTATTCTATTTATAATTATTTCTAATGATGATTCGTTGCTATCTGTGGGCTGTCTCTATGACTCCCTCTGAATGGAGTGATTGTTATTTGGGGGCTGGAACTGAACGCCCTCCCTCCTGCCTCTGGGCGCGTGGCGAGCTGTTTTCTCTCCTCTGCTCTCTGCTGGACTGTTACACTGCGTAACCACCGTCTGCGTTTCTCACAGCAGCAGGTTTTGTGTTTTACAGTTTCATTTCCTCATGGCGAGTATCAGGTAGTCTCTCTGCCACCTGTGCGCACATGATGCGACGCGCCCCTGGCAACAATCGCCGCTGCCATGATCACTGTAAAGTCCAGGCGGGACGCCTCTTATAAATGCGCTTCAGTTACCACCAACTCTCTGAAGACGCAAATAATTTCACCCTAACTGCGTGTGTCTGCTAGCGCTGGGGTTTCTCAATTTTACCTTGTTTTTCCCAGGGAGGCTCATTTGCATAGAAATGGGCCACTGTTGCGCCAAATGTATGTCTATTACCTAATTTACATACCTGCAAATAGCACCAGATCACCAAGAGCTATTTGCTTGGCAGCGCAGTTAGGGGTGCAGTTCACCCTTTGCAGGTGCTTTGAGAATTACGCGGTTTCTTTTTGTCGTACTTATGCAGGACTAGCGGCCGCGCTCTCTTTTTGTGAATTCGCCCCTCAAAACGTTGATAGAAACTCCCCAAACACACGTCGCCTTTCCAATAAATTGCTAAATAGTTGCTGCGGAAGCGTCATAGCTATGATTAGGCAACGCCTTAACACAGAAGTAGTGTGTTAAACTATGTTGTGGAGAAACTATCGTTACCAGAATTATGAACACTGCCATCAGTTTGACTGGCATGACCCCCTGACCTTTCGTTGGGACAAGCATTTTGCACAATTGTTGCTCCACTAATGAAAAACGGCCAACATACGTTCTCAGAGCTTTTAGGTGACATCTTTTGCTTGTTTTGATATATAATTTACAATATATATATATATATATATATAACAGAGAAAAGTTGCAGTTCCTCATATTTGAGCTGGACTTTTTACTTGATAAAAAGGACGAAGTTATTATGAAAAAAGTTGTCACTTTTTTTTTTCCCCCAATAAACCAATCAATTAACTAAGTAACTGTTTTAGTAGTAATCACGGATCTAATCGACGTGGCAGTCTCTAGAGGCCACTGCTAGACGTATGTTAAATATGAAATGCCGCTAAAATATTCTTATTTCGTGTTCATTCTTGGAATAGTCCCACACATTCAAGACCGGGGATAATAAGCAAGAATTAAACAGAACGCTATCAGCCCCTAGAAACAATGAACATGAATACTGTATCTATTTCTCATCTGTTTTTGAAATCACTACAGCTTCAGCTACAGAGGGATTTTTCTCAGTTGGGTACACGACACGAGTGCCAACAAGCCAGTTTTAATAAACCTCGGTCCTGGGGGCCGAGAGTCTTAAAACCTAGTTTGAGACCCGGGCTTTTATAGTGATTTCAGTTAGGTATAGTACCATCCACATCTCAAAATTAACAAAAGTTAATTCAGTGTTTGAAGGTTTCAGCAGAAATAAGCTCAATCGACGTGACAGGTTCCCCTCAGAGGAACCAATTACGCTGAATTCATTATGGAGGCAGAAAATTATCCAGAATATTTTATCCACAACTTGAGCAACCGTTGCTCCGAGGGACAAGAGTCACTCAGACCCAACATGAGCCAGTCGAGTAACGACAGGGTTTTTTTTTTTTCCCAGAATTCTATTTAAATTTAAAATGAAGTCAAACATTTTTAACTTTGGAATCAACAGTGAATTTTGAGATGTTAACTACCGTCCACATGAAATGCTATTCAGTAGAGATTTGATGCCTGTTTGTGATCAGACTGCATGTGGAACCTGAAACGTTTCTCAGCTCCTCATTGGACACAAAAAGGTCGGTGGTTTACGCAGTGACAAATTGATTATCCGATAGGGGGCCTGATCAATTGACTGATCGAGTAGCCACTTCAAAAGCTGATTAAATTGATTTGCCGCAAATTAAATCCCCCCCCCCCCATGTGGAGTGAGGGTGGACTTGGCTCGACACTCAAGGTGAACGCTCACTCCTTCGTGACCAACTTCATGGAGTCAGAAGAGCACTGACAAAACGTGAAGAAACCGGTTTACGGCCAAGACGAGAGAAACCACACAAGCCTGAACGAACATTATTCACGGGTCATCACCTGAATGCAGTGGAGTGATAGCTTATGAAATATAAGTGATATATATTTGGAAAGTGCTAGTGAATATGTCAAACTGAATACATCACATGGCCAAAAGCATCCGCTACCGACCTCCTGCGTTTCAACAGCAAAGAATTGATTTGTGTTTCATTACGTGTTCACAATGTGACAATATGTGGCCGTGTTTGATCATCTAAAAAACACAGACGCAGTGGAGACTCACTTGGTTAGGAACACTGTTCCACACAGCCCAGTTTTCCAGGACCTGTGCTTATTATTTTGCATCAAGCGGATTGTTTAAAATGATACTATCAACAATTATACATTTTACATACTTGGGGGAAAAGTTGGTGTTTTGATTCATGTTGATAAATCAGATTCCAGAACAACAAAAGCAAAAGTCAGCTGGTTTGGTGGTTGTCGCAAATAATATTAACGTGCTAAAGATGGTCTTTTTTTTTTTTTCTTTTTTTTTAAATTTGGATATCTGTGGTGGCGTCAGACCATGTGAGCTATAAATAAATAAAATAAATAAATAAATGTGGACGTGTGTTCCCAACTCTGAGAAAAAAATAACTGAGGAAGTAGCACAGTTGCTTTAACTTTGAGAAACCTATAAAAGAGGCCGCACTTCAGCACACAGTATTTCATGCGTTAGAAACCCAGTAAATTAATCCCTGCTCTGCACGGCTGAATGAATGGCCTAATCAGGAATATCTGATTGTTCATGGAGTCTCACACACACAGGATCTAATTTAGCATTTCTAGAGATGTATAGAAAACACACACAATGAGGAGGTAGTACGGTGTGACTAGCATGGTAAGAGGAAGTATTGATTAGTGGACTGTGCATGATTGTTGGTAATCTGACAGCCCTGCTGCTCAAACACACACAATAATCAAATAAGCACAAAATAGTCCCACACGCAAATACGCAACTTCTACATCCTATAAAACACAAACACCCAAACACTCGTGTTCTGAATGTTAATGGTGAGAGCCTGCAATAATTAAACAGTAGTGAAATTTAATTTCACACACACACGGTTGATTTATGATTCTGAACGCAGCGTACACATACATGGATCTTAACACTCATCCTCCTGTGTCCACTCTCCCACCCACACAGTCTCACTTAATAATGATTAATCTCATAGAAAGCCCAGGCGTGCTGAATAATGGATGCTTGGCTCCATTCTTGCAGTTTAAATATATACATATTACCCCATGAATAATTAACGCCTTAATTTCACAGCTGTCTCTTAAACACAGGGTGGAAAGGAGAAAGGACTTAGCCATCCTCTCACTGGGTGTATAACGATATTTCAACAAAGTCATCCTCGTTCAGGTTCCCAGCTGGCACTAACATCTACCAAGAACTGGCAAGTTAGACTCTATTTTGATTTGTTGATTTTCTTCCTCAGAAAAACAGCAGCGATGGTTGGCCGTTCGAATGGCCAAAACAACGCATGTTTCTGAGCACATGACCAGGTGTTGTAGTAGCCATTATGACTGTTGTATGTCAGAAACAATAGCAAAGCTAACAATACGACAAAACCTCAACAAAGCCTTTGACTCTTTGGTCTCTCTTTGACTTGGCCAAGAGGGACCACTGTTCACATCCCGGGGGCCCACCCTGTGCTCGGGTGCTGACCGACTGTAGGCACCAGAATTAAACCTCGCATCAAATTAAAAGAGGAAGGAAATGGGGGTTTGGGCTCCGTCTCGTGCACCAGGTGCGAATAATCACTCATGTATTGCATTCTATCCGTAACAGTTGTAATAGAGCCATTACAGAACATTTATGAAACAGAGACTCATGTTCCAAGTGCCAAAAACCAGCTAGCATTGTGACACAAAAAGGCATCTGTTGTGCTTGTCCTGGATCCTCTAGTTGCCGGTTCCTATTACTTTCTGGCCTCCAAACTATCTCAGCATGCCCCTCCATGTTGGCTCAACTTCCCAACAACACGTTGAAACCAGGACAGAGCGACCGCAGCCAGTGGAGATTAAACTGCGATTAAGTAAATTACTAAACAGGTTCGAACTTCTCAGCAGCATCAGTGTTGATACTTGTGATCGTCAGACTGTCGGTGGGGCAGGGCGCTGATAGCACAGAGAGGATTAAGACATGGCTTTAATGTGGATTTGGTCCAAATGCAGGAGTAAGCTAATGATTCTCGGAGTCACAAATTATTGGTTTAGGAAACTGTTCGCTGTCTTTCTGGTTACCTTAAGTAGGTGAGAGGAAATCCGAGTGGGGCGGGCAGGACAAGGCTGGTTAATGCTAGACGGGATCCATCTTGTGAAGCCAGAACTACTTCTCGTCCAGCTCAAGAAAAAAAAAATAAAAAATGTAAACTAGGGCAACCTGTATCCGAGGTGAGTGATCTGCTCTGGTACTGTTCTGCTAGATTTGCTTAACTCGGTCTTGTCAGATGTGAGCGCCAAAATGAGCCCAGGAAGCTTTCACAGTTGCATAGCAATAATCTGACGCTTTCGCTCAAGTTTTAACTCTCTCACATCGTCCGACCTCATTTGTTGGCAATGCACAAATGTTGCAGTACGTGGGCGAGCACCAGCAACGGACTCCATCATTACTAGAGAAGATCGTATTTTATTATAACGATCCACTGCGTCTCGAACACCGTTTCCATCCAACTCTTGGTCTTCACTTCCGCCGCGCCTCTTTGGGAAACGGTTAAAAAAAAACAAACAACTAATTAAACGATAGTGATTACATTTCAGAAAGAGACGAGATGCCATGAAGATGGGAAAGAGCGAAGGTGTTGTAAAAATTAATTCGTTCAGTAAGAAGAAAACTGGATTCACAAAATAATAGACTGACAAATTACTTGCAATGTCCCTTGTGCCAGGAAGAGACAGTGTATGAACCGCCAACATCAAGTCCCCATTGCGAGTCCACAGGAGTAAAATTCATAACAGCTGCCCAACAGTAAACAGTTACTTAGGATGTTGTGTTGGCAGTACAGTCGCCTCGGACATTAGCAGTAGTATGATAAGAGGAAAACTAAATACTAAATGACCGTTCAACGATACCTACAGATAATGCTCCAACGAGGGGCCTTTGAGGAGTAGATGAAAGATGCCTGTTGATATTTGCTCGTCAGATGTCCGTCTGGAACTGTGGCAGTTAGCTGTGGTTGCTACTAGCAACAAAATGTTCAAGTGAAACCAACTGCTGGCAGCAGAATAGAGATCATTTCTGCCGGGCGCATTAGAATGAGGCAAAACCAGTTTCCGACAAGAACTGAACATTATAACCGTCATGGGGGTTTACGACAGCACTGGTAGGTTAGACTGCATCAACTCTCGGTGTCTTGCTACGGCAACGGCTGAGCACGTAGCTGCAGCGGCTGGTAGCTCCTTCTAACTTGCTACATCTAATTTTTTTCCGTCTTTATCGCTGAAACACGTAGGCCTATTAACTACCTATTCATCGGAAAAGGAAGCTGGGGTTCGGATTAAAAGAGCAAGGGATCTTGGGACGATGCACCCAGCCAGATCAGCCGGACCAGACACCACGGCGGGTGCTGTGACCGCCCGGGAGGCGAGGAAGAGGAGTCGAGCTGGCCCGGCTTGGACCTCAAGGCTGCTCCTGGCGGCGGCCTGGTCTGGACGAGATGGGACTCAGGCTGGCCAAATCTGAGACTGATGTGCGCACATCTTTACGGAGACCTGCGCCGCCACAAAATCCCGGATCAAGCACGGCGGACCGTGTTCTGAGCTGAAGGAAGCGCAAGGCTCCGGCGGGAGGCGGACTCTGTGTTTGTGGTGCTCAAACGCAGTGCACGTGGACGGACACTGTTGCCAGATGTCGAACATTTTACGTGAAGATAATAACCATATTATTATATTATTAACCCCCAGACAAATTCAAAAAAATGCACTGAATTATTTCCTGGATGCATGCGCGTATGTATATATGTAAATAACTGTAGGATATATATATATATATATATATATATATATATATATATATATAGAGTATGTGTGGAGCGTGAAGAGACTACTAACTGAAATGGACACAGAGCAAAAACACGTCTGGGCAGGAATGTTTTCTGCCCTCCAGTCCTTGCTGTAAGGCAGGTCAAATCCTGCAGGCTAATACTCAGTATTCGAAGGTATTTGCTGGAAACCGTCGCTGTGTTTGTGCCGCTGGAGCAGGAGTTTTCCCCCAAGGAGAGCAGAAGGAGCATCAACAACAGAAAAGTTTCCATACTGTAGCAGGGTCACGTCCAGTAGCACAGGGCGAGGATGTACAGGAGCAGAATTTATATAGCACAAGTATTTTAGTTTGACATAATATTCAGTTTATAATTGACTTCCTTTCATAATGAGATGCAGATGAATAGCTGAAAACATGATGTAACATAAATAACTGGTAAACAGCTGCTGCCACTGAAATGCTGCACAACACAATCCCGTCTGATGCTTGGAGTTTACCACGCTGTCTATGTGGGTCATAGTATTAAATAATAGAGCTGGCCTTTTAAACCTGTGTGGTGCTTTCAGTGGAGATTTTCAAAAACTAGGTGAAACACAAGGTCGGCATATCTCACGTCACAGGCTGGCTGGCTGACCGGAGAGCAACCTCTTGCACTAACAGAGTTGAGCTCAGCAACGCTGCAGTCTTCACGGCGGAGCACCTAGGAGAACAACACCTACACACAAGTATCGACGAGCGCAACCTCAAGCTTACTGCAGAGATCCAGCCTCCCCCACATGCCCTCAGTCTACAGATTAACTGCGTTGAGTGTGTGTGTGTGTGTGTGTGTGAGAACATTTTGATCATCCTTCAGAAAAGTGCTTTTAAAATTTCTCCTGACAAATATCTGGTTTTTCTTTTAGATGAAGAAAAGATTGTCTCTTATGTAAAACTAAAACAAGATTGTGGTTAGCTCTCGTAAAGACGTCTAATTCACCCCACTGCCATACCTGACGGCCCAGACCCTCAGCGGCCCCAAGGTTTTCTGCGTAGAAATCCAGTTTTGGTAATTTGACTGCAAACTTGTTTGGGAATATACATAATTTCTATCTAATCTGGAGACCCTGACTTTAAAATCTTTACATGGCGCATATTCTTAAAGCGGCTATAATCATATTTTTTATAATAACTATAATATAAAATGACAATGTGAAAATGTGAGCGGCGTCGCTCATAGTGATGAACCAACAGAGAATTATCAGCTGGAACTGCAGCTCCCCTCGGCTTTACGGAGCTTTATAGTGAGTTTCCGCTCATAGTTTATCTGTTTCGCTCTCACAGCGTCGTCTTTAATCAGGCGCAGCAGGCAGCTGCTCTCAGCAAATAAAAGCTCTAAAAAGCCACAGCACACTACCTGCTCAGCAGACAGACGCAGTTAGAGACTAACTGGTGAACACAGTGGAGTTTGTAGCAGCTAAAGAGCCAGATATTTCCCTCAGGAGCTGCTGGAGACCCAACAGAGTAAAAAGAGAGGGAAGACTGAATCATCATGTTGCTCCGTAACTGCCGGATGTGTGAATAAGCAGCTTTTTGCTAACAAGTCTATGCTATCAACTTAAAAAGGTGCTGTCGGTGTTGTTATTGTAGGTTTAAATATATTTGTGTTTAAAGCAAATTGCCACAAACTGACACCCGCACAGCAAACCTCAGGCAGGACAGCGTTCCAGACCAGGAGGCCCATTCATTTTGTCCCATGCTTCATCGTCACTGCTGGAAGAGTTTTGACTGGTATTCCAAAATGTATTTAAAAAAAAAAACAACACACCATCACTACTTGGCTGCCCTGAACTTACAGCATGTTCCTCAAAACTTGAACACATACAAAAGAGACACAAAAAGTTGTATTATTTACATATTGAGACTTGATAATTATGGTAACGTGCGACAGGAACACATTACAGATGCCGGCGGATTGGACGGCTAGCAGAGCGGAGGCTTGCTGAAGTGCAGACTGTCAGCAAGTTCTCTATGGCAGCAGCTGTGCGCCCAAAGTTTTAGTAGAGGATGCTCTGTGGGCTGTAGCTGAGAGAGGAAGGACTGTTTCACAGCTAATTTAGTCCAAATCTCTCCTCTCACCTCCAAGTGAACTGTGATGTTGCGAGTTGCCCGTCCAGCCGTGTGACACTCCAGTGACAGTCTAATGGCTGATGGCCCAGTCTGGCTCACAGTATATAAAGAGATGAGTATTCCCCTGCCAACCCCGTCCCACGATGCCGCCTTACACTGCAGCGTGTCAAGCCCGAAGAATGTGATATCGCTCCGAAAATCAAAAAAGTGAAAAAGCTCGGGAGGTTGGATTTGGCCTGTTCAGCTGGGTAACCGTATTTTCCTTAATTTGGAAAAACTTTGCGCCAAAAGAAGAGTTTGGAGTCGCATGAAAGACAAAGAGGCAGAGACAAAGAACAAAAAAGGCAGGAGTCTATATGCTGTAGATCAGAATATATAGAGCTGCAAGTTTGAGAGTTAAGGGCGAATTCAAGGACTATGAGAACAACAGGAAGTGTGTTTGAGCAGAGCGAGCTTTGGCTGCCAAAGAGGCAGCGAGATCTCCTGTTGATCAAAGCCCGTCTCTCTCTCCTGCTATCTCTCTCCATCTCCCCCCTCGACTTCTCCTCTTCTCATCTGTTTTTGACAGTATTACCAAATCCCCACGAGTGCCAGTTGGAGAAGCAAATCAAATATTCTGTATAATCTGCTGATGGCAACTCCTCATGAACCGATTCCAAACACATATTTCTGACATCCCAGAACATGTAGTCATTAAATATGGCCAGCACAGAGCCATCCAAACCAGTCTGCACACAGGTATATAGAAACATACATAGTGGAACGCTCTCAAAGCATGTGACGAAACAGTGAATCTCGGTGCCAGCGTACTTTGACTGACTGGATTTGCACAAAAAAGGAGCAACGCAACTGATTTCAACACCTTCAAAAAGATGATTCGTGTTGCAACATGCGCTGTTAATATCTGTCAACGAAAACTATGAGGAAAGAGAGATTTGTTGACAGCATTTTTTCCACAACAAAGAAAAAGACAAGAGCTACATGAAGTAACGTTTTACCATGGAAAGTATGAGATCATGTATTGCGATTTAAACATTCGACACACAAACTCAACAAGTGTGAAAAAGGGCAAAATTAACTATTAATTTCTGTTTCAGTGACCTGCGTGCATCTGTGGAAGTATACACTGTGTGTGATGCTCCTGATGTACTGCCGGAGGTTACCGAGCTGTGCGATCTGTTGCACTAATAAATCAGCATCTTGCTTTTTTCAGTAACGTTCCATCTCTGCCAGTAACGAATACCAACATCACCGGTTCTGGAAGGAACAAAGACAGAAACATTTACTCACTGAACGCGTCCACAATCCCACCGGAAATTAGAGAAGAAGCAGCCCCAAAGATATTCAGCGGACAATGATAGAAGAGAGAGAAACGCACCAATGTGTTCCAACAAACAATTTAACTGATTATCAAAATTGTTGCAGCTTCATTTTCTATCGAGGAACTAATCTGTTGTTTGCTTTAGCTCCACTGGAATTTAACTGACAAAAACGTTCACATTTCGCTCCCGTTCGTCGCGGTTGAAACTCGTGGGACGGAAAATTCAAAACATGCGTTTCCTTTTTTCAGGTGCAAATGCACCTCACAGTTCAAAGGTCACCTGTGTTCAGTTTTGACCCTGCAGATGTGCAACAGCCCGCCAGTAGAAACACTGGTGCCCTGTGTTTGGAAGTCATTCTAGCCGTGTGTCATCAATGTCGCAGTACCAAACTGCAGCATCGCCCTCATGCACGTGTTCTTTTACCCAAGCTGGAACTGTGACATCACGTCCTTTTTGGGGGCTAAGGCTGCAATAAAAGCCTAAATTAACACTGCCAATATGACACAGGAGCAAAAACTGAAAGGTACGTTTAAAACCAACACTACAGGACATACACGGCGCAGCAGCCAGAGGTCAAACACAGCTCCCTACCCACGCTTTCAATAAAACAACATTACTGTATACAACAGCTCTAAAATCACGGGTCTCTGATGAGACTCAGTTGGGACTGAAATACTGAGCAGCGCTGCACATGCTTTCCCCGCATGATCAATTCATGATCTACTGTGTGAAATGAGGCCACCCAGCGAAGCTGATCTGCACATAGATGGCAGCTAATATAGCATCTTAAAGTTAGTTTGCGCCGGGGAGGTTTCTCCGGAGAGCTGTGGCCTCCTTTAGATGAAGCATGGCTTTACCAAAGGCTCGTCAGCAAAGAGCTTCACTCAGTGACAGCAGATCTCAACATGCCACCATCTTAATGATTCCCTTTACTTGGGGGAACATGGGTGTTTAAAAAAAAACAAAAACATAATCAAATTCTCTTTGCCAGGAGCACTTGGAAAAAAAAAAAAAAAAAAAAAAACACCAAAAAAAAAACAAAAAAAAAAAAAAAATAACCAAAAAAAAAAAAAAAAAAAAAAAAAAAAAAAAAAAAGACACCTGAAGGGAACCAAAAGGAAAATACTAATTTATCCAGAGCAAGTCTCAAAGGAATAAAAAGAGAGAAGAGAGAGAGAACATCAAAACATGAAGGAAGGAAAAGTCTGTTCTGGTTCAACAAATCAAACAACAACAGGACAAAGCAAACTTACAGACCTCTCTTGTCACTTCACCACCAACCAAAGCACAAAAAGCTCAAAACACAGCACCGAATCTGAGCAAAGATTCATGTGGCTCAAACGCACGCCTCAAAGATATGAGAAAGGACTTCCTACCTTTCTGTGAACATCTCTTTGGTTATTTGTTGCATTTGTCCAACAGGTGGACCACAGAAGAATCAAAAATGGGCTCCAGAAAGACCCTTAAGACAAAGATGTGACACAAATGGCAGCTTGTTTCCCTCCCAGGCCTCCGTAGGGTCACGTAAACTGAGAGCTTTCCCAGTTAACCAGCTAAAAACGGGTCAAAGAAACAAACCGTTAAGGGTCAGCCTCAGGTGTTTGTGGTTTGCCTCCAATCAGTGGAGACAAAGGAATCGGTGGTGTTAGTCCCCCCCATGCCCACCAGGGGGGGGTAACAGTAGCTGCTTACAGGCGATCACACAGCCTGGTTAAATGAATCCAGTGGAGGAAGAAACAGGATGCAGAAAGCCTGCATCTGCTGATGTGGCTCTCGAAACACAAACGAAGAGGAAACGTTCATCACTGCAGGACGCTCTTCAAGCACGAAATGAAACCTCAATCACAGTTGGTTGATTTCTTTTTACACACACCTATAGTGTAAAAAAGGGTTGAGGAGAAATCTGAATTAGGACAATTCAAGAATTGTATTGATGTACACATGCGGCTCCTTTTGAACACAGGAGTCAGACGTGGGTTTTAAAAGTTAATGAATAGATCAGATTCAAGCAAAAGAAATCAGAGCTGGGCATCGAGGCCTGCAGTGTACACACAGCCTGGACTTACAGCTCGCGTCATTTACTTCCACTGAGTCTCCTGAAACATATCTACTTCTGACTGTCCATGTGAAGAACCTGAAGACTACGTGGCCAGAAGGACGCGCACATCTGAACGTAACCCCCGTGTATGAATAATCTATGAGTCCAACGCCACGGGGCAACAGCTTTCAGACTTTCCGCCAGATGTTGAACCTGCTGCAGGGACCCATTCAGACACAAAGAGCATCAGCGAGGCCCAACACTGATCATCACAAAGGTGTTGGATGGGGCTGAGGTCAGGGCAGGGCAGGGCAGTGAACTTCAGCCGCTCTCAAAACTGGGAAAACCATTTGTTCACTGTCTAAAATATCGCTGTGCGATGTAGCGGGAAGATTTCCCTTCAGTGGAGATGAGCGGCCCAAACCAGGGAAAAACCGCTCCAGACCAAACCAAAGCATGTGTACATTGGTGCCTACCTACCTTTGGCATCATCATGCACTGAGAGCCTGCACTGCATGATGATGTCAGCATGCACATTTCGGGCCACATTTTATCTCAGAACCTCGACCCACTTTCGATGCCAGGAGATCATTAACTTCTCTCCAAAATAAACCCAAACCTCTGCACGCCCGTGGGGAGGCTCCTTTCAGTTACTGCAGCCCACAATTGGTGGAGTAAACTTGAACGTGCTTCCAAAAATGGACCAATTAAGCATATAACTAAATATTAAAAATAAACCGCTTACTGCTCCACTGTGCACACAGCAGACTGTAAATGCCCTTTTTTGTTGTAATTCTTTTATACGGATCTGTGTGGCTCTTAACCTAATCAAACAGTGCCCTCCTATGGCTTAATTGCTGGTAATTAAATATCTACTCGTTCTCAGGCCCAGTGAGTGACACTGATGTAAGTAAATATCTACTCGTTCTCAGGCCCAGTGAGTGACACTGATGAAGTGCAGAGGGTGAGAGTTCGTCGCCGCAAACGCAATTACAGTTACAGAACAACGGCGAGCGTGGAGGTAATGATCGGACTGCCAGCTCAGCTGCACCGAGGAGAAAAACAGATCCGAGGCGAGGGAGCTGCAGAGGGAAACCGAGAACAAAGATGCTGATCTGCTGCACTGATCTCGACGTGTTTGCCTCTCTGTTTATCTCATGAGACTGATTTAGATCCCGGGCAGGACGGGGGGAAACAACAGAGGATGAAAAAGGAGAGGCAGGAATTGACAGAAGAAGGAAAACAAGCAGGGGGGGAAAAAAAGACGAGCAGGGAGACAGAAGCGTTCAGAAGTTTGGCGGAGGGATGGTGGGGAGCGATTAATAAGACATTTCTAAACTTATAACTTATTCCTTCATTACTGTGTGTGAAGCCAGAGGCTGGGTTGTGGTCCACACAGCCTCATTAAATTATTGATCACTGTAGCCCAGCATGGACACGCACACACACAGTCTCCGTTACATCAAGGGTTTGTTTTTTTTCTGCAGGAGTGTGTGTGTGTGTGTTTGCAGGCTGCAGGACTGTGTATGTAACTTTATGACTGAGTGTTTGGTGTTTAGAGTGCGTGTGCGCGTGTGTGCTTCCACATATCTTTGTGAGGACTCTATTTGAGACCTAAAGTGAGAGCACTTTGACTGGTCCCCGCTTCTTCTTTCATGGCCTGTTTAAGGGGTTAAGACGTGCTCTTATAGGCTCAGCGTGCTTCAAATCAACGAGTCCGCCCTTGTCTAAAGCCAGAGGCGCTGACACCTGTCGGCCCCCCTGCAGGCGTGCTGAGGAGCCTGCTGTCACGGAGAGGATGACACACAGTTCTGACGCTGTTAGAAAATCCAGCAAGCACTTTAGTTTGAAGCATACTGAGGCCCTGAAGGTTAGAATAAGGTCAGGGTTAAGATTGGGTTTACACATGGTGGTGGTGATGATGAAGACACACAGGATGCTGCTACTGAGCTAGAATGTAGCGCATACATTTTCAGATGATCCAAACCCACCACTTCACATCATTTATATAAATCAGATTTCTAGAGCTTAATGTCTAGAGAAAAATTCATAAAGTGCTGATACAGAATGTTCCTAATAAAGCATAGAATTATTTAATTTAATTACTAATTCAACAGTCCATCGTGTCTTCTTTTACAAGTTAGCAAACTTCAGAATGTCAGAACTTAACTATTCCAACGTCTGCTTCTGTGTTCTGTGATCACTTTGTCAAAACCATTTCTCTTCAAACATGGATAAAAGTTACATATATATATATATATACACACCCATACACAAACACAGCACTGTGTGAGTTAACACAGTATCCAAATAAACACAAGTATAGAAGCTCAAAACGTGTGTTCTATACTTGCACACGAGCACATTTGTTGTTCCAGTCATGGACCTTTCCATTACTCAAGGTTTTTCAGATTTTTCAGGATGTATGCAAACCCCAGTCCTCCTTTGTCTTTGGGGCCTGGGTTCTGGACTCCGTATGATCCACATATTCTAGTACATGTGAGTTTGGAGGCACTTAAATATGTATGAAAGCTCCTCGAGTAAATTTCAGGCTGTTTCTCCCTGCCGACGAACTCCTCGCTGCTCCCTGATAGAGATGTCAGACACATCAAACAAGCTCCTCCACTGCATGATCAGAGAGGAACGAGGGAGGGAGGGGGGGTTAAAAATGAATGGAGGAATGAATAGAAGTCAGAAAGACCCGAGAGAGGGGAGAGGAGGAGGAAGAGGAGGGAGAGACACACCAGTTCAAATCGATGAAGGCTTGGAGGAGGTGGAGGGTCAGAGTCTGGTGTGAGTCTACCGCTCCAACAAGCAAAGAGGGAGTCCAATAACACACAGGGAGATAAAGAGAATGATGAAGTGGCCTCTGAAAAGCAGACTGAGATGTCTGGGCTAATGAAAATGGAGAAAAGCGAGAGACAAAACAAAGAGAAGTGCGCTCCAGCAGCAGCCCCTGCAGGTCCAACGCTGAACTGAAGGTGCAGAGGGGCCGCCTTTCACTCGGTGCTTCGACTGGGCCCCCGGGGTCCACTCTGTACTGATGCGCTTGTCCACGTGCAGAGGGTTTTAAGTGGAAAACACGGGACTCAAAAGCTGTGGAGAACAGTTGGACTCCTGCGCGCACCAGTCTCCACACAAACACTGGCCTACAATCCTGACAGTACGTTATACATACCGGCTGGCCCGGGGCGCCTGAAGGAGACATGAGATGGACTCTAATAATAACCGTTAATTTGTCAGTAGAGAAGCGTGTCATTGCAGCCACAAACAAACAAGTGACAAAACACAGACAGTATAATAAATCCCCAAATAGAAAAATAAAAGGATCTGCGTTTGTGCATATAGCAGCGCAAAAAAAGTGAAAGTTGTTCAGGCTGTTGGCCAAGTTTACCTTTAGCAGTCTGTAAAACGCCAATAAAAACCCCTTTATAAACCTTCCTTTTGCGCTGTGTTCTCGCGTTAGCGGAGAGCTGCGCGTAAGCTCACAAAAACAAAACAAAACAAAAGTGTCCAAACACACGCACGCGCCCAGACATTCATCACGAGCTGAATGCTGTTTTACATCAGGAGAAACCGCACGTGCGTTGTTTTGTGGTTCGTCGCACGTGAACTGTGTTTCACAAACTGACGTTTTCACGTGTGACGTGTACACGTAAAACGCCCCGCGTGCTGTGCTGTGCTGGGGCTGGGGCTGGGTGGCCGAGACGTGATGAAAACAACGCACGCGCACGTGCGTGTCTTTGCGCGTGCACAGGAATGAAGTCGCGCACCTACAGAGCAGCTGGCCCGGGGAGTGTAAACACAGCCAGGAGAGCTGGGGGGGGGGGGGGATCTGTATTCAGTACAGGTATCCAAGTGCAAGCCTCTGAGTGTGTCAGACACACACACACACACACACACACACGCTGTGTTAGCCCGTGCCTCTCTCCCCCCGGGGCGTTGGGAGGCCGTGCTGTGAGGACGGGATCTTTTATCTTGGCTGACGTCCCAATCAATCAGCCAGACACTAATGGAGACCCAGGATGCCCACACACACACACACACACACACACACACACACACACACACACACATCTGGAGCTCTTAACCCCTTCCTATCCGTCCTTTGTTGAACAGCAGCCTTTTTGTTCACAGAGTCAGGGGGCTGGGGGGGTGTTTGTCCTGCCCGGGTTGTGCGGCTGCGGGTCTCACCTTTGACGCACGCACGCACGCACGCACGCACACAAAACCGAGTGTGTTGTCGCCTCTGCGGGACACTTTAGTCTAAAGAGGTGAATCCAGGTTTAAAAAAAAATAATGTTTTCAGAGGATAATGAAACAGCTGACAGGCGCGCAATCATCTGCTCTGTCTCAGCCCGCAGGATAACGGCTGGGAAATGTGTTATTTATTTATTTTTTCATAAATGGGACTCAAATAGGAGCCAAACGGCTACTGGACCTGAGGTAGAGGTAGCTTTTTCTTTTGCCACGGTTTCATTGTCTTTTATTTCCAACAATAGCACCAACGTAAAGTCCACAGTCCGCTCTTTTTTTGCACAAATCATTTGAAAGGCGTAGTACAGCCAATGGTGAGTGTAGTGAACTCACTGTCAACACACCCGATTTCTCTGTAGGAACACAAAAGCAATTTATTTTTCCACGCAAGATATTTCTTTTTCACCTGAGCCACTAATTTCACTTCTTAACATGCTGTGATTTTTACTTTTTCATTAAGGCGACAAAAACTGAAGCAAATTGCATCCATCGGATTTGGGTTATTTTTTAAACTTAGTGGGAAAATGTGTGGCTATCCCGACGCTTTATTATGTGTTATTTATGTAATATTCGTTTTTAGCAGCCTTTAACAAACATCGTTTCCCATAAGCCCACGACCATCGCTGGTGACGGTCAAACTACAAACTACGTGCCATCCTGGACAGCGTCTCCCACCCGCTCCACGACGTGCTGGTCGAGCAAAGGAAGACTCATCCTCCCAGAATGCACCACAGAGCGCCACAGGAAGTCATTCCTGCCTGTGGCCATCAAACTCTATAACTCCTCCCTCTGAGTGTCAGTCGAAATGACCCTAAGTCATGAACGTCTCTGCAATACTGGACATAATTTGGGAATATTCGGTGCTTAAACTACTGTGCAATACGCCCAGTTTTCAATTTAATTTGTGATACTTATTTATACTTCTAGTACGGCTGTGCAACATCCTCCGTCCCATTATATATTGTTAATAAGCTACATATAACGTGACAGCTCATGCACTCTTACTTTATACTGTAATATTAACCTCAACCGGTACACCCACTTTGTACATTACACTTATTTAATTTTAAATGTATACTTCTACCCGCTTGTACTTACCTGTATTATATTTTTGCTTTTTGCTTAGCACTTCCCTTCTCGTGTGCACTGACGTGACAGTGAGCTGCTGTTACAGAGAGTTTCCCGTCGGGGATCAATAAAGTATTTCTGATTCTGATTCTGAAGGCAAGTCAAGTGGACTGGACAAGGACGGCCTTCATCTCCCTTATCATGGAGGGATGTGACAGATGAATTGCTGTAAACCCGAGGAACAGGTTTCACATTTTGAGAAAGACCAATGAAGAAAAACTAAGACAAACCCCAGAAGGAGTTCCTGATTAGTAAATCTGCCAGAGTCTATAGAGTCTATAGAGTAAAGTGCTGGGACGCAGGTGAACGAATGAGCCCCAGTTGAGAATATAAGATTAAGTCTGGGGAACAACTATATCCTGTTCTGTCCGCGAGTGAAGTTTCTGCATCTCTACCACTTTTCACAGATCCAACAAAGAGGAAACAGTTCATTTGACCGCCCGTCTTTCGTTCCTCACAGATACATCGATTTGCCCGTTCTGCCTGCACGTCAACCCGTCGCTGTTCCTCCCCACGATGGCAGCTATTTCATGTGCTATTAGTCTCGCAGGCGATAGACGTTGCAGCAGCCATACATCAGCCACAACAGGCCTCATTAAGCACCTGGCACCTGCTACCTACAGAGGCCAATTAGAGCACAGGGAGTAATGGGGTTTAATCTCTCTCTGCCAGGCCCCGGCCAATCACGAGGCAGATTTAATCACCGCAGTCTGCTCATTAATGGCGATGAGGAAGTTGGGGGGAAGATAGAGGTAACTTTGTTCTTTGTTGTCCCCCTGTGGCTGATAATGAAGGGGCAAGTTGGCCAAGAGGCAAACTGAGGGTTAGTTTAAAAAGGAGTGCAAGAACATTAAGAAAATACTAACTGTTACTATAGAAAAACATGGGCGCAGCAGCTGGGACAGTATTCAGTTGTCTGCAGATATTTCGAGGTTTGCCACTTGTTGCCTGCTTCGCCAGTTACTGGCGCTAGAAGATTCAAATTTGGGTAGAACAGCTGTGCCGAGCTGTGGCAGTGGACTGTGATAGGCCGAGACACCTGTCAGTCCAGCAAAAACTTCTCCTTAATCCTAAAGTCGCCTTAATAAAACTGCGATTCTCACGACTGAAAATGTACTATCCCTGAACAGCGATAGTCCAGTCAAAGCTTAGCAGCCGTCGACGTGCGTGGGACACTGGGGAAACAGTGTCTCTGCATCTGTTGTTCCTTTTTTAAAACCAAAAACACGAGAGCAGGAGTCTAAGGAATGGATTAACTTTAGCATGCCGGCTAATTAGCGTCCTACCTACTAACGTAGCTACTTTCAAAACAAGCAGTGTGTCATTTGCTAACAACAGTATTTCATAGCTTTACAGGTTACGTTGAAACCCGTTAAGATCAGTTCAGGGCCGAAATGTCCCCCGGGGGAGCCTCTCCCAGATGCTACTCCAGAGCTTCGGCTAACGGTGGTGGTTTCCCAAACTGTCCCGTTAGTCCTCGTCCTCACACCCTGCTCTGCTCTAAAATCTAAGGTTTGGAACAATGGGGCAAAAATCTAACCTCTGAGTGGTTTGTTATGGTTATGTTGGAATGAATAAGTCCTTTTTTATTACGAGTGTTGTTCCACAACTGACAAGTTACTGGAATTGTGTGTATACTCATCGAGTTATTAATCCTGGAAAGTGCTGTTTGACAGCGTGAGTTGTTCTGTGTTTGGGTTAATTTGGGGGTAAAAACTGGATGGGGGAACGATCGAGTGACTGATTTCATGGGATTAAATGAAAAATGTCGTGTGCTTGTAAACGTAACGTACCAAAAAAAAAAAGAATATTGTTCCGTAATACTGACTAGCTGCCCTGCAATACAAGAACAACGCTACTTTTATTTTAAATATGTTCTGCACGAGGACGCTGACTCTGTTTCAAGTTTTTACCACACATGTGGTTTTGGCCTCGGCCTTTAGCATGATATCATGTTTTTAGCCATCAAGTGCATATTTAAGGCCTCTTTACATGGGTTTTACTTTGAAAAATGAGTCCGCGAAAAACATTAAAAAGTCAGCTGGAGGAGTAAATCTGTCAGCTTTAAAGGTGTCGGTCGTCTTTGGACAGACCGCTTCCAGTCTTCATGCTAAGCTAGGCTAACCACGCCCTGCTTCCAGCTCCGTACTGATTTACACACAGTTTGAAATGGTGAACGTTTCTGTAGGAGCCATTATTGCTTCCTATTACATAGCTGCACAGGGGTCATTGTACGGGGGAAGGGTGATGGGAGGTCATACGGTTTTTACCGCTTTAAGCCACGCTGGGAGGGAGAACAGGGCTCCACTCCATTCATAACATGTTTGCCATAACAACCCACCTCGGATCCTGGACGGCAACATCAGTTCATCACTTGTGTTTGTGTTCAATAAACAGGAATGCCCCAAACGTGCTTCTTGGTCTGGACCCTGGTTCTGTTTAAGCGCGTTTAATACCTGGATCCCCCGCACCCGGAAGCGACTACAATGATAGCAATGGACGGTCGCTATAGTTTCCTTTAAAGCGCTCCAGCACCAACTTCAACATTCAGCTTCTGCCTGGTGAAAAGCTTGTACCATCGAAACCGGCTCCGAAAAACAACCTTGTTTTTAGCTGCGCAATAGTGTTGTTTTTTTTTTTCTTTTTTGCACTTTTCCCAGCGGGGTTTTAAAGAAGTTTTAAAGGCCAAAGTGGACAGATAGAAGACTGTAAACACACAGAAGAGCACGGACTTCAGGTTGAAGCGAAAAGCATGAAAATCAATGAAACACACACACACACCCACACACACACTTTTATGTTCCTCTGCTCCTCAGTTTATTTCTTTGGTTCCAGTTGTTGGTTTCATCCAGTTTCATGCTGCGGCGAGTTTTAAAGGGACACTCCAACATCATCTGCTCGTTAATGTACAGACTCACTTAGGCACAGAAACACCCGCAGAATCAACCCATCCCTCTGAATGAAGACTTACTTGTTTTGGACAAAAGTAGCAAACGTGAAAGAGGGAGACGAAAACACATCAAGGAGGTTAAGATGCTGTAGAATATAAAATAATGAAATAAATACAAAAAAAAAAAGATCCTGGGCGTGTCCAGATGTGCGGGAAGGTTTCCCAGCATGCACAGGGGACAATGGCCTTATGGACATCGGCCTAATTTTAGGTGCGTTCCTGTATTGTTTCTGGTGTTGTTCTATTTCACACTGCGTTCTACAGCGTTTCCACTATTTCCACACTTGCCGTTGTGGTTATTACAAGCAGTAACGGCATCACTTACCCTGGAAGAAACGCTCACCTTGTTTTATGAACAAAAAAAAGGGAACGCACTACATCCATCGACGCATGCCGTGTGCGCCGTGGATAAATGAGGCCGCTGCGTTCAAAAACCTGACATCTCCTGAGCACGAGTAAGAGCGCAGTCCAAGTGATTGTTGCATCGCTTACTTTTTTATTAGTGTAGCGATATAAGGACTGGTTATTTTATTGTGCATATGGACTACAATACGCAGCAAAGGAGCAGAACCACCAAAATGAAATGGATTTATCAGCCTAATAATAGTAATAATAATTAGGCAAAATTGCGATATGTGATGGCTTTGAAGGGTTCCTGGGTATTACGTCCAAGGGTCCAGGACCCCCTGAGACCCCTCATATTTCACACACTTGATGTCAGGTAGCAGTCCTTCAAAAGTTAAAGGCTCTTCTGCATCTGATAGTTTCAGACTTGTTTGACTGATGGCACGCGGCCGGGAGACAGGAAGTCAATATATATTTAGGCCTTGTTTTCTCCGGCCCGCCCCTTCTCCCTCCCTCCCTCCCTCTTTCGCTCCCCACCCTCCCTCCGGCCCTCCCCAGCAGCCTGGAATGAATTTGCCCGGCCATGTAGAGCCGTGTCAGAGCGAGGCGAAGCTGGCAATTCATCACCCTGTGCTGCCTGCCTGTCACTGCTTCTCCACGTTTGTGTGTGTGTGTAGGACGGCTGTTTGCCTGCTGTCAGAGCTCCTCGCTACCACCGTGTGTGCCTGCATCCCCTCAGGACGTAAAGACTGAGAGAGGCCCTTCACCCTCCTCCACCGCTCTGACAGCTCCCTGCGGACGCCCGGATGGATGGAAGGAAGTCGAGACGGGGGAAGGAAGAGGGCGAGGGTGAGGCAGAAAGGGAGAGGGGCTCAATTATCCCAGAATGCAGCGGTAGGTGGTGTTTAAATCAGGTGGTGCCACCCCTGACCTCGGCAGTCCATTGGCGGAAGAGTGAGGCGCTTTAGCAAGAAGCTGCACTACCGAGGAAAGCTAATGGAGCCCCATTTTACCGTCATTTCTTCCTTGAAGCGCGGCGGCCCCGCGGCGCTGCACAGATTAGCCATTACCCGCTGTAAATGCACTGAAAGCCCCGCCGAAGCTGTCTCAAGACCATTAAGATGCCTGAAATTTCCCACAGAGATAGAGGGAGACATAGCGGACACACTTGAAACCCCATTAGGGAGCTTGGCGCCGCAAACCCCCCTCCCACAGCTTAACAGACTGGATGAAGCCATTTTACTGATAACACGCAGAACCGCAGGGAAAAACGAGTTTACAGATAATTTACCGCCACTTTTCTGCTCACCCCTCGCTCCCCGGAAGGACACCAGAACGTGATGTGAACAAATGACCAAGAATCAAACGCTTGGCATGAACCCGGAGGGGGGGGCAATTTAACATTACATTTATAAAATGAAAGAACTGGAGCGCAGTTTGAGAGGAAAATGCTACTCTTCCATTCTGAGAACAAAAAATAAATAAATGATTTCAGTGTGAAACTGAGTCCTAAAAGCCTGATCTGTTTTAATCATTTCGCCCAAGTTACATGTAAACATATTTTCTCTCTTACCTCTTAGTGGTTTCTCTCCGTGCAGATGGTTTAGGTTAGATTTGTCCAGGTTTGGAGATAACTCCCTCTGAGACTTCTGCCCCCCTCCCCCCCCCCCCGATACAATGGAGGTGAATGGAATTTAGTTTTCAGCTTTCACAGCAACAGCCAGTAGGCAATTTGAGGGGGGATGAGGGGGGATGCCATCCCCCTTGTTAGCCAGAATCGCCTCGGACCATATGAGACATACTGGATCTGAACAGCCTGTGGGGAGATTGAGTGTGTAAGAGTCCATTCTGGATTAAAAGCTCTGTTTCCGCTGTCTACCTTTCTCTTTTTAAAGCGCGGCCTGTGTGAAATTATTCCTCCGACTCGTCTCGTTGCTACTCTCCCCATGTGTGTGTGTGTGTGTGTGTGTTGTGTATCTCGCTAAACCGGCGCCGAAAGAGAAAGTGCAGCAGCAGCACGACAGAGGCCGGGTCGGACGTTAACAGAGCTTGGAGCAGAAGCGCCCTTCAATGGTCAGGCCTCAAGGACACACACAATTCGGTTTGGTGTGGGAGTGAATATAAGCATTACTTTGTTCACATGAAAACTACACAGGATACCTTTAAACTCATACTGCCTTGCTGTGAAAGTCACAGTAAAACTTAATGTGTGCCTGTAGCGTGACCGAGGGTGAAAACAATGCTGCGTTTCATCTGGAGCGTTGATGCTGGGAAATGGGACGGCGGCGCATCCTGACGTCCATCAAGACACTATATGGGGATTTGTCCCTGCCGACTTGGTACTTAAGCACAGCGTCCTTTCTGCAGCCCAACATTTAGCCTAACTTCTGTGGCACGTCAGCAGCAAAAAGATAACGTCACCGCACTTCAACCCTGAGGTGATTGGGAGAAGATAAAGGTCTTACCTCAGTTTCCATTACTGGCGGTGTATCCAAGAGGGGTGCTGAGAGATTCAAACATGACCAAATTACCGCAGAATTTTAGAAAATACAAAATCATTGAATACCACTGGAAACAAGGACAAATAATTTACACTTGTCTTAAAGATAATAAATGTTGTTTGTGTGTGTGTCTGACTGCTTAACATGGAGAGAGTCCACCTTACTATTAGTAAAAAACTATGAAAATATGACACCAAGTTGTAATAAACTGAAATTCTAAAGAAGGTTTTTCCAAGTAAAAAAGACAGAGATGTTTTAGCGGCGTAGCAGCAGCCCGAGGCATGGTTTAAACCCGGGCCACTTATCATTTATTGCTCCCGACTCAATGTGAATTCAGCGGCAGGAATCCTTAATGTAAAAAGCACGATGTGCCGCGTAAAAGGTGATGATGAAGCCGAGTGAAAGAAAAACAACCACCATACAACACAATCAAGACTCTAAAAGCGTACATAAAAAAAACAAACTTTATTATTGTTGTAAGGTAAGATTGACAACAACATGCTTTTACCACAATAAAAAATAAAAAGATATTGCACTGGTTTGACTCTAGCAATGTCCCCCCCCCCCCCTCTTAACGTCTTTCTCAAGCTTTTACGGCTCGCGCCTGAATCTTCCTCCTCGTCTTCATTACTCTTAAAAGACAAACACGAAACGCACAGCTTGGAAACACCGCCCTCGTCTGCAAGAGTCCGTAAAAATCGTTTTTTGCTGCTCAACGGAGCAGGAACGACCTCCTCAGACACAGATAAAAGCTTAACGGACTGCACATTGAAACATCACTGAATCCCATGTTACGTGTGTGTGTGTGTGTGTGTGTGTGTGTTAGTAGTAATAAGGCTTCACCCTCGTACCTCGTCATGCCCAGTGTCACATGTGTGAGTCACCTGTGTGCCTCGCAGACAAAGCTGGTTACCCTACATGCTCAGAGTCAGAGGCGTACGGAAGCTCATTACTGCCAAAACCACGACTGCTGCTTCCGTCAGTCCGCAAGCCAAGATTTGACATCTGGTTACGGGCAGAGACAGAATCATCAGCACAAGGCAAAGTTTCAAATCCTGATTTGGTCCACGCTCAAAACTACGGCTTGAAAACGGACGAGAGATGTGGTAACTCCAAGAGAAGGCGAGGACAGATTGTTCGGCACAAATTGAGTTTAAACCTTCAGTTTGGAAATCTGCTCAAAGTTTCTTGCAGCTGTTCTGGCAAATTCTGAGCTTTTGAAAACGTGACGGGCCACTTACTCGGATGTTGTGGCTTCAACAAGGCTCCCCAATAAGTGTGGAAGTTAACCAATGTCAAAACTACCGCATGAGAACAGAAAAAAAAACCCCAGATGTAATAAATCAAAGCAAACACACAGATTTGTCGGCACACTTTCCTGCAACTCTATCATTAAATTCTGAGCTCTTGAAAGGGTGAAACGTGTCCCTGGCATTAAGCATTTTAAACTGTCAAGCTGGAATTGAATCATCAGGTGAGATTTGTGACCTTGAGTTCTTATTTTTTGATCAGATGGTTCCTGATTTCAATTTAAAAAAATGTGTCAGTTTCAGACAATTTTCTGGGCAAAGTACGGATTATAGAGACGCTTGTGTTTGTACAACATTTAACATTTATATTTCTCAAAGTAATCTGTCAAGAAAATTGGCATTTGGTATCTGTACCAAAACGCAGGTAATGTGTTGGCACTAGGGTTGAAAATGTTCCAGTTCCCTAACAAGTAACACAAACTGTCAAAAGTGAAAAAGCGCTCGCTAAAACCGGCCACACGATTCCGCACACGTGCTCTCGAATCCTGACTTCCAGACTGATTGTCGTTTCCGGTTGACTTGTTAAGGTCTCGGCTGTTTAATGAACTTTCGTAGGAGTGTGGGTGGTTTTGAGGGGCCTCGGCCACGGAGCAGCGGAGGTGCGTGATGGGTAAACACAGGCCCGGAGGTCGAACGAACTGCTAACAGAGCGCAAACTGCTGAACCGACCGGACCGGGACCCGAGCCTGATGGCGGGCTGGGTGGTGGTTGTGTTGGCCAGCCTGACACTGTGTGTGCGCGTGTGTGTGTGTGTGTGGTCAACAGGCTTCAGAGATGAATGACTCCACCAGGGAAACCGACACTTGCTTCGGGCTCCAGCAGATGGCTGGACCATCATCTTTGCACATGGGAGGCGGGGGTGCGTCTGTGTTGATTCTGTCAGTGGAGATGGTCCAACCGGCAGCTCTGGCACCAGCGCTGATCCGAATGTGTGCGTGGCAGCTGTCCGTGAAGCACTAACAGGACGGCCAGCTGAGAGCAGATGGACTGGGTCGTACATGATCACACACAAACGCACTCGGGTTCAAATTGCATAAAGAAAAATCACAACTCCAGCTGAAGCGGCTTAATAAGACTGGAAGATAGAAACTGTGGCGCGCTGAAGAGATTCAAGCGCAGAGCAGAACTCCTACCGGTGACAAGGCTATTGAGCAAGAAAAGAAGATTCAGGAGTTAATTAACCCGTCTACATTTAATTAGTGAGGATTCGAGAGCACACAGGGACAAATCATTGAGCAAAATAACAGGTTTCGAGTAGAGCCCCGAAGGAATTTTGAGGCACCGACAGGGATATTTGATTGATTGATATAAATCAGCCATCCTGGTTTCCTAATGTAAATACACTGTTTTTTAATATACGGATCCCCAAAAACTATGTAATGGAGAAATAGTTTCTAATTGACCGAAGTCAGTTTATCGTAGACATTCCCGCACGGACATTTCTGGTTAACTTATTGGCCAACTTCTACTACGGTGATGCTGATATATCAGTGATAAGCTGAGATTCAGCTGATATTATCGGCCCGGCACTAGTGAGCCACCAGTTTGAAACCTGCTCTCAGATTTTGAGCACTTAAGCACAGCTGAAGTCTGTTAAATCGGTGAAAGAGCCAACGAAGCTCACTGATGTTATTTGGAGGGGGGAGTTTTCCAGGAAAACGTTCGACAGAGTTCACGTCACTTGCGAAGACTTTACGAACCGAGAGCAGGAAGCTTTGAAGATAACGAACACATGAGAGCTTTTGCTAAGTTCCAGGTTTGAATAGACAACATTCGTTAGCCTCAGAGATGAGGTATTTCACCACGCTGGAACTGGGTCCAAACAAAACCCAGCAATCAAAGCCCAACCCTAGTCCTTGCCCACGCAAATCTACAGACAAAACGTGTCTTTCGGGCTCAAATCTTCATGTATGCTCACAATCCTGTCCTCGCTTGCTCTGAAACCTGTTCAGTGCTTACGAACCCGTCCGCGTTCGCGCTCAAATCCGACCTGCAGGTCGCCTTCCTGCTCACGATTTTGTTGCTTTTTTTTTTGCCACCCGGACCTCTTTTGTTTCTGAGCAGTGTGACAAAAGCAGGCCAGTTATTTCATTTCCCAGACGATGACCGCGCCAAGGGGCAAGGCGTTCGGGTTGCGTAAATGAACAACATCCAACGTGGTCGCGTTAATCTGCAAAGCTGTTCTTTTCAAGTCCGACGCCACCAAAGCCAGAAGCAGCCTTCAACTCATTGGTCACGGCCAAAGCATCCAGAAAAAAGGAGGTCAGCAGCGCAAACGATGGCAGCTGCTTCCCCTTCAGGAGTCCCGACGCCGCTGATCTGTTGCACAGACACACCTGCCAACGCACGTCTGAGACGACCAGCACGGCGCGCACACGAGCGGAGACGGGTTTGACATATGTGCGCTGAGTCTAAAACAGGCGACCTCTTCATCACACAGCTAAATATTAACACGCCACATTATGGATCAGGAGTCGCCTAAACACGTGGACCGGGCGTTGGTGAGTATCCTAGCCTGTCAGAGGAGGCTTGATTGCTACAGGCAACAAGTTCCATTGACAAAAAAACACACAGAGAGAAAAATAAAAGAACACAAGAACATGTAAACATAATCGAGAGATTGCCGCAGTCAGTGTTGATGATGTCAGTTTGACTGTCCTTTAAACTGAAATCGGGGGAACTCCGCTGTCTCTCCGACAGTGACACAAGCCCAGGAAAGACACAAAACACTGAAGGAGGCTTAGTTCACTTTAAACTCACGAGAGGGGCGTCCTGCTTCTCGGAGACACGGGAGCAGACAACGTTCAAATGTGCGACCCGGGTGGACTCGCACCGAGCGGTCGGGCTCGGCGTGCTTTCAGCCGATTTTGAAAGGTCATTTTCTTGAAAATGTGAAAAAAACAAAAAAAAAAAAAAAAAAACCCCACTGATTCTTGCTTGTACAGTAGGAATCAGGGATGTGCTCAGGACAACACGGGCTGGCTGCGTCGTTGTTGTTACCTACTGAAGCAAGCAGTAGAAGTGAGCTCCGAGCCAACACTCAACAGTCAGCGGTCAAACATCCCGACCAGCTTTCCTTTTAGTGACTTTTCGTTGGACAAGTGAGATTAAAAAAAAAAAGCGTGACGCGCAGGGCGCTCGGCTCGCATACACAGGTTAGCAGGGAGTCCTGAACACAGTTAATCCTAAAACACGCGCGCAAACACACCCAGGGTATAAAACAGATGCACAACAGAACTTTAAATAATCTTATATATATATACACACAGAGAACCATGCACAAATGCGCAAACACACTCTCCCTCACGCACACACACACACACACACATATACAAAGCAAAGTCTGGAGACTTTACAGGATTGGAGGCAAAAAAAAAACAACAACAAAAAACACAGCAAGTTGGTCCAGATACCAAATAAAACTACAAGCAGCCTTCAGAGGCTGATCGGGGCTAGAAATAAAAAGACGGTGGTCCAACAGAACGGTGTTTCTAAAATAACCAGTCAGTCTGAGCGCGCTCAGTTTGGATTCTTCCGCTGAATGACAGTGTGGTGAAGCAGTTTCCGCTTATGCAGGTGTGTGAAGGTTATAAAATCAGGTATGTTTTGAAATCCTTGACTTCATATGCGTGTGTTTGGAACTAAACCGCTGGTCTGAATCCAAAGTTCTGGGGTAAAACCCAGCCAATAAGCCTGGCTAGTTCTGCTCACAGTGGTAATAAAGTGAAGAACCAGAGCGATGAATTCCTTACTGAATGCATTTAGGCTTTCAGCATTTGTATAATCTGCCAGCAGCAACATTAGTCTCTTTAACTGTTGAAAGCTACGGTCAGCGACGCGCTTTGTTAATAAAAAACAGCAACTAGAAATAAAACACAAGATAAGAGTTTCGTTAGCTTAGCAATACTGGGTATTTTCCAACCTGAAACCGGGTCCAAAATGGGCCCAACAACTGAAAACCCTATAGCATCTTAGCTAACGGTCACATGTTGGACTACAAGTTTTCCTACTTTCCAGTCCGTCAATGCTTTCCAAATGTGTAACAATCAACTTGGAGAGACGTAAAACTCGAAACAGATCTGGGAAAGCTGTGCGAGTTCGTAGAAATGAGTGCCTGGAATTTGGGGAAAAAACGCATTCGAAAATCTAGGGAAAAGTATGGCGTGCTTTGCAAAATGGCAAGCAAGTGCACAAGTTGCAGAACATTAAACAGCAATATTTGGCCTTTGACATACAGCTAGGTATGGAGGAGTGAGGAGAGTCGTTCAGAGTTTGGGACTGAAACTGTAGATTCAGTCGAAGTTCTGCGCCTGAGGCCACAAACACTAGTCCGATCCAGCACTGACATTCCCAGGAATCTCTTCAAGTCACTACACCACACCTGGAGTCCGTGCCCGGGGAATACATCTCCCCCTCTGCCCAGTTGCAATGTCGGATCACCGGGGACTACAGCGAGAGGAGAAGCTAATTTAAGATAGTTAGCTGGGTGCTGAGTGCTCACTGACGGCGCAGATTTAGCCCTGTTAAAAACACTGTAATGCATTTACACAGACTGCTAAACATACGCTGCACTTTATTGCTGAGATACAATCTTTTTCCAGTCATGGCTGGGTACACACTGCTGGGCACGGAGGGATGGGGGAAGGTTTGTTCCACAGGACACGTCCCGATCGGTTTGAGGAACACGCGTGTGGGCTCTGGCAAACATCGAGATGAGACGTAACGAGGCAGCACAAGACGATTATGAACGAGTAAGGTGTGTGCAATGCGTCGACGGTTCAAAACTGTGTGTGCATGGACCACGTGGCTCCTTATTTCTAGCCCCCGTACATGTTTGCAGAAAGAGAAAGAAAACCCGCCAACGCCTCGCGAGATTTAGTCTATAAGCAGTAACCAAAGAGTCGGGACACCAAAATAACTCACACGAACATTTAGAGCACAGAACAGTTTGGAATGGAACTAGCACTACCACGTCTATCTCTGCTTCTGATAGCTCTTTGTCTCTCTCGCTACACCTTTGTTTTGCTTTGAAAGTCCAACTTTCTGATTAGTGTGACGTTACTAATATGTTTTCTTCCAAACATGCAGTTTGTGTGAGTTTTAAAACCTCACGCCAGCACTGAGCGGTGTGATCTGTGCATTGTGTTCCGGTTCTCTGCTGCTACGTCTTCTTGCTGGTCGCTTTGTCTTGTTGCGAGGAGGCGGACACGGCGCTGGCGGGGGCGGCGGCGGCGGCAGTTGTCGCCTGCGGTTCGGACCTCTTGCGCTGTGGCTCAGATGCGGCAGAGGAGCTGCGGATTGTGATGAGCGCAGGCAGAGCGGCTGCTGCAGCTCCCAGGCGCTGTGCAGGTGCAGACGTGGCAGCGTTCTCCCTACCCGCAGGCCCTGATGTGGGCCTTTCTGGGACGTCCTCGCAGGATGATGGGGGCTGGGCTGCGCAGTCTTTCTGGCTTGAGGATTTGGGCGACCTCTGCGAGGTGGTCGCCAGGGCAACTCGCTCAGTTTTCTGGCTGGCTGGGGACTCCGAAAGGTGAGGCGACTGAGGGGTTGGGAGCTGCTTAGAGGGCCCTGAAAGGGGTTCAGTTGTTGGGACTTCTGGGGTGCCACCTCTGGATGGTTTCTGGTCCTTCTGGCTCTTGTCTGCAGTGGTGCTAAGCTTGACGGGGCCCAGAATGCTCTTAGCTACTGTTGCAAGCTGGGACACAACTTTGTCCACGCCACTCTCGGGAGGCGGAACTGGGGAGCTGGAAGTGGAGCTGGAGCCAGAGGTGGACGAGGACGACGTACTCAGACTTACAGCAGCAGCCGCAGCACAGAGTCTCCGATTGTCGGCCTCCTTCTTCTCCTTGGGGATTCCAGGAGAGGAGCAGGAGGTGCGGGGCGTCTCCTGGCTGTCAGTGGTTCGGCAGTCTGTAGTACTAGTGGTAGTTCTGGAGTCTGTGGTATTCGTGGTGGTCCTGCAGTCGGCAGTATTTGTAGTGATCACGCTCGAGGGGACTGTGGTTCTAGGGCTGTCCGAGGTTTGGTCCCCTGCCCTGGGCTCTGGGGGTACAGCCTTGCCCCTGAGCTTCTTTGAGTCTTGTGGCGGAGTTGGCTTGAGGAAAGTGTCCTTGCTGACCGAGATGAATGCACTGCCTGGGGTGGAGAAGGGCAGGGGGCCCTGAGTGGGTTTTGTGGTATCGCTCGGCCCCAGAACCTCTCTCTCTCGTCTCGCACTGGGTTCAGTGGATGAGGCCAACCTTGTGTCTTTTGCTCCCGGAGAGGAGGTGCTCTGAGCGGGTTTCGTCTCCGTGACAGAGGGGAGGGTGTTTGAGGGGGCGGGCCTGCCTACCAGCGAGGGCCCTGTGTGGGTGAATGTGGCATGAGGGGTGGAGGGGGAGAGGCAGAGCGACGGCAGCGTGCCTCCAGGGCCCGTTCTCACAGTGGTGGGCCTCAGCAGGGGAGGAGGGGTGAAGGTTGTCCCCCTGCGTCCGTCCTGACTGTCCTCTGAGCCCTCATCTGTCTCGTCCTCAGACGAATCGACCTCGTGGATGGCATCTTGCTTCTGTAGCGATTCCCTCCGCTCGGCTCTGTCCTGTCGGATGGCGGACAGTTTGTCCTTCAGCTTGATCTTCCCGGGGACCAGGCCTGACACCGCGCTGAGGGCGCCGTCCCCTTCCTGACGCCCTAACTTCCTGGACGAGGAGGAGTGTTTCTGCAGGCTGCCCTTCTCCACGCCGCGCCCTACTGAGGACAGCAGACCCTCGCTGGCTGACTCCTGAAGGTCAGTGAAGAAACAGACACAGAACATCTTTGACACAATATATACTGATACAGAAATCCCATAATGTTCACAGTGAAGGGTGCAGCTACACATAGGTAAGGTGGCTTTCATACTGAGATTTGCTATCTGGCAGAATATCAAACAAGTGTTTGTAGTTGTGTTTATGTATTCTTTACAAATGAAACAGATTCGTTCAGATTTGTAGCTCTGTTTTTCCCAGTCAGGCACACTCCCCCCTGCAATGCCTCTGCGTCCCCCCGGGTGGCGTACATCTAAATTTGGGAACCACTGCTTTAACATCATGTAAATAATATCTGCTAAACCTTTTATAACATATCCCTTTAAAGACACTCTCATTAAGGGACACTACTATAATCTCTTTCGCTTAAAGACACTATTATGAACTCAAGAGTCACTGGTGTGTGATAAACTCATACCTGAAGGCTCTGTAGGCTCGGTTCTCTCTGCAGAATCTCCTTCTTAAACTCTGAATGTGAGATGTCCAGACTGTGTTTCCGGCTCCCTACAGCCACCCCCACCGGCAGCTTCTTCTCCCCCGCTGCTGCCACCCCAGAGGGAGACGAGGTAGAGTTAGAGAGGGAGGAGGCCAGTTTCTCGGCCGACTGCACCCTCTTGAGGAGCGGAGACCGCGGAGGCTCTGCACTCTTAGGCCTGGATATCTGCCTCGCCAGGGGAGGGGAGGAGTGGAGCTTCACGGGGAACGACTGACCCACTGCGGACTGTCCCAGAGCGTGGCTGGGCAGCGGGGAGGGCGAGCGCTGCGGGGAGCTGCTCTGAGGGGTGGGTGAAGGCGTGCGGGCCAGAGGGGAGAGGGGGATGTTGCCCGCAGACTTGCGTCGGGGTGAGCGGTACTGCCGCTGGAGCTTCGGGGCCAGGCCGTGCAGGGAGCTTGGCCTGATGTGGCCGGAGCTCGCCGGGGAGTTTGGGACACTGGAGCTGGGAGAGCTGCTCTGAGATGAGTTTCCGCCAACTGAGGGGTTGAGAGAGAGTCCATTAAGAATGTTTTAACTTAATATATTTTATAAACTGGATTTTTTTTAATGTATAGTTTACCAATGCAAATGACCATGCATGAATGAAATGCATTTGTTTTATTGTTTTTTACTAAACCAACATTGGTATAAGGTGTGTGCCTATACAGTAAAAAAAAGTTTCTTTTTTATATAAGTAATTGTACATGTAAATACAAGGGTACATTTTACATGCATATTTTTTTTTTAATTAAAGGTAACACTGTCTTTTTTGTACACATTAAATGTAAATGTTGACCATCGTGCAGTCCCACATCAAATATCTAAACTCAGTTTGTGTGAGGATTTGCTGCTTTGTTTCTCTGTTTTACATCACTGAATAGCTTTGGGTTTTGGACTTCTGGATTTTTTTCACACTTTATAGACCACAACAATAAACAATTAATTGAAAACGTAATAAACAGTTTGGTCAACAATCCTTACTTGGAGCCCTACTCTTTATCTTTATAAGTACAGACAGTCATAATCCTGACATAGGTAACAGTTGAGTTTTGTGTAGATAAAGATCTTCTTGCAAAACAACGTGACAAAATGATCTTTTAAAAGTGAAGAATCCGTGAAGGCATAAATACAGACTTTCGTCTTCATTCGCCCTCTCAAGTACCGCTCTGCACTGTGGCGTGATGATTATCGTTACAGTACAGGGGAGAGCTTCTCTCACCTGAGTGGGCGGAGTCTGGCGTGGACCTGTAGCCCTGCGTCGGGCTCCGTGGTGACAGGTTGTGTGTGGGCGAGCCGGGGCCGCTCTCCCCAGAGGAGAGGGAACGGTTCAGGGAGGATAAACTGCGACTGGTGTGGAGGAGAGACGCCTGCTTGGTGATCTTCCTGAACAGAGACGTCCTCTTCTTGGTGCTGGGAGGAAACACACGGCAACTCACTCAACGAGTCCCAACATTAAATGCACACAGAGTGACGTCTGATACAACTCAGGCGCGTGTCCCACCTGTCCTGTCCCTCCTTGTTCTTGGTCTTCTTGTTGCGTCTCGCCATCTTGGATTTTTGGCTCGTCTTTCGGGCGGGGCCGAGCTTGATGGACGTGTTCTCAAACGGGGTGGCACAGATGGACACTTTGGCGCCACTCTGGACGACATACAGAGCGTTTCGAGACGTGGATTTTCACGTTTTCCTTACATTTTGTATTTCAGTTTAAGCTCGCTGATATTTTTAAATCTGGAAGTTATATGTTTGTTTTATGTTAAATGTGTTTTACTTGAATTCATGTAACTTGTATTGAAGTTTCACTACTTTTGGCAGGAGTGATGACAGGAGTTTTGTACGTTACCAACAGATAGTGTGCAATATAAACACTAGTGAACTCAGGGTGGGTTTTCTTAGGGATGAATTGATATTCATTTTCAAGATTTTTGCATTATGTTAAAAAAAAAAAAAATGCAGAATTTTGAATTTTGAAAATAACTCAAAATGAAAGTCTGTTTGTCAGTACTGTGCATTCAAGACATGATTTCACTGGATACAAAAAGCACAATTAAATGTACTTTAGTGTAGTAGAATTATGTGTTTGTGCCTGTACCTTCAGGATGAGCTCCACCACCTCTGTGTGAACCAGACCGTGAACCGGCTCTCCGTTGACATGGGTGATCAGGTCTCCCTCCCTCAGCCCCGCCTCGTGGGCCGGACCGCCCCCCTCCACATGCTGAGGTACGAGCAGAGCGGGATGGTCAGAGGAAAGAAAGACAGAAGGGTGGAGAGAAAAGGACGAGCGAGATGTATTTAAGACCTGTGGGCTGAGCCTGTTCTGTTGCTGTTTACTGCCATCTTCTGTCAGCAACAAGAATCCCAATAAACTGCAACCACCCTACAGTGATTCTGAATCAAACATGTCTCAATAATAATACACCTATCTGATACTAATACTTACATTATGGTAGCTTTTGCGGCTGTTCTTCGTCTACACTTTACATTTTAAATTAATTTTATTTGACCTGACATCGGAACTCCTCACTTTAATCATCAAGCTGGTTTAAAAAGCCCATCATAATGGGCGCTTTCTGTCACCTCTCTACTGTCAGAAGCTCTACTTAAGACAACTAAAAAATAAAATCAAATAAAAAGACAAAAAACAATCTTAAACGACACCTCAAACCTTTTGAGTAATCACAGTGAGCACGTCTTCATGGCCAAGTCTGTCAGCGTTAGTGATTCTCCGCGGGACTCACCCAGACCATGTGGTGTACAGTGTAGATGTCAGAGTCTCCCATGTACACTCGGATGGCCCTCAGGGTGAAGCCGTACTTCTTGCCCGCTCTGTGGATCACGATGGCGGGCTTTACGCTGCTCACGGCCGGGGACAGGTCTCGGCTCGGGGAGGAGTCCCGCGAAGACGGGTTGGATGACAGTGAGTGGGGCGACATGGGGCTGGCCAACGGAGAGGCTCCATGGTGGTCTAAGAGCGGACAGATAATGGACATTTTTGTTGGTGGGGTTGGTGTCCATTTGGAGTCTTTTAAGTATATCACAGTATATCTTTTTCAGACACTTTATACATTATTATCCAGAGATCCTTAAATTATCTTCTGGTCTGTTTTACTCTCTTTCATTTTATTTTTCTTCTCTATTTTCTACAATAAATCATCTTTCTGTTGCAAAGCAAATTATACCTAATCAGCACATAACGATTCGTGCACAAAAACACATTACATGTGATCCTGGCGCTCAGCATTCAGCAGCCGTGTCGCCGCCCTCGTGATCCCAGCCCACACTGACCTGCAGGGATCATCAGCGACAGCGTGGTGGCAGAGGCCGACTTGATGACCTTGTTGAGCGGTCTGGAGCTTGGCGTCGCTGTGTGTTTGTCTGCATCTCCCGAGAGCAGCCGATGGCGAGCCCTGCGAGCCGCCAGGTCGCTGATGGCTCTCGGAGTCGATGGAGACTCACTGTCTGCTGCACCTTTAGCAGCTCCATTACTGCCGTTCGCTCTGCTGCCGCGGTCACACCCGTCGCCTGAACTACCCGCTGCAGGAGGGTGAGAGAGGAAGCTCGGATGTAGCTTTATTGGTTTTCGGCTGTGCAAGTTTTCAGTTGATTTCTAGCCAAAGTTAAGTTGACAGGCAGAGAAGTTGAATTTATGTAAATTTCGCATTTTCACTAGGAACAGCAGGGAAGTATCGAGGTCAGAATTTGGGGGATCAGTGTAAAAGAGAAATAAAATCAGATAAATAAATGCTTATGTTGGAACTGTCATTCAAATTCAAACTGAAGACAATTTAATGACTTATAAGGTATTTGTAAAATGTACATTATAAAACCCAGGAGACACCCTGAAACACAACCATCTTTTTCCCACAGTGCCGCTGTTATAAGCAACGACACACTGTACTCATCATGTACAGCTGAACAGACCATTTTAATACACCTCGCTCAATCCCCCTCAGCACACCAGACTGGAATGGTTTTAACCACGGATTTAAAAGCTTTGCCTTGTGCTGTTGCATAACAACACAAGACACAGTTAGTGTGCAGCGTGCGTTTGCACTGACGTGTGAGCGTGTCCTTGCTCAGCTGACTGGAGGTGGAGCTCGGTGTGGTGGGGGACTCGTCGAGCTTCAGCTCTCGTTCCACTGGGAGCTCTGGGATGGCGAGGGGCAGCTCGTCACTCCGCGGCCCTCTCACTGCGCTCGGACCCAGCAGGCCGGGACTCTTACGACTCCCGGCCGCACCTGAGGGACCAACAACACAGAGTCGGGATTTGTGTCACAGCTCATTATAATCACTTTCTATTTTTCAAAGGGTATCTAATCTAACATCTTTGTTGGTAACTACTTCAGGGGGGTCTACTAGCCTCTTTCTGACAGGCTACTTCTACGACTAAACATCTTAAGGCACAGGTTTTTATCTGTTTCTGCAACTGCTTTCAAAGCGAGCTTTAGGGTGGAGATAATCTGCATCTAAAGCAGCCGCAACGACATTCTTTTTTTTTTCCGGCCAGCATTTCTGGGCCGATCTGAAGGACGTCAGACTATCCTGTGTTTTACCTTGGCCTCCCTCTTCCTCCGAGGAGATGGCGAACCGTGGCATCTCGATGATGGCTGAACAGCAGCGTCTCCGGACTGTCAGCGGTGGGCTGGAGTCGCTCTCCGTGTGGGACGACTCGGAGACGGACAGGCGCTTCCGCAGGCTGCCGGGGTAAAGTTAGACAGGAGATGAGAAAAACACACCAAGGCAACACATAAAACCATAAACAGAAAAACGAAATATACACATTTCTGATTGGGGCCTTTTCAAATACATTACAAAATCTCACCTCAAACGGCGCTTCAGATTTAAACTGTTCCTGATCACTGCAGGTCACCATAGCAACCGACGCTTTAGGCTCTGATAGCAGTTACGTGACTAGTGAAACTAATTTAACCATGTGTTAAACTGACTACAAGCACAGTAGAATACAAACCCAGCCTCTCTTTGTTTCTTTAGTAAGTGTCCGTGATATAAAAGCCACTCTGAGGTGTTCCCATATAGACACTAATAAACAAAACAACCTAAATTAGCTCGTTTCTTGTGTAAATCAACAAACAACTGCAGGAAAATATGTCCTCTTGTTCTCTAAGACCGAAAATTATTTTCACGAGAGAGGAGACCACAAGTCCACAAACGAGAGGCGAAGAACTCACATCTCCGGAGATCCCACCAGCCAGGATCGATCTCTGGACTTGAGTCCGCTCAGGCTGTCGATCCGATCGCCTCCCTCCTCGCTGAGGCTGCGTTTGGTGGGAGGGGGAGTCCTCTTCTCCTCGTGCAGAGAGAGACGCTCCATGCTACTGTACACCTGCACACAGCACGTCACATGTGACACAACCTTGCACGTTTCAGTCATTTTCCGGAGCCGTTCTGGACCTGCGACTCCATGCTTAGGACCGCAGATTCATGACTCCCCGCAAACGTGAACCCGATTATTGGATTGTGTTCTCATGGACACAACGAGAACTGCAGTTGGATGAAATTATACCACACGTAGATACAATATTAATGAGACCCTGTTGAATCTAGTCTTTCATTTAAAGATAACAGAAAACACTCCACCAAGGCTGCAAAGTCCTGCAACATTGTGATTTAAAAAACAACAACAAGCATCTGCATTCGTATCTGAGGATTCAAAATACAACCTGTAACAGACAACCGAGCAGATTCACGTGCCAGGCGTGTTTCACTCACGTTTGTGCGGAATTTCATGAACCTTTTTTAAATAAATAGTTTGGCTCCACGATAAAAACGCGTGTTCCTCGGCCAATGACGGAACATTGCCTCTTTACAGTGAGTTTTACAGATTATATAACGGATTAAAGGATATTTATCCATCGAGCCATGTTTTTCTCTCGCTCACTTGTCGGGGCAGCGTTCAGGAACAGGGACCAGTGGACAATCTGAATGCATGAGACGTGTGGATGTATGAGCGTGTACCTTGCTGAAGCGAGGTGAGCAGGAGGAGAACTGTCGAATCTCCACGTGTTCTTCATCGTTGGTGTCGTCCTCTTCTTCTGAATCCACATGGTGGTAACGATCGGAGCGAGCTGAGAGAGACACGCGCAGGGATTAGGCTGGGTGCTGATGACAGTGAGTACGCGGCTCTCAGAGAGGCAGAGATTTGGATGAAGCGGTCAGAGACATACTGTCAAAGTAACTGGTGTCGTCCTCAGACTCCAGCTGGGGAATGAACTCGGCCTTCTGCCTCAGCAGGCTGTTCCAGTCCAGGTCTGTGAAGAACGGGTGCTGCTTCACCTCAAAGGCACTTCCTGTGGAGATGAAGGTGAGGCGGAGAAGACAGAGAGGGCGGAGAATGGAGAACGGGGGGGGGGGGTGAAAAGTGAAGAAAACAAAGAGAGAGGAAAGAGTGAAACGGATGGGAACATGGCTTTGGGCCAAACACTTGGTGGAGTCTGGTTGCGCCTTCATTTTTCACACCTCGAGTGTAAAACAAACCCAACAACATCAGATTCAAAGAGTCACAGACAAGACCACAGAACCCGTCCTGACGGAGCACCCACTCTAACACACAAGGGCAACTAAACAACTGTGGACAAAGAGAATCAGGTTAATGGAAAAAACTTTCCCCACTTTCTTAAAAAGCCATGACAGCATCCGTGTATATGTGTGTGTGTGTGTGTGTGTGTGTGTGTGTGTGTGTGCGTTACCTGTGCCCAGTCTCTCCAGGGGATTTTGTCTCAGCAGCTTGGAGATGAGGTCCTGAGCCTCCTGAGGCAGAGCTTCGTCCTCCTCCGGCCAGATGATCTCATCTAACACAACACAACGATTTTTGGCACCCGTGTCTTTATTGGTGAGAAAACCAATAAGCAATGAGTCATTGGACACTGGATCTCTAACATTTGTCAGGCCACACTTGGAAGCTGGAAAAACGTTCACGTTTCCCCCTCCTCCCAGACCTTTCTGTCTCATACTGTATATAATCGACTATTGCAAATCAAAAATCCTCAGTATCAGTGGTGGTGACACAGGTGGGAATTACCTAGTGAAGTACATCCACTCTCCGTTTAAATGTACTAAAACCTTTTGTAGTTTTGGCCGTCAGACGTGCTTCACATTGTTCAATTATTTATCTATTTAACCTTTTTTAATCACGACGTCCCGTGAGATATATGATCTATTTTACAAGAGAGACATGGCCAAAATGGCAGCGTACGTTAGGCATGACATAGTTACATACTGTAAGAGCACACATAATTAATTTGCAATAAGCATATCGAGCACAACAAAGCAGGACCTGAGAGGCACGAGAGACTCGACGTTTTGAACATTTGGCAGAAGGCAGCGTACATTGTGTGTCCTTGCTGCTGTTATTTACCACTTTATCATGACTTACGTCTTATTCATGAAGCTTTAGCCATAGGTTTTACTGGGTATGATAGCATTGCTGAGCTAACGGCTCTAACAGCTATAACAGAGTCTGGGGGTTTGCTTACAACCTGCCTGATTGTGCCACTGTGTTCCAGCAAGTAACTTGATGAACACAATGTTATTATTAGTCATAGAAATAAAGGACAAAACTTCAAAAATAAGACCCAAGATGTAACAAACCAGAATTAAACTTTTCTTCCACCGCTGTGACAGATTTGTTCTTGCCTATTAAACACATCTTCTGACCAATATGTTGTTTCTCTGTGTAAATAACTGAGTACCCGATCACACTAGAAAGTGACTCAGCAAAATTCCTTGATAAATCCACCAGACATAAGTGGTCCTGACATAGTGAGTACTTGCTGGCTGGCAAGCTAACTGCTAACATGCTCGATTGCCGATAACGTATTGGTACCCATCGACTCCTGTCTCATGGCTCACTGACTGCAGACCATTCTTTTGTGGAGCGGTTTATACTCCAGCAGAGCGCAGTTACATGAACTCGGATGGTGCCACACACCAAATATAACACTTTCTTTTATTTTGGAGTCCGTTCTCTGTTACAGATTCTGGTGGGATCGGGCCCTGCTGTCTGATCGCCTGTGGTGGCTGTGGACTGTCTGTCCACTGGTGTTGCTCTACAGTGAGTAAAATTCTATCTAACCTGAAAGCAATCATGGCCAAAACTACAAAAACAAATAGGACCTGTCCTGTAGAAAACCAGAATTGTTGTTAGACTGCCGTTGCAGCGTGTCAGCACCGTTACTCACCACTGATGACCTGACCAAACAGTTCCTCTGGCGTGTCGCCGAAGAAGGGAGCACAGCCCACCAGGAACTCATACAGGATGACTCCCATCGCCCACCAGTCCACCGGCTTCCCGTAGCCCTGACGCAGGATCACCTCTGGGGCGATGTACTCTGGAGTGCCACACACCTGAAGAGGCATCAAGCCACAGAGAATCAGCTTGTGACGTGGAAAAAAAAAAGAATTAAGACAAATTCAACTAATCCCCCAAAATGTTTACACGATCGTGCAATTTCATCAAACACCCCACGATTTTTCTGCAGATAAAATCCCAGCAGGGAGAAAAAAGTTACGGAGGTGCCTTTAACTTTGTGGAAAGCTCACTGAACAGGCAACGATCATCAATATTACAGTTATAACACAAAACCATTTGGCACAATTCCATCAGTTTCCATCACGTTTTACTTGCGCTGGTACCTGTTTATCGAGGAACTCTCTGGTGTCTTTCTCTATGTGGCCTTCATACAGGTTTGTGGTCAAACTCATCAACCCGATCTTTGAGAGACCGAAGTCCGTCAGCTTGATGTGTCCCATGGACGTGATGAGAAGACTGCGGGAGAGAATGTGAGAGGTTTGAGCCCAAATACAGCTTCATTTCAGAAAAACGTCCATTACTCTGTGATAATATGTACGGCGAGCCATCTGCTAAAATACAACTCCGCACAGTTCTACTTTCTCACAGTAGGTTTGAAAACTATTATTATTTAAAAAAAAGATAACTATCACCCAAATGATATATTATGAAAAATACGGTGAACATTCGTGTACGTAACAACGAGACAAGACATCCTTTAACTTTATTATATGGTGAGTATGAAATAATGGTTTGCATTTAAGTGGAAAAAAGTGGGTGTTTGGGTCTTACTTGTCAGGTTTGAGGTCTCTGTGCACGATGCCGTAATTGTGAAGATACTCTAATGCGAGGACCGTCTCTGCAAAGTACATACGAGCCATATCGACCGGCAAAGCGCCGATATTCTTCAGCAGCGTGGCACAGTCTCCACCTGCAGCGGACAGCCACGACATGAAACACAAGACAGCTGCTACCAATGACGATACACTATTACACCAATAATAATTAGCTTACCCTCCACGTACTCCATCACCATGCAGAGGTGCCTCCTGGTCTCGAAAGAACAGAACATGGAGACAACAAACGGGTTCTCAGCAAACGTCAGGATGTCTCGTTCCACGAAGGCCTGTTGGATCTGGTTCCTCAGGATCAGGTTCTGCTTGTTGATCTTCTTCATGGCGAAACGCTGCCGCGTCTCCTTGTGACGCACCAGAAACACGGCCCTACGCAGGACGAGAAAGACAGTCAGAGGTTTCAGGCGTACCAGAGCTTCATCAGTCAACTTCAGCTACTCATTAGAAAGTTTTATTTAACACCGTCGCTTTAACTGTTGATGTGTTATTTTGGGATGCAGCAGGTATGTATCTTACCCGTAGGCTCCGTTACTGATGAGCTTGATGTTTTCAAAGTCTTCCTCTCGAGGTGCTTTGGTTTTCTGCGGGGGAGCCGCTGGGACTGTGGTGCCTCGACTCTGAAACACACGAGCATGTTTGGAATCGATAAAGGGATGGACAGAAGGCACAACCTTATTTCTTTATGCTCTAAGGCTCATCCTTCTTGGTTATTCACATTTTCCAGCCAAAAAACCCAGAACGTTTTAGAAATGATTGCTGACAAGCTATTTGAAACCTTTACATTATTTCCTTTTGAGTGTTTGCTGTCAGGCTTAACACCTATTAAACATAACAATGATCGTGATTATGTGCTCACATCCACTGAGTCATCAGTCTCTGGGGTCTCTGGGTTCCCACTGTCATAGCTGCTCAGCTGGGCCATTTCTACAGAGAGACACAAGTACCAGTTACCAAACTGAAATCAAGTGACAAGGAAAAACGTTTCCATTGTGGTCTCACTACACGCAAAATAGCATAACATGAAATATTCTGAGATGGTGTTACCCTCCAGGGGGTCCCTGGTGAGGCCCAGCTGGCTGATGATGTATCGGGGGATGTCGGACTTGATGCCCTGGCCCACCTTGGCATGGCCCTCTGCTGCTTCCAACAAATGATAGAACTCCTCAGGATCAAACTCCTGTAGGGGAGGGAGACAGGGGGGAGGGAGGGATGGAGAGGGAGGAAGGACACGGGGGGGGGGGGGAGAGAAAGGCGAAGATTTGAGCTTGTAAAATGGCAGACCCAAACACTAACTAAAAATGTCCTAATGTCAGTTTTGCATCACCTTTTGATGCTGCTGTTTGAGCGGCAGCTTGTTTCGTGGCTGTTCATTTCCATCTTAAATTAAAATGAAGTATGTTTCCAGACAGGCTGCAGTGTGTTAGCAGCTCAGTCTCTACACCGCCTTTAACTTTGTTTCGAATCGGATTTATTTTTTGTTTGACCCATGTGCAAAATGCAGATGGTTCTCGAGCGTTATACACCTTGAGAAGTATTTTAACTTTGATATATTAATTAATAATAGAGTAACGTAAGAAATGACCTCATCACTGGTGATTCCCTTTTCTTTTCACAACTGATTAAAACGTGGCAGGAGACATGAGTGAATGATGTTTTAACACAGCTGACGCTCAAGCAAAAGGAAAACAATATTTAGTGGGTGCTGTTGGCTCCATCCCAACTCGAGTCTGGCCTTAAAGGTTATATCTCAAGCCCTTTTAGATTCAGTCTTGGATTGGAGCTGAATGGTCCTGACGGCAACCTCAGGACAACGACCGCCGCCTCTTTGCTGGTTGTGACGCATAAGGGCGGCAGTGTCCGACAGTAAAACAGCCCTCTGACTGGACGCTGAACTCTGGCCTCTCCAACAGCAGCAGAGCCAAGGGAGACGAGGCTCTGGGAGGAGGACGGAGGTTCTCGCGCAACCCCAATTTAACTCCCGTGTCCTCTGGCAAAGACACAAATACACTACTGCGGCTGACACAAATACACACCCCTACACACCACACACACACACACAGAGCAGGTACAGTATACATGTAACCACACACTCCCTGCCCCCTCCTTTATCAGTGCGCTTCCATTTGTCAAAAACCCATCCTGTACGCTGTCACAGCTTCGGCTGCATGTGATTAGTCAAAACCACCGATGTGAGCACCGGGGCAGCCCCCCCTCCTATCCTCCCTCCCTTCCCCACCCTTCACTGTCCCTCCAATTATCCCTCTGTCTTCTAAACCCCCCCCCCAACTCTGTCTTTATCTATTCTCCCCTCATGTCTCATTTCTGGACTCACACAAGGTTAGATGCACCTGTTTGACCCCGGATGTGCACCACCTTAACCCAAACTGATGGAGCTCTGTGTGTGGGATGGAGAGAGCGCCTCTGCAATTCATATATAAAACCATGGCCTAACAGCTGAGAGCTGTTAATGTGTGTGTGTGTGCATTAGGCTGATTTAAAATTCTCAGAGGAAGTCCATAAACGAGTTGCTGCGGTTGAATCATTTCCCACCGCGGGAGCAGGAAGCTCTAAATTGTTTATTAACCATGCATGGAGTCGAGCTGCACAATATGAAAAAGCTATTCCAGTTAATACTGGTCGTATTTTTACACAGCAATCTTTCAAACAGACTCTGATTTACACCACAGCGCAGCAGTGTGATTAACACGCAAAGACTACTCTGGATAACCAACCAGGACGCGGCTGATTAAAACAAATAGGAAAACAGGACGAGAGGGTTTTCTACACTGAATCAATGTGACACATCTTCAAAGCATACTTTAACACGTATGTCTAACATACGGCATCATTTGCATGTGTCGCTATGTTTTCTTGTCCCCTTCAATGTTCGGTCTGTCGCTTTAAGGTAACAATATCATATGTGCTTTTGCGTGCTTTGTGCTGCTTTGTGCGCGGTTTAATGTTGTTTGTCTTCATCTAAGTGCGGCACGTCATAATGATATCAGTGGTGGAAGGAGTATTCAGAGCGTTTACTTAAGAACAAGTATCACTACCACGACGTAAAGTCCTGCGTCCAAAAGATAAATGAATATACATTAATAAGTATTATCAGAAAAATGTAGTATTAAAAGTGTAAGTATTACGCAGAAAAATGGCTCCTGTGATTTTTTTATATTATATGTATTATTATTATTGGATTATTGCTACTGACGCGTTAATGTGTCAGCGGCAGTTGGCCGAGGTGGAGCTCATTTGAACTACTTTATACTGTTGCTAAACTAATCTACAGCAACGCATCATATCTTACAAGCTGATTAACTTCTTTGTGTGTTATCAACTCCAGCTGAGAGAGAAATGCAGTGCAGTAAAACCCACAATAGTTCCCTCTGAAATGTGGCGGAGCAGGTTTGAAAGAATAGAAAATCGACGCAGCAGAACCAGAGCTATCACTTAAGGCAACGTATCAGCTCCCTCGGGAGACACAAAAGGCTTTATATAACGTTCTTTTTTAACATATGGAGGAGTACTCCCCAACACCTGGAAACAGACTTTGACGTGTACAATCGGTGGAGTTCCCTTCTTAAGTACACTACTTTATTAAATGTACTTGGTACCTTTCTAAGACTTAATTATAGGAATGAATGTGCTTTGTCTCTGATAATTAAAGTTAAAAATAAACAGTATTTTAGAAATAGAAATTTGCGGGCACTTGTAATATGAGTCTGCCACACACTTCGCCTTGCACATGTCAGTCCGTGAATGCAGGACATTCATTGAGCGGTGTTTCTCTCACCAGACACTCCAGCAGACGCGCTGGCCGGGCGATGATGATCATCAGCTTCCTGACGAGTTGTGTGACGAAGGTGACCTCCACGCTCTCTGAGCGCTCGTGAGCCTGGACGCACACGAAGACAACAAAACAACAGGAGGGAGGTCAGCGAAAAAACATTTTACCTTCAGTTTCAGTGTTTATTTGCAAAAATGTTCTTTAGAGACAGAGGATTTGAACTCAACACGAAAATCATAAATTAGCTTTTAATGCATCTGCATGCTGCCCGGGAGACGACCGATCCCTCATAATAATATCTATGCATTATTTTTAATTAGAATCTTAATAATTCATCATCCTGAAATCTCCTGTGACCTTGAAGCCGTGCACAGAACTGTCTCTTGTATTGTGTTTGTCCTTCACAAACAAAGCAGGACGAGCAGTTTGAGGACAAACGGACGGTGGAGTCCCTCCTTCAGTGACACCTGAGAGGTAATCTAAATAGGAACGACCTCCGCCTCGGCCCCTGATTTCCACCGTGAAATGCCTGTCAGTGTGGAGACAGAGCAATTTACCCAGCAATCCGCTGCGACCGACTGGAAACGCACCTGGATCGAACACTGATCCCCGGAAAGAAATGGGGTGGAAGTGACGTGTGTGTGTGTGTGTGTTTGGGTGCAGATTGGAAGCTGTAACGATTACAAACCATCCACTTTTAAACATGTCTCATTCTCGGGGGGGGGGAGTCGTCCTGTGTGAACGTATTTACGAATGCAGCACATATATGTATGTATGTACTGTAGGAATGTGTCAGACAGGCTAACAGAGAGGAGGTGGGGGTTCATAAACAAAGCATGGGCAGCTCATTGCTGTTAGCCTAACAGAGCCGGGCTGACAGACGCCCCCCCCCCCCCCGAATTATTTATAACTGTAATGAAACCTGGAGGGGAGGGGGGTGTCTATGTACTGTATGTGCAAGCTAAACGTGTATTAAGGTGTGTATATGTAAGCGTGAAGGAGACTCAATGTGCGTGCGAGGTGAGTGCACAGGCCGGTGATCGGTGAGTAACGGACAGCTGAGGGACGAACCCCCCACTGTGCAGCGGCTAATTAACCCATCACAGTGTGTGTGTGTGTGTGTGTGTGTGTGTGAGAGAGACACTCTGCATGTGTAGCGTGAAAGAGATTCCCTGGTGGGTAAACAGTACTGAAAATGGGTGTGTACTGTATGATATAATCTGTAGGTATTAGTTTATCACACTGTACCGGCGTCTGTTGGAGTTTTTGACACACATTGGTTGGAAAAAGGGTTAGCTGCACTGATTGTTTGGACAAAAAGAAAATCTGTAAATGAGAAAGGATAAACATGTGCATAAAGATGAATTAGTCATTGGTGACAGGCTATTTCTTTTGGTATTTTAATAAAATGTATAAGAAATGATTTAATGTTCATAATAAAGGCTAACTTAAAACACAAATTACTTCATTTAATATGTATTATAGGTCAGTTTAATGCGTTATTGTTTTAAAGTCTACATATTTCTATATTTGAGTCTTATTTTCCTCCTTGACATGTTTTTGATCATAAGTGTTGTTCATTATAATTGTTATTGGTACTCATTTAATATCCAAGGAAATTTATACTAAAAAGCCCCACCAATTTTAGTATTTGCTGTTAGCATTTTGTTTTTGACACTGTAAAATGTCCCTGGTGCTCAGTAACTCATCTCGCTGCTGGCCTGACATATCCAGCATCAGCGGGGCTCTAGCATGGAGGGTTTTTCCCGGTAAAAACTCTCAAGCGGCTCCACAAAATATGAAAAAAAGCCAAAGTAGACAAAAAGGTGGCGCATTTAGCATTTTGAGAGTTCTTATTTCCAACCTGATGCCCTGACATTTGGACAATTAAGGTTATCTTAGGTGTTTCATACACGGTCGGACAATAGTTCAGATTTTAAAATCCACCTCGCCAGGTGTAAAAGTTGACATTCGAGGAGATCCGGCATCACGTGTTGTTACGCGAGTGAGCAACTCGTGTCCGGATGAATGAAGGGGACAGAGGCGACGTTACCTATTGTATAGCCTATTAGGGAGTACTCATCTCTTTCCCCAAGCAGGTAATGTCTGCACCTGAGTCCAGCTGAGTGCCAATTAAAACCAGAGGTTTGAAGCTGATGAACCCGTTGTAGTGACAGATCGCCAGAGCTGAGTTGGCACTCCGCCCTCCCATCTGCCCTCCGGTGACCTACAGGGGTCTAACGGGGGATCTCTCGGGGGTTCCAGCAGAGGATGGCCTGGATGCAGGTTGCCATGGTGACCGCCAGGCAGGTCACTAAGGCCCCGTGACGGGAATGGATGAGGGAGAGGAAGGAGCGGACGAGCAGCGGAGGGAGAGAGAGAGAGAGAGAGAGAGAGAGAGACGAAGGAGAGGGGTAAAGGTGGAGGGCAGATAAAAGGCAAGACGAGGAGCGGAGGAGGACAGGAGGAGGTGAGGCGGCCTCCCGCGAGCTCTGTAATGGGGTCACGACACGAGGGGAGAAAGAACGGATGGATGAATAAAGGAATGGATAAGCAAGCAGGACAAAGGCAAAGGACTGAGACATGTCGAGACCAGAAGGAGCGGACTGATGAAAACTAAATGTTAACTGAGGACGGATGGTTTAATACGCCGCAAACACACCTGATATCACAATGCATGTGGACTGACGGAGGACGAGGACGTCGTCAGAATATTTCACAACAGAAAAACTTGAAGGCTCAATTTCTCAAAAGCAGAGAGCCTAAGAAACAACGTATTTTTTTATATGGCTTTCTTAATAGAATTACAGTTGAAGGGTCAGTTCACCCAAAACATTAACACTCTTTTCAGAAGATGCTGTCAAGTTTTTTAATACACAGTATAAACTCAATGTCCCCCCCCCAAAGAAAATTTCCTTTCACTTCCACTGAATTTAGGGAGCCAGACCTGGGAAAATAAAACTAGGGTTGGCTATATGTGACAATATTTACCGTCAGATGATTTAAATCTGTCCTACACTGTTTATGCCAAGGCACAGGTATTCCTTCCCTTTAAATCTCTGGTTGTTTCTGCATTTACAGGGCGGATATTTTTTAGTATCAAGTATATAAAAAAAGCCAGCCATTCACATTTGGTTATTTCTTTTCTACAAATGGTTGCTCGGTTGAATTTTCACAACAGCGTCCTTCATGGTTGGATGTTGCAAGTGGAAAGTGAGCAGCAGGTTTAGATCCCTGATACTGAAGGGTTTGTCTGACACGGCAGCTAAACTGGGCTGACAACTGAAATATCCGGGTGTCCAACAAACTTCCGAGTAACTAAACTAAACTCACACAGCATCCGCCAGTCCTTAATGTCCTATAAGGGCATCCTTTCCAGTTCTAGAACATCTAAATGAAACACACTTTTGTATACGAGACAAATATAGAACAAGTTTTAAGTATATTCTAAAATGCATATTGTCCTTTTACTACTTTATTATCAACTGATCCAAAAAAATCCATCAAAACACCAGTAATAATGGCGTGATGACTCATTATAAAGTCTAAATTGTTAAGAAGCTACAGAATAAAACACCCACAGCAGTTGACTGATTACAAGAAGATTAAATAATGAATGTATTCGTCATCGACCTCGGGAACATGCTCAATCATTTCTTCTTTATATTTTCAAAAGCAAGACACGCTACAAGAAGCCCTGCTGCTGTTGTTTTTTGTTGAGTAAATTAGAATGACATAATAATAATGAAGAATTAAGAACCATAGAGTTTCTGTGTCTACCACTGTGACAGGAAGTCACGACCAACTAAAACCAGTGAAAGGTGAACAAGCAGCTCCGTGTAAAACCGAACTAAAGCCGAACCAAACCTGAGCTGGAAGTTAGAGTGAGTTGAGGTACATTTCTTTAACAGCATCAAAAGTTGACGTTCTCCAACGTGCCCTCGAGGCTGACTGAAACTAGTTACAAGGATCCTCGCCTTCGTCATCGTGAACGGGTTTCAGCGTGCCAGTAAAGCTTGACCCGAATCAAATTGACTCAACTGTGAAGTCGGCGTCTGCCTCCTCCTCCCAGCTGTGAGCGAACACCTTCCACTCGCTCCTCCTCATCGCCCCCTCCAGCACCACCTCCTCCTCCTCCAGCCTCCTCTGCCACGAGACGCGAGACATGTTTCCGCCAGAAAAACAAAACGAGGAATTTCCATAAACAACGCAGGCGGAGAGGCCGTTTTCACACCTCCGTCCACCTGCTCATGGCCTCATCCTCTCCTCTCCTCTGTAGGTCCGCTCCACCTGCTGCCGCACTTGGCTGCCCGCCAAAGAAACCCCCCCATCCTAACGCCGCCTAATTGGTGATGTCATCGTTCAGCCCGCATTGCAGCTTCGGCGTCTAAAGCATCATCCAGATGTGTTCCAAGTCCAGTTCCTCACATAGCATTTCGAACAGGCTTCGAGCACGTACAGCCGCCTCCCCTCTGTGAGCCCGCCGGCCAATCAGAAAGAGAGGAATCCCCTTGAATCCCCGCCCATCCCAAAACCCTGCGAATGCACCTCCTTCACCCCTCCTGTTCGTCTGGGAGAGTTATCTGTCAGCCCCCGGTGACTGCCGGAGTGTGAAATTAAAATCGGGGAGGGTGTGCGTTCTCGCCTGCCTATATGCGTGTGTGTCTATGATTGAGAGACTGTGTGTGTGTGTGTGTGTCCCAGTAGAACAGAAGGTCAATAAGAGGCCGGTGGGAGCCATAATGTCACCCCCCCCCGCCCCCCAGGCTTCGGAGAGCTGAGCTAATAGAGATGTCACCACTGCCGCACACGTGTAACTGTGGTCCTATGTTCACACGCGTACAAATACCAGCATAAATACGCAAAAACGGTCCTGTCACGCCCAGCTGCGACAAGCACGCCACAGTTGTTGGTCAGAAATAAACAGAGCAGGTGCGTGTGTGAAGGAATGTGGGAGAGCCGAGGGACTGATCTGGGCCGCATGACGTCACACGGCGCTGACGGCTGTAACCACGATCGAAGGAGCGCGTCACGCCGTTCCAAGGTAAACCGAGCGTGACCGGGAAGGTGCCAGAGTCATGATGTCCTCATCAGAGCCCTTCCTGTTTGTTGAATTGTTTGAGTGACAAATTTGACATGTTTATATGTCCGGCTGACCTGCCTTGCACTGACTTAACGAGGTCACGTTAGCAGTTGATTGGAGTGAATGAATTGGAAGTTACCCGTCACATGGTTCATTTTGAGGGAAAAGGAAACTGTGGGAGCTGTAAAATCTGAAATTTGCTCCCATAATGCAATGCCCTGACTATGATGGATGTGAAAATTAGTCACGCAACTTGTCTGTCCGCGATGACGCAAACTGATGGTGATTCATGAGTGTCTGAGATCTGTTTAATATACATAAAATATGGAATGAGTAGACGAGGGAGTGATTTCAGACTCAGCCAAGTGTAACTAATATACGTATATATAATACATAACGTTGTTAATGGCTGCATTCCCTTTAGCTTTACCAGTTTCAGGGCCCTGGTATTGTAACGAGAAACGAATAGACTGGAGCCGATGTTAATCAGCGACAGCCGTGCTGCGACGAGTCAAAGTGTCTCCTGGGTAAAAGGTCTACGGAGAGAGATGGACGTTATCGGATCTGGCCAGGAGCTCTTTTTGGGGGTTTTGGTAAATGATTTGGAGTGGCCGCTAATATTTATAATTGAATATCCATCAGAGCTCCAGAGGATTAAAAACTAAACAAAAAGTCATTTAATTGAATTTTTACTTTCTCTTCCTTATTTTAAATGTTGTTTTAATGCATTGTATGCCTCATGTGAAGCAATGGTGCTATTTATTAAAATAACCCTTGTCCATAATACTCACATTTTTCTTCTTTTCATAATTTTTCCCCCCAAAACATTTGGCTGTTTGGTTCTATTTCCTATTGATTTGTTCACGTTTCTTTGTTTTGTACTGTACTGCCCTTCATTTTCAGAAGAAGCAATATATTTTTTAAACACTTTAGGTTTTTTTTTTTTACAATCAAGTTGCAAGCGAATTTACGTCTTGCAGATATGCCATAGTTTCACAGTCTTATATGGCTACTTTTGCTTTCCATGTTGCTTTCTAACAGAATGATTGACTTGGAAATAAAAGGCCAGGATAAACTGTTGTTCGACTCACATCTTGCAGCAGCTTCTCCAGGTTCTCCTGGAGCTCGTAGAAGTAGCGCGAGGTGATGAGGTCCTTCCTGCTTTTCTCCAGGCAGTCTCTGGACAGCTCTATCAGCTGATGGTGGATGAAGCTCAGGACCCCGTCGGCCAGCGGGCAGATCTTATCGGGGGCCGAGGAGGAGAGCAGCTCGGCCAGGCGCTCCTCCATTTGAGCTGTCGCCTGAGGGGAGGGGAGGGGGCAATTAGAGGGGGGGGGATGAGTCACAGAAGAGGTACGTGCGCAGACACATACGTGACCAAAAACTGCATGTGTGTCTTCTATTAAGAGTGAATCCCTTCACACTAAATAATGGATTATTCAAAAAGAGAACATTTAATATGCATGTCTGCTTGTGTGGGCATGTAAGCCTGAGATAGTACATTCATTACACTATGACTCAAAAAGCATTCTGACAGGTTTAGCATATTACATCTTCATAATTCACTCATTCACAAATATTTATGATAACTAAAACACAAAAATTAAAGTCTGAGAACGTCTGAACGTTGATTCAGCACTGACCGGCCACGACTAGCTTGCTTCCTTGACCACTGTCAGGATTTTCTTTTCAGAAGATCACAATGTTTTATGTTCACATGCCGTTACTGTAAACAGTCTCTTTACTTTCATTTGTACAGCTTCTTTCCTTGACCCGCAGGACTTGCTTTTTCTTTCTTTATACTTCTACTATGTTTATTGTTTCGCACCAAACAATACCAAAGCAAATTCCTCGTGTGTGTGTGAACCTACTTAAAGCTGATTCTGATTCACTAAAAGCCCTCCAACAAGGAGAAGTGATTTATCCTTTTGTTAAGCAGCTGCAGGAAGTGTAAAGTCACTCAGTCACTAGGGTGGCTTAGCTCAGGCTACTTAGAGTCCAGCTGGGGTTGGAAATTGGTCTCTAGCTACACAATCAGGAGCTTCATCCTTTCTCTTGGTTGGATCTACACACCCGAAACGCTTATCACAGTTTGGGTTTCAGCCTCAAAACACATAATCAAGGTAAACAACACTTTCTGTCCCCCTGTGGCTTACTGTCCAGTACTCTGCCCTCCCCGCCCGTCTGCTGAATCCACAGCGGCTTGGTTCTGCGCAGGAAGTGTGTGTCTGCGGTACAAACCTTGGGGAACCTCTCCTTGTACACGTGGTTCATCATCATGATCTCATGGTCGAAGGAGATGGGCGAGCGCCCGGGACTGAGACAAAACAGACACAAAATGCAGGTGAGAGGGGTCAGGGAGGCCTTCGTGCTGCTAAATGTATTCATTTGTTACTGTATAATTTGACCAAAACTGCACGTACAGCAACATTCATCAGTCTTATGTAATTCAATCCACCAATGAAAACACGTGCATCCACCTCCATGTTGCCTACATCACAGGAACATAAAGTACACCACTAACCTCCCAATTTCAAGAGTAACACTTTCTGTACTACACTTTGAGCGCCTCCGTCTGCATAGCTCGTCTACTGTGTCCCCTGTCGAACAGCACAACACTTCAACACTTGCTTTCTGCTACTTTAGCAGTACATGGGTCCCATGGTTTTGACATTCAGGTGGCAGAAAACGATGCTTCAAAAACATTTAGGATGCTTAGTGTTGAAATACACGTCACTTTGAAAAGGTGTCAATGTATGACGATGTTTTGGGTATTTTAAAGATTTAAAGAATCAGTTTCAGTTTGTGCCCCTCGTGTTTTATCGTGAAAGAAAAATCCTAAAAACCCACGAGGTCTTACAGCTTTGGTGAAGGTATTTTAGATTCTCCCAACCATCTGGATTAAAACCGATTTTTTATTTGTTTCCCAAGGTTGGGACTCAGCACATGTAGTTAAATGACCTTTTTTGGGTTTTCCAAATCTTGTCAGGGACTTCTCCTTCGGAAAAACTGATTCTTAGCTCTGTGGCTCTCTGTCGTGAGAAGCACAAACTGGGGCAAGTAGAAACGGACTTTTTATTTTCCTTCACGCATAGAGGTTTGGAAAAAGCACTGAGATCCAGAGTGTGGGACTACTCTGGACTTATAGGAGGGCGCGCTGCCTGCACCGCAGACTGGACGCGACAGTGCGGGACTGGTCGGGTCGCCAGAGCACAGAGAGAATGAAAGCAGGATGGCGGTCACACACACTAATGGGACCTCGGGGTCTTCATCATATGTGTGTCTTCGGCGGTGTTAACTGACGACCATGACAACCTCCGGACTCACATGGCTGCACACAGAGACCGGCACAGAGGTGGCGCCCCTGGAGACCAGCGGACCGCACGGGTGTGTAGCTGTCAGTAACAAAGCAAGGCTGTCCACAACTCCCCCGCCTCACTGCAGTGAGTGTCCGTCAGTTCTTGGCCTGACAGACGGACAGTGATGTCTCCTTCCTTCAGTCCATAGCAGCTCCAACCGAATATCCTCCTGGGACTCGTCTCTTTTCTCATTCTGTCACCCCGCTCCCCCGCCCCCAACCTTTCTCTACAATAAGACAAAATAGCGACAGCAGCAATATCCTTGACCTTTCTATGTCTCACTTTCAGGAGAATGACGACAGGCGACAGTGAGTGAGTGAGTGTGTGTGTGTGTGTGTGTGTGTGTAGGCAAGTCCCGGGAGAGAAATTTCATCTCATCAATTGCTGGATTATTCATTGCATCCATGTATGACTGTAAACAGTTCCTTCTAAATATTGCAAATGCAAATGTTGGTGCACGGTTTCACGTGAAAAGAATCTCCATGTTAATAAATCATTTTGTCCAAACATTTTAACCCCCACTGTTGATTAATATACTGACTAAATCGTTAATAAAGTTCGAACAGCGTGTGGGATTCTTTGCTTCCTTCTCTGTCGAGTCTTTTTGATCCCACGTGTCAATAAGACTGAATCTGAATGGTGAGCCTGAAATCAAATGACCGAGACAAAGCTATTCTGTACAAAAATCAAAAATTTCTATTTAACATAAAACAATACTAATCAAACCAAATAAAATAAAATAAAGTAAAATAAAACATACATTTTAACACAGAGTATTCTAAAACCATTCCTGGAGAGACAGAGTTACAGACAGAGGACGGCAGGTGAGGTAAAAGTATGAAATTGGGGCTCCAGATGTCTCTGTTAGTATGAGTCATCAGTACACACACACACACACACACGCGCGCTTTCACAAACACGTGACCTATGCGATGAGGTAATGCTTTAAGTCATCCATCGGCAGCTCAAAGTCCAATTACCAGCTTAATAGGAATGAGAGCAGCCTGAATGTGACACATGGGCTAAACGTCATGGAGGCGGTTTATCATTAAGCCAACGCATGCGGTGACAGCTAACACACACACACGCGAATTGCAGTACATAACTGTGCTTCCATTTTCCCCTTTGTGTTCGCCTGCTTTGTTGTGCTGTCTTGTGGATTATCTGGCACGCTTTTAATGTGAAAATAGGCAGGAAATGTAGAGTTCTCATTTCATTTCAATGTTGCTGTTGCAAAGGGAAAGCCAGAGCATTATGCTGAAAGGCAGCGAGAAAGAACTGACCCTCTGAACACAACAAGCCTCAACTGTGCGCCCGCGCGCGCACACACACACACACACACACACACACACACACACACACACACACACACACACCCAACCATCACTGATGTATGTCAGTCACTCTAACGCCGTCAACTTTAAAACTCTCCTTTCGTGCTCGCGTTTCAAGGATAAAGAAAGATCAATCAAAACGCGGCTGGCTCTGCCACCGGGCTCAGTAATTAAAGGTTAGCCTTGACAGAGACGGATTCGGTGCCAGCGGCTGTTATGTACATTCTTTAATTTTCACAGAATATCTTCTTCCTCTCTCTGTGTTATTCTCCTTGTGCGCTCGTGGCTCTGAGCAGCCCGAGCCTTTATTAAAATAAAGCTCCCGTTCAGAGCGAGCTGCAGTGGAGGTCGGAGGGAAATCCCCGGGATGAATAACACGAGAAAGCCAGACAAAGGCTAATTACAACGCGGCCATATTTCTACTGTAATGGGAAATAAAAATCGCCTCGAAGCGATCCCTGAAAAATGCCTTTGTCATTATTTTGAGGAACGACCTTGGAGATGGAGCTCTGGAGGAAGTTGTGGGAGAGTTCTTTTGTTTTAATGTGGGGCCGCAAGTTCAGAAGTTAGGATTGCGAGAAAGAGAGGAGATATTTATGAAATAGAATAGGAGATAAAAGGTGTTCCAGCCGCGGGGCGCTTTATAAGATCGGATAATTAAGCCATTGTTGGGAAGCTAAGTGGTGATGTCACGTGCAACAAAAGGCACTCAAAATGCAAAAGAGCTTATTGGCAGAGAGGGGAATTGAAGCAAATCAGACGAGACAGCGAAACAGATGGTGGGGGGGGGGCGGGCAGGAGAAAGGGGTGGGGGGGGGGGGCTGTGTGTGTGTGTGTGTGTGTGTGAGAGAGAGAAAAATAACATTGATGCTTCACAACTGAGGCGGGCGACTCGGGGAATGAGGGGCCTAATTGAGCGTGACAGAGAGCCGGGCAGAGCGGGGATGTGTGCGATGAGTGCCGTGATTGCACGCGCTCGCCACAGAAACCTCAACATCCCCTGACGAGATTCGCGATTCCAGTGAAAAACATCGTGGCACAAAAATCCCCCACCAAGTGCTGGGCAGGAGGAAGACCCCTTGGTGAAATGGCAGAGCCGTGTCGCGCTTACAGCACCGCTCTGCTGCTCTGTGTCTGTCCTGTGGACACAAATGCTGTTTTCAGTCACTAATTCATTCCAGTCGCTTCTACTTTGCGGTTCTGTCGACCGGTGTTGAGCTACTGTCCATCGAACCCCAAACGTCCCGCAGGTGTTTCATGTTAACAGCCCACCATGACGGCGTTTTAATGTGAAATATCTGTAGCAGGAAGTGTTGAGTTTCACTGGCAGACAGTAGCGTCACACTGTGTAGAAACGACTGAACTTACCTGAAACACGTCTTAGGAACTGCTGTATAATACCAACGCAAGGCATCAATGAGCGGTCTCTACCACACCTGCACCAACCATGCACAGCACACTACCTCACACCATAATTGTAAAATGGTTGAGTTAGAATATGGCCCAAACTTTTTCATCAGATTTTAGTCAAATATTTAAACTAAGTACTTTATCCTTTTGTTATTTCACTTCTTATCTACCTGTTTGAGTGTCCCTATACAGTTTGTTTTGGGATTTCCTGTATGTCACCTGGCTTCTGTATCTCTTGTTACCTCCTGGCCGACATTAACGCCAACGCGCTGCACCTGGGATAAGTTAAAACTCATCACTTATAAATCAGTCGGCCTCTACTGCGGATTCTGTGGTAGTTTGGAGATTTTAAAACAAGCATAATAATATGCTTACTCTGACACACGGAAAATACGTGGCATGATATGTGTGACAGAATGCAGCATGTGCTCGTTCAGACAGAGATTTAATGGGGTGCAGCGACTGAAGCCGGTGAAAGTGGCACATGATGCGCAGTATGATGGACGGATGCGGCTCGCTCATTCCCAGTGTATATGGAAGAGCGGATGGCGGACGGACAGAAAGACAGGGCGGTGACAGGAGGCGGTAGATGTACTGCAGAAACTAAACTGGACAAGAAGAGCAAGGCCTGAGAGAAGGACGGGCCGGGAGGGGAACGAGAAATATTTGAGACGAACAGAGAAACCATTGAGTGATCAAAAAAAAAAAAAGAAAAGAAAAGGGCGACTGTCATCGCTCATGGCAAAGTAATAAAATTAGCATATAATTGTGCTCTGCACCTCATTTTCATTTGTTCCCTCCCTCCCGATACATAGGCACACTTGTCCTCCCCCTCCCTCCCCCCCACCCTCCCGGGTCCAATCATCATCTCTCCTCTCAGTCACTCACTTCTTTTCTCTCTCCTCACATCTTTTTTAACTTCCTATTTAGAGCGCAGTACCTTTTCCTCACGCTGGTTCCTTCATTAGTGGATTTTACCAACCTGGAACTGGATCCAAAACTGCACTGGCTAACAGAACCCGAACCCTAGTCCTACCTCTCTCTCTCTCTCTCTCTCTCTCGCGCTCTCTCTCCACAGCCCTCTGGTGGTTATTTATCTGGACGCGCAGACAGTCTACAGTTTGCTCACTAAGAGCTTTTTAATGACACTCGCTGCTGGTGGACTAATATGTCAGGCTTTCCACTGAGGCTCATCCACCCTGCACATGCCTGTTGGCTACAGCCGAAACGCTTTTCAAAGCCACTTCCGAGTACCTCCAAAGTCCATCTCTATAATTACAGCACTCAGTTTTGTCCGCTTTTATGATGTTTCTGATGAAAGTTGGGACATTTTATAACATCTCATTCTCGACATTTTGTACTCGTTCTTGTATGAAAACTCTTCTTTTATCTTTGCACGATTTCTAATTCTGTTCTATTTTACAGACAGAGAGAGAGAGGCTATATAAGGACACACAGAGAGAGAGAGGGCCTGACACCAATCAACAAACACAGTGGGACTCTTATATCAGATGCACACCGCGCGACTCTGTCTCGCCTTCATCTCAGAGGATGAAAGGAGGCGATATGTCTCTCCGTGAGGAAACGAGAGACGAAGACGAGGAAAAAAGCTGCAGGGACAAGAGACGGAGGTGAGACACTAAGTGTGCGTGAAGAGAGAGAAAGAAAACGATGAAAATAGCAAATGTTTTAAGGTGGGATGACGCTGAAAGGCAGTGACGGGCTGAAAATCAGTGAATGAAAGCGTGAAGAAGGTGGAATCTAAAAGCAGCTCTTGGCAGGTAGAAACCGAGATGGAGAATCAGGAACAGATAAAGACGTTTGAGCTGGAGATGGACAGAACGAATGAAACGCAGACGGACAGACGGATCCACAGGTGGACAGGTGACTGTCACGGGTATACGCAGTGAGGACTTTCTCCTCGCTCCCATGTGTCACGGGCATGTCAGACGGACGAGGCTGACCTTTCCGTAGGCCGACGCAAACAACACACACACAACCCAGGGCATCGAGGTATGCTAATGTCCGCTCGTCCTATGTAGGAAGCAATTCGCGCCAGATCCCTGAAAAACTGAAGCAGGTAAACGACAAGTCCAGTTTATTACACCGTGGGTCTTATTTTCAGAGTTTGGGCCATCATCTCCATCATTTTCATTTCATTACAAAGACAGTGTTCAGTTTTGATATCTGAATATTAGAAACGCCATCACTAACGACGACCTCAGTAATTCTAACACATAGCTGAATTAATATCAACATTATAAGTGTTGCAAAGGAAGAATATAGCTGCTGTACTGCATTGCATTAGATTGAATAGGTGTAGCTAATAAAGAGGCCGGGGAGTGTTGAACATGAAGCACAGAGAGTTACGCAGGCCCAAATGTTAAAGAATAAAAATGGCTTTTGAGGCAGGATAGAAGGGTTTCAGCAGCGGGAGGGTTTCTAATAATTAAGAGCGAAGCTGTCCCAGCAACGACAGCGACGGCGTGAGCTCACGCTGCTTCAGCCTAGACCGTGGAACAGCCAACGGGTGTAGGTCAGAAAATCTCAGGGACTTGGAGGAGATTTTAAAATGCCTGAGCTGCACTGGAAGCCTCTGAAGAGAGGCAAGCCCAGGAGCGACGTGGTGGCTGGTTTTAGTGCCAGTGGAAAGTCAAGTAGCAGCATTTTGAAGCTGCAGCCGGGACACGGACGGCTCACTGATAGCTACCTAAAGCACAGGAAAGGAGTCTAGCCAACAAGAAACGAAGGGCGTGATCACTTTCTACATTGCTGTTTGCAGTTGGAGCAAACAGGATCTAAACACTGACCTGCTTTGCTTCTCAGAGTGGAAGTCATAATGCTGCACTCACCAGAGGGTCAAGAGTCCCAACAATACTCTTCAGACCCAGAAGAGCGCTGCATCGACAAGTGTGCTTCTGTGTTGTGTCTTTATGGCTGCGATGGAGTAACTGAATATTTTCCTTTTGTCAAAGCAGCAGGCACTCCGGCCAAACAACAAACTTCATGCCCTTCTTTACATTGGGCTGCTTGCTGCAGAGACGCAGACAGGGCTTTGCACAGTGTTTGGGTGGGTTTTTGTCACATGTGGAACTTAGGGCCGAGCTCCTACCTGAGGCTGCGGGAGCGCGGTCTCATGGCGGGTGAGCGGCGTCCCTCCTCGTCAGTGATGCTCTCGGAGCTGAAGTGTTTGGTGAGGAAGTGCAGCTCGTCCGGAGTGGGCTGGAAGGGCAGCTGGTGCAGCTTCTCCTGAGATGAACAGGAGGACTGTGAGAGGAGGAGCACAGAGGGAGCACAGATTACAACCAGCACTGCGGCTACTGCGGGGTCGGGCTGGAGCTCGGCTAAGACTGGGGCTAGTCCAGGGCGGGTGAGGACAGGGAATGCAGGTTACAGTCAGAACCTAGCTGGAGCTAGGTAAGCCTAGGTGTTTCTCCCAGTACCATAACCCTGTCCGCGTGACTCAGAGCCTTTAGCATGGAGCGACACGCGAATCGTGAGGCCTAGTGGTCAAATAACTCAAAAGAGACGCCACTTGTGACTTGTTCATATCATCAGAAGCCACACACCCAACAACGGTGCGAAGGCCAATATCCTAATTTTCCGTGTAATATGTTTTGGATCAATTCCACAATAAAATCAGCCATCAACAACATTAGCCTACGGATGTTAAAATCTTAGTTCAGAAAATGAATAAGTAACACGTACGCTCAACACCTACTGGAGACGTTGTAGCCAAAAATCCGGATTAAAATTGGGCTTTTTTTTTTTTTTAAGATGTCTGAGATACATATTGCCATCGCTGCAACAGCATTTCAAGGACATGTCATTACAATGCTTCTGAAACTGGTTACACGTCAAAAAGGAAACAACAAATGTATCCAGCTTTTAACATACATGCCTAGATATCGTTCGACCTGTAAATCACCAAGACAATAATTACTGGACACCGAGGGAAGTCCTTTCCATCCAACAAGTCATTCATGAGAAGAATGAAATCCTCTGTAAATACAGCGAACGAGCAGGCAGAACGCTAGCAGTCTGGATCTACACGGTAAGAGCTTCGCACAGCCAGCTAACGCAGCTCACTGCCTTTGAAGCATGCTGAGCCTCGTGCTGCAGGCGGCAGGTGCAGAGAAACTGCACACTGGGGCATTAAGGCGGGGGATGAAGGAACAGCAGAAGGTAAGGGAGAAGGAAAGGACCAGCAGGACTGCGGATATGTCCCTGGGAATGAGGGAAGGAAAAAGGGGAGAAACAGAGCAGGAAGCAGAAGTACACCTGAGGGCATCTGAGGGGAGGAAGTGGGGGCTGTATCAAGGCTGAGGTTTGCTGTGCAGTGAAGTCCGAGGGAGCCTGTTGCAGTTAACCAGATACTATTGTATGTACAGAATGTTGTTTTGCTTGAAAATATAGACGTTGCCGTCTGATTCACCCAGGGAGTGGAAGCTGTCGGAACCAGGCTGTGGCAGTCACGAGACTGAGCCTGCTGAACAGATGTTGCAACTTAAGATAAACATCATACCAAATCTGTTTAGGCAGACCCGACAGAGCCGAAAGCCTGTACTTTTGGGGGGTTTTTTGGGATCCACAGTGAAGCACTTTGAGTGGTTGAAGGACTAGAAAGGGCGCTTATACAAGCACAGTCCATTTACAGATCATTAGAAAACACAATTACATGCAGAGACGTGCGGCGGGACAGTAAAGGTATTTACCGAGACAGTGGAGCTGGGAGTGTTGGTGCCATAGCCAGAGGAAGGCAGTGAGGCCAGAGACCAGCGTCTGCCATCCGTCCTGGGGGAGAGGCCGAGAAAACCAGACAGAACATCAAGAACAAACATCCATTTGTTTTAGGGTTATTCCATAACAGCCATATGAAGGAGGTGCAGGGCCATCACATTCAGCCATACAATGACTCAGCTGAAGGCGGGAAAATGGAATCACAAGGAGAACGTGGAGTGAAAAGTGCAGGCGAAGCCATGAGGAGGATCCACCGAGACTCTGCAGACATTAAGACATTAAAGCATGATGGCGTCCACACCTGTCTCCTCCTTACAGAGCGCTCACCTCCCCCACCCTGGAGTTCACACTTCTTTAAAAGACCTTTTGGATCTGGTTTATTAAAATGTAAGCCAGCTGTTATTCTGTAATTTTGTCACAGTCAACAAATCCCATGTGAGGACCCAAGCCAACAACATGTTTTTATCAAACAAACAGGGGGAAACAGTGCGTTGGTTGGGGACTATTTTAAGTGGCGCATTAATCCACATGCTGTAGTGACTGAGTCAGAATAAACTACGGTGTGTGTGTGTTCGTGGGGATGAAGTGAGGCTCACTGATGTGTTTTTTAATAGCTTTAGCACAAAGAGCAGGACACTGGCTAACCGGAGCCCCAGTTTGTGTCTCTCACACAAACAGCAGCTGCTGGTAGCGTTAGCAATCCAGATAAGCGCCAAAAACTGATGTCGTACATGAACGAGATTTATTTCTCTTCAGTGGCAGCGAACACAACGCACGGGCCCGCAGATAACGGCGCCGTATTCAGAGCTTAACGCGACATTTAGGGCTGACAAACAGTAACGTTAACAAACAGCTCCTTGGAGCAGAGGAATAAGACAGATCAGGCTTTGATACACACACACACACACGATACGTGTTAGTAGGATACATTTATTGTTGGTTTTTGGTCTTTTCATGAGATTTGTTGACAATAAGACAACAAGAAAAATATGGAGTATCACAAGCCTTATCCTTTAAGGAACAACCGTAACAGTTTGCGACTCGCGCCCCACGTTTGGGTCCCAAAGGTTCTGATGAGTCCAGTGATCAGAAAGCGTTTGGGAAGGCTCAGGGAGCGTCACATCAGCTGGAGGCATTGCTCCTCTTTTAAACCTGACTCATGTACAGAGTGCTCGTCGGTAGGAGAGGAGACCCTGCAGGGTACTCGAGGTCATTGGGTGTGTGTGTGTGTGTGTGTGTGTGTGCGCGCGCTCAGCCATGCGGGACGAAGGGCGGGAGGGTGGCAGCAGGAAGAGGGAGGAGAGCGGTCGGAGGTCGAAACTGAGAGGTTACCTGTCGGCCCTGTGTCCGTGACTGTGAGGGAGACAAGACAGGGGTTTTCTTTTTAATGCTGTTAGCAGCTGGAAGTCACACACACACACCAAACACACGCTTTAAGCCCGTCCCAGCCCTCCCACCTCGTCATTTCTGACTTTTGTAACAATTATAAAAACAGGTCACGAGTAATAAAACGTATTATTCAGCGGAGCTCAGCTGAAACTAGTCAACCCGAATAAAGTTGGAGACTTTAGCTGCAGATTTTCCTCAAAAATAATGTCAATTGGAATGTAACATTATCACTTCGAGAGCTGTACTTAGGATTTTATGGAAACACAAAGACATCATGTGAATAACTGCAAACCAAATATATAATAATAATAATAATACTGATGACTGTAAAATAATCCAATAATCCATCTTTAAAACTCAGCTCTTTGTTATCAAATATTAATTCGCCCTCCATTTCAGAATAATACGGAGCCCCCAAAGTCCGGAAAGATAACTTTTTTTTTTAATCTTGTGGCTTTAAAAATAAGGAAATAAATAAGTCAGACAAAAATATAAAGAAAGGGCAAAACATTTCAAAAAGAAGAAATGTCATTAGAGTCACACTGCTGTAGGAGTGACTGCTGCATGCTGCTTATCTCAGGTTAACAGTCTGAGCGACAGTCTTTTCTTAAGCATAAAACAATCCTAAAAGAAAACCAAGAGCCATCCAATGACTCAATCAGTAAGTAGCCTGTCATATCAACCTCCACCACACGGTGTCGCTGCTGTCCTGGGGTGTGACGCGAGGCTGCAGCTCTGAGGTCAGTAGGCGGACAGCGAGGGATTATCGATTCAAATCGACATTATAGCTCTTCCTGGCTGCTGCACGGCTGCCGTGCAGCGTTTGATGATGTTGCCATGGAAATAGCCTGGGGGTCCAGTACGACATGAAAGGTTTGTTACCATGGAAACATCATCAGGCTCGCAGAGAATTACTCGAACATTTGACCAAACTTTAATATGAGTTTATATTGTTCATCTTGGATTTAAAAATCACTCAAGTGCCTGGACATTTATGCATCGGCCTGTCACAGGTCCAAGCAGAAACGCTCACACACACAAGAAACGCACACACTCTTACTCCCTCCTCCCCTCTCAGTAATTACTATCTGTGCCGAGAGCCCAGCCAGATAAGAGGTTTATTAATCCCGGGTTTGAGTGACAGCGTCAGAGCGATCATCTGCCTCCTCATCAGCTCACACACTATCATCGGCAGCCGCAGCTCGGCTCTCGAGGCGCCGAGGCCACCGAGCCGCTTCACGGCGCTCAAAAGATATCGACATTTAAAAGCTGAAGCACACACAGCTCCTCCATTCTGGCCTCAATTTCTTCACCTGTGCGATTATAGCCCTCCTTCGCACTTCGATTTCCTTTCCCACAACATATTATTAACTGTTATTACTGTTGAACGTGTTACACAGTGACGTAACCTGCTGCTCGTGATGCAGACTGACTAGGCTGCGCATCATTTGCATGTTGTTTTCCAGGTGTGACCCTCAAACGCACACCTGCACACCTGAGCGTGTGCTTCTGTTTGCCTCACCTGCGTGCAGGAACAAAGGAGAAGTGTGCAGCTGTGTTGGGGGAGAAGTTGCGCGGGCTGTCCAGGGGGCTGGTACCTGGGAGACAGAAAAGAGGGAAGGAGAAAGAATAACAATAGGTGAGCACACTAACCAGAGACCCCGATGAAAACACCTAATCTCTGTGTCTACTTGTTTACGTCAGCAACAGATGGATCCAGATGTGCTCTAACACTGTACAACGCTACTTTCAACATACTGAAAAAGCAGCACAGCTTCACGTTGGAGGAGCGAGCTCAGGGACAACTACAGGAAACAAATTACTATATGACGAACAACAGTTTCGGAGCTGATGAGTGGACATGGCAACGGACTGGCTGCGAAGTTGTACGTATTTTTGTTAATGTCTACTGTCTTTTTTTAAATAACAGAGATAGTCAGCAAAGGCAGTTGGTCCCGAGGAGCCTCTCCGTGACACAAAGCTTTGAGGGAACGGGACCGTTAAAGTAACTGTGTGAAATATATTTATAAATCCGTACTCAAAAAGCTTTTCAACGGATAAAAGCTGATGGCGTGGTGAAGTAACAGGAGTTATTTCAGGCATTCTGGGTTCTTGAAGTAAACAGGGGGTTTTTTTGGTTTTGTTTTTGAGTTAGCTGGAGATGTGGAAGTGTTGGATGGACACGAGACTCCTCCTGGCTGAATCATCCGTACAAAAGATTGACAACTGCGTCAGAAAAATATCTGGTTGATAAAGGAAAAAAGTTCTTGGCACTAACCTGTGGACACAAAAAAACGGAAGGAGAGAAGTCAACTACGACTCCCAAGGCGCATTTCAGCAAGAAACACCCAATCGTAGCGCTTAAAAAACTCAGTTACGTGCGCCACTCATGGCGAGCTGAAGCTAAAGATGAAAGCTTTAGCAGACGAATCAGTTGGCCGTCCGATTCTGGGTAAAACCACCTGGGCTGACCCAGACCCAAAACTGATGGCAGCTTATAGAACCGTTCAATTACCCAGGAGATCGCTGGGCCCCCACGTCGAGGAATATTTAGGATGTAACTTGAAGAAAACTTTGAAATGTGATTTTACAGTGGGGGGAAAAACAGCTCCAGAACCATCGTCTTCGCCAATCGAAAACCCCCAGGTGAGTAAGTAAGCAAGGCGTTTTCCTGCTGCCTGTGTTCAGGCCAGGTGAAAGCAAAACTGACAAACTACAGGAGAAATGAGGGAATAACGGGTCCCTCTGTATGAAAGCCGAGTGCAGGTGCGACGTGCTCTGCTTGTTCCTTTATCCTCGCCTCCACTTTCCATCTTCTCGTGGCCCTCAGCAAGACAAGAGCAAGAATGTGAATGGAGGGTTTACCGAGGGAGGAGGAGAATCTCAAGTGATGAGGAGCGAATTAAATTGCATGAGACAAAAGTAAGAGAGGAAGGTGGAGGGTGGCGGGATATGAGGGCTGACTAATCCGTCTCCTCCATCCGCAGAGAGAGGTGGATTTGGATAAAAAAAAAAGGAGGCCAAACTGTGTTTACACTCGCTGCTACACAACTGAAAAGATGCCGAGACAAATAAATTACAGAGAGAAAGGTTTCAGCCTTCGACGGGAAACATGAGAGGAAAGAGAACAGGGGAGAGAGGGTTTCAGAGAAAGGAGGACAGAAGATGACCAAATCCATGGACCATGTCTCATATTAATATCAGTACTACAGCAGTTTAAAATGGAGAAAAGGCAGGACACTGGCTGACTGTACCCCCCCAGTTTTGTCCTCTCACACATTAGCTGCTGGTAGCGTTAGCAATCCTGATTCTCAAAGAATCCTAAACGTGCTTCTAGTGACCGTCTTCAAGCGGCTCGGCCAAGAGGGACGTCAGCTCTCTGCGGCCCGAATTTGAGAACTTGCTCCGTCCATGAGAAGTTTAAGACATAAAGATGGACACCAACATGGTGACCAGTGTGAATGAGAGCAACGCACCTGTAAAAGATCAAACTACGGGACAGCAACGCAGAAATGATTGCTGTACTCGTGCCATTTGTCATATAGTGGAAGACGAGGAGGTGAAGACGAAGAGCACTGATGCTCTCTCTCCTTTCAGTGAACTGGTGACAATCAGGCTGGGGTCAGAAGCGTTATACCAATCACACCTGTGTGTGCGCCATGTTTCTTAAAAACATTAAGAGGATGTTACCTTCTTAACTATCGTGTCGACCGAAAATGACGTTGGCAGGTAAGATGTGTCCGATGCCGTCGACATAAACAAAACACACAAACAGGCGAACGTGAACTCAATGTCACGCTGAATAATTAGGTGAAAGCAAACAGTGTGTTTGTGTTTCATTCAGGTTCAACACAAAGAGGAAAACATCCACGCACGGAACATAAAACGCCCGCTGCGGCGCTGACGCCCAGAAAACAGATGATCCTCTTCTGAATAAACCTGAGATTATTTAATAAGCCCGCTGACACATCCGCACATAAATACACAGCGTAATGGATACGGCCAGTCCGTCTGCAGCGAAACGCAGCGCCCCGAGTGTCGGTGTGTAACTAATAACTCAGCGGAGGGAGACGGCGAGGGTGAAGGGGTGAACGCACGCACACACACACACACACAGACGGCTGTCGGCCTCAGAAACAGGAGGAGAGATTAAGTAGTCGGACATTTCCACATCTATTATGCATTTTCCTCAGCAGCATGTCGGCACAGAGCAGAACCTCAAATATTAATACGAGCATTTGCTTTCTGTCAGATGGGAGTCCGTGTCTGCAGGACATGGACGCGCACACTCGAGTGAAGACGGGTCTTATACGTCAAACTGGAGCTTGTTAACTTAGCGTCCATCGCACTTGTGTGAAACGGCTCGCACGTGACCTCGTGTGCGGCGTGGACGTTGCTGAAGTTACATTTTTAAAAAAGACCCAGAGGCCTCACTGGGGCTGTTGCCAGGCTCAGCCACTGCACCAGCTGTGTGCGCACACATGAGTGTGTGGACCAACGCAAGGCTTATTCACAGACAGAGCTTTTGGGATCTCTGTGTCCCGAACCACCGCAGAAGCCCTCATCCTGGTTTTGAAGTGACAATCGATCAATTAACTGACTGACAAAGTAAATTGGCAACCGTTTTGAGCAAAACACCAAACATCCTCTGGTTCTAGCTTCTCCAACGTGAGGATTTGCCGCTTGGACTCTAGGAACTGTTGACATTTTATAGAGTTACTGAATAACTGAAATATTTATCAGAGTGAAAATAATATTTAGCTGCAGTCCTACGGTCTTTTAAGATTATAGCCTGGTGGAGAACGCGTAACCGGACCACGTTGGCTGTCCCAGTTTTCAAACGAGTCTGATTTCATCATAGCCAAAAAAAAGATGCGCTTCTTGTTGGAGCCCGAGGCGTGAGATGCCAGATCTTCAGACATTGTCTTATTGCAGATATATGGCTACTGGCATATACGTCGGCTGACCAGTAACGAGCTACTGCAAAGAAAGGCCAAAGATATGTTGACATACTACATAGTTTGACCACGAGGGAGCACAGATTCAGTAAAATGTCCCACTCTTTGTTTAAAGAAGTACATTATTTACATCATGTGTCCATGTAAACAAAATTCTGCCCAATGTTAGAGGCTTATTTAAACTTTCAAGTATGGATATCAGCCCTAAAACTCCAGCATCAGTTGGACTACAGTGGAAACACACGCACACGTTTTCAGTGAACACTGCGATCATTCTACTCCAGTTGCAAATCTGTACAACGGGAAACGCGTTGTAATGTCGCGCACATGGTCTGAGATCAGTTGTGTCCTTTGTGCACCTCCACAGCTGCAGTCGGGGAAACAATGCAGAACAGCAATTAAGGGGTTTGGAAAGCCTTGTAGTCTGCATTAAGCCAAAGTCGCAGAGGTCACTCGTTCCAGCTCTGACACTGGAAACACCAAGACGCCGCATTTCTACCACGGTCACGTGACGTCCGCAGGGGTCCGCAATCCCTGATTGGTTGCCAAAAAAAATCGAATCACTCTTAAAATCTATTTGAATAATACTTTCCACAAAGAAAATCCCTCTGTGGCTTGTATTTCGAACGCAAACAATGAAGCCAAGTGAAATGTAAATTACAGCTGAGAGTACCTGGTAGGCGGTCTCATCGCGGCTGGTACGGAAGCTGCTTTGCTGTCACATTTTTTGAAGGTTTTGAGCTGCAAACGGCACTGACAGTGACCTACTTTAGCAACGTAAGAAAGAAATATACCAGCATATGAGTTCCATGCAAATGCAATATCTGTTTCGTGCCTCTTCAGTCTCGCTCCCTCGCTGCCTCTCCAGAGAGAGTGTGGTTGGGATAACAAAATACAGCTATAATTGGGGAGGGTGGTGGGGGGTGGGGGGGTGGAAGGAAAAAACAACTCATATTTCCTCAGGAATGTGTGACAAGAATCTGAATGAGAGAAAAGCTCGGAGCCCTGCTGTCTTTCTTCCTGTCCTTCATTACAATTACAAAGACGAGCGGCGGGATGGTTTGACAGAATTCATCAGAAGTCAGAGCACACGGAGCTGCCAGTCATCAGCGAGCAGGAGGGGGGGGGCGGTAGATGATGTTGAAAGGAGAAAAGGGGACAGAAGGGTGGAGGGAAGAAAATGAAAGTAGACGTTGGTGGAGACGACTAGCAACGGGGAAAAACGGAGACGGAGGTGCGTATGAGAGAGGAAACGGGGGATTAATGCAAACTTTCAACATTTAATAAAAGTCATTTTGGGAGAGGATTGGTCCTCACGAGCCCCTCAGGATATTAGACTTTGAGGACTCTCCATTTGATCATCAGTAAGTGGTTGAATGATTGAAACCATGATGAAATTCAGGATAAGGGCCAGAGCGAAAAAGAAGGGGGGAAAAAAAGCAATTATCAGTGCATAAAGATGGTCTCTGGGAATGAAGGGCATGGTTTAATGGCCTCCAGTGGTGCATATTAATCAGTTAAGTACCAGCCAGCAGTGAGATATCACAGCCTCCGCTCACAGCGAAAGCTTCCTGTTAACGTGTACGTTTCTGTGGAGGCAAAGTCGAACTTCGCACAAGGCCGGAACCCCATTGAAGCTTTTATTTAAACATTTGAGCCTAAACAGAACACGACTGGAAAGCGGGATTTATACTGCGCAGGTGGATCCGAAGCAGCAGGGGCGAAAGGCAAACACAGCAATATTAATTAGTGGTGTTTAATCGGCAGCATTTATTTACAGGCCTGCGAGGCGGACTGCAAGACTGGTGGCACTGTTACCATGGCAACACAGCAGCCACAGCAGCCCGGCGGATGGGAGACGGAGGAGACGGCAGGAAGACGTGGAAGGATGGGGCAAAAGAAGGACAACCACAACACCCACCGGACTACCTGCCTCTCTCTCACACACACCCTTCTCCTGTTTCCATCTCTAAGGCTGCAGCTGACGACTATTGATTATTGATTGATTCATTTAATATTTAGACTAGAAAATGTCCAACAAGGACAAAGGCACATCCCGTTGGCTGAGTCCAGACTCGTGATTTCAAATGGCTCATTCGGCCTCGCTGGAGTTTATCCATGTAAGCTGAAACATGAATATCTCCACGTGAGAGTGATATGAAGTACGAGCTCCCGAACATGCTGTTACCCTCTCAGGGTTTAAACGTTATTGCCAAAAGGTTTTTTGCTGCTTCCATTGATCTGCCTCTTAAAGTCTTATTAGCTTTAAATATAGATTTGTGGCACATTTTCTTTGTCAGAATAGCCTGGGCAGTTTGAAAATGAATGTCTATTTTATTATTATGATGGCACGTTCAGCATTTATTGTGAATGGGCGGCGTTTTATGTATGGATTTTTTTTAAACATTTTATTGCCGTAAATTTTAGTATCACAAAAGGTTTTCTCTTTGTTTTCTTGTCGTTTGTAAAGCACTATGTAAAGGACTTTAGGCTACATGTTTGTATGGAAGGTGCAATACAAATAAAGCTGAGTTGACTTGAATAATAACATTCAAGATTTCTGATAGATTGTATACAGGTAGAATTCAGGGTCGCCTAGACAAAAGACGGCTACAAAATGCATTTACACACGCATGAAGGTGTTGAATATGAAGTGAATAATTCGTAATAGCTCTTTACAGCCTCTACCCCCCCCTCCAGGAGAGTGCGACACAACCAGACTTGTTGGCCACATGTTGCTTGGGTTTCCGTGACAAGATGCTGGGAGGAAGTTAAAACACGACAGCGGATTACACGGAAGCTTCCCTCAGAGAGCGGGCGGGTTCTGCTGGGACTGAAAGGGTTAATGCACTTTGGTTGGTTTTTTTTGCATTCACGTTTAATATTTTTGCGTTTGCACATGCACCTTTAAGAGGTCAGAACTTACTGGATAAAAAGCCATTTCAACAAAACCACATGCGGAGTAAGAGAGAGAGTGTGTGTGTGTGTGTGTGTGAGGGCGCCGTGACTGACAGGTTGGCGAGGTCCGTTATTTCCTGAGCAGGAAATGAGACGTCAGCTGAGCACAAATACACGCCTTTCATAAGGAGCTCTACCGCTCTCCTCAGAGTCAGATACAATATTTTACCATCTTTCACACCCGTCCTGCCGTCGTCCTCCCCTCCCGTTCAGTCACTGTCACCAACCCATTTTTATTCTGCCCCTCCAATCTGTTTTTGAGTCTGTCGCTTGCTCCCCCCGTCAGTCACCATCAGTCAATATCACTATTATTCATCTCTCTTCCATCTCGCTCCCTCTTTACATCTGAAGGGTGGAGGGGGCTGAGTGGGTGGGTTGCTGGTAATGTATTATGGGGGGGGGGGGTGTTGTGTGCTTGCCTTACATGCTGTCAGCCGTGTTTGACAAAAATCCTGTCATCTGTCACAACACACACACACACGTTTGTGGCACTATCTTCATAGGGACCCGTCATTGACATAATGCTTTCCCTAACCCTAAACTAACCATCACAACTAAATGCCTAACCCTAACCCTTATCCTAACTATAACCTGATTCTAACATTTACCCTGAAACCAAGTCTTAACCCTCAGAAAGCCCTTTAAACTTGTGGGGTCCAGCATTTTGGCCCCACAAAGGAGGTCGGGCCCCACAAGTATAGTAGGCTCCCGGTTTTTGGGCCCCACAAACGTAGTAAAACAAGAGCACACACACCAAATATGTTTGTGTACGTGTGTGTGTGAGAGAGGACAAACGGCTGCTTTTCCGCAGGCAGTTGTTACTTTACGAGGGCTGAAATCAACAATTTCTCTTTTTTTTTTAAACCAATCTGTTGATTATTTTGTTGAATAATTTAAAGACATTTAAAAACACTCTGAAACCTCCTCATTAAAATGTGCTAGAGCTCTAGGTGACGCCTTCAAATAGCTCGTTTTGTAAGACGCAACAGTTTGAAACCCAAAGACGTTCAGTTTACAACGATTTCTAAAGCAGAAAAAATCCTCCCATTTAAGAGGCTGGAACAGAGACGATATTTGCACTTCTTGCTTGATTAGTGACCATAACGCCGAGCTCATTGTACAAAATTGTTGTGAGCAGCTGAATGAACGCGGCCTCTTGGCAGGCGGCAGGGCAGGGCGTCATTCTCTCGTGTAGCATCACCGGATACAACACACTCTCACTTTGCACAAATAAATCCAACCAATTGAAGTCATTTTTAAAAAAAATCTGGACGATCAGGGGGCCGTCGGCAGCAGCCTGCGCGCTAATCCATGCCATCAAATATCCCGCTGTGCTGTGCTCAGCGTGCCGCCTGAGCTGTTAATTGAGCTTTGTTGGTGTGTGTGATAGTAAACAACACGACTCCGTGTAACACACCTCACCTGCTGTTGCCACACACACACACACACACACACACACACACACACACACACACACACACACACACACACACACACACACACACCTGTCAGCAGGAACACACGCGCGTCGCTGCAAAAAAAACAAAGAAAAGATTATTTGTTTGCCGTCAATTATTGCTATGGCTACCGATGGGGACTAAAGACGGTGATGGCAGCTGGTTCGTGTGTCTGTCCAGCACTTTGGTCCAGAGCGAGACGCGAGACAACTGCTAGGCCGAATGCTATAAACATTGTGGATATTCACGGTCCCCAGGAGATGAATCAGTGTTTAGTCTGGTGCTGCTGCATCGATTAGTTAAAATCAGTTTGCTCTAATAAACTTCTGTTTTTAAGCTGCAGTCAGAGTCGCTGAAGAGCTGTGGTAGTTCATTAGCTTTCAACCCGCTCACGAGGCCGCTGCTGGTATCAAGGTAACGTTGCGGTATTTGTCAGCGTCAGAGGAAGTGCATGCGTGTGTGTGTGTGCGTTACCTGTGTGTCCGTGCAGAGGTGAATGGGGTCGTGGCAGGGTGGGGGACGTGCTGGATGTCACAATCAGGCTCTTCCTGTTGCTCGTCCGACAGCTGAGGACAAACACCAAACTCGGCTCAGTGAACGTGCCCAAATCCCAGTTCAGATTTGACATCAGTGAAGTCCACATGACAGCTGTTCTCTCTGCATAACATCTATAATAGCAGGAATGTCGCGGAGCTTTGCAATGAACCACACACAGATTTCCAATTGCCGATTTTGTGCGACTCGGCTTCTCCGACCGTAAACGAGGCTCCTTTTGGGCTTTTCTCCACGCTGAGCTGTGAAGTTAACAGCCACACTTGCTGGTCAGACATTAGCAGAACACACTCTCACCTCACACACTATCATGAATGTAAAAGTCAGTCATTTGTACCGGTTCCAAAAACGGCCAAACACCCTCTGCAGCTCTGCGTCAATAACAGCAGGTGTCCAACTCTGGCTGTCAGGCACACATCTGAACACACACACACATCTGAACACACACACACACACGCACACACACACACTCACACACACACACACGCGCGCTGCTGGCGAACCCACAGATGTTACAGTGGCGCTGAGGCGAGGGCTGCATCGCATCACTGTGTGTCCTTCACACCAGAGGACAGCGACGGCACACAAAGACATCAGACAGTCAGAATCGCAGCTACAATCACGCAACACGCAGCCGACAGTCGCAGCTACGGATTTTAGCTCACCGTAAGCAAGTAAAACATAAAAAAAACGTTATTTTGTCTACATTTGTTTTGTGTGTAAAAAGACGTTTATTTGCTGCCATAAAGAAATTGTTGCAGATGCTGTAGCCTGTTTGCCTAGAAACAATAATAATACAGAGGAGACGAGGCGCTCCATCAGTCTCTAATACAATGATCTGAACACCGGGTACGGCAGCCCTGACGGGACAATTACTGTAATTTGTCACAGATCTTCAAGTGGAGACAGCAGCAGCAATTCCAAAGTCCCTTTAAACAATGACATTTTAGTAACCCAACATTCACAGATGACACTGTCAGCTCTCTACTGCAGGACAAGAACGGTTATATCTGTTTTAATCCGTCGTCGCAGTTCCACGTGGGCAAACTGTGATATTTTATTTCCACAGGGTTTTTGTGATGCTCCCGTACGAGTGTTCTTTTTATGTTTTGTTGCTGTTTATAGCTGGATCCTGAGAGAAACATTTCATTTCATCTGAAATAATACGAGGCATTAAACGTTTAGACTAGAAATGGGTTTTTGCTTTTGTCAGTAATTTGAGCTTTTTGAAAACATAACTTCTCTTCATTTCCGCCGGAGTGTTACATTCGAGAACGTCGATTCAGGCTCCACCGCAAATGGCTGAGCAGTCGTTATGAGGCTGATCCTGCGGTGAAATGGTTCAGCTCCCCTCTGGGCAGAGATGACTTTGTGTTTGTTGTGTATATTTGTGTGTGCGCACGCTGCAGCACAAAAGATATGCCTGTAGAGAAAAAGGCAATCTGCTTTAAAGCTGTGACATCTGTCCCCAGACAGAAGGGAAGCGGAGGAAATGAAGCGGCGGGCTTCACACCCAACAGCTCCAACACACCCACAGGTCGAGCGCACAAGATTTTTCCTCTTTGGCGTTCAGAGCGTCCATAATGACTCGAGACGAGGCTCGTTACACTCAAGAGGAAATGACATACGGGAGAGGCGGCTGTGATGAGGCCTCCAGGTACACCGGCACGACGTCTTTCTGAAGCAACGCATTTCTACCTCGAGTCCAAAACACACTGAGTATGACGCAAGACAAGACAGATGCTATTATTATTTTCAATGTACACCATCACACCGTCGCTGGAGTTGGCCAATCCAAGAACTGAGCTTATTACTGTATCCAAAAGAGGTTCCCCTGGGATCTATTCCGGGTCCTGTGCTGTTCATCACATATAATGACGACACTGCATCCCACTGATGAAAGTACCCACCTCTATGCCGATGATATGGTTACGCTCCGTCTATAAGCCTGGCCACTGAAAAACTGCAGCTTGACTTTAAAAGTCTCCAAAGGGCACTTTTTAATCCGAAAGCTGCTTTAAATGCAGACAAAACTAAACGTCTGCTGCAAGAAGAACATATGAACTTCCTAAACTGTCACACTTAACTGTGTTCGTATTGACCAAGTCTATGAATATGAATATTTGGTTTGATGACAAACTCTTTGGAAGACAAATCAAAGTCCTGACTGGTAACCGAAGGCTGGAGCTGAGCTCATAGGGCCTGTTTCACTACTTCCTGATGGATACGTGTGTGTAACGTTTGGACAATATGCATTTCCTTTTTCCTATTTCAGGGTCACAGGTCGTAATTAGTCATTTTGATTGGTTGCAAAGCTTCAAGAGGGTGAACCTATCTGTCTATCCCGTCAGAGGGCAGAGGATTAAGACACCAGAGGATTAAGGTGGCGGAAGAAGACGAGGGTCGCGTGCGGCGGCGGATAGCGGAACTCTTTGTTGAGCCAGTGATGGACAACGAATGGTTCCTCTCATTCCTGAAGTACTTTGGTTTATTTTCTGTCCGTGTCTATTTGTTAACCTAAATCAGCTGAAACCAGTGTTCAAATTACGGGGGAGCCCAGGGAAGGGGGGGCGTAGCTCCCTAAAAGAGACCTGAGATCCCCCTGAGCGTTTCAAATGCTGCAAAGAATGATACATAAAATCTAAAAACTGATATCTTGTCATCTGTGATTTTAAATGTGTGCTCGCAACTCTGCCCTGTTCAGTGCGGCTATTTGAACATTTGAAACTATCTTAAGTGAAGAAATGGACACACACATGCAGTGCCGGCACACTACCAGGGTGTGTGTGTGTGTGTGTGTGTGTGTGTGTGTGTGTGTGTTGTGTTAATTGGCCCATCACATCTGCTGGCTGTGAGTATGTGGTCGTGAAGTGTTTCTGAGAGGCCAGACCTACCTGGACGATCGCTACACACACGAAGCGGTCAGGGCGGAAATCTGCGCCACAGTTAAATGATCAGTGGGACGTCTCCGCTATAGGTTTTGTCTTATTGGAGCTCTTCATCTTTGCTGTTTTCTATGTTTGTGAGGACCAATTTGACTTTGAGGCTTTAAGTTTAATCCTATTTTTGGACTTTGAGGACACGGAGTCTGGTCCTCGCTTCTTCGAAAGGGCTACTGGCGGATTCAGGTTTTAGAGTTAACATTGGAATAAGGTTTAGGTAAAGGTATCGTGTGTTATTTCGAGTGTGCATAGTTGTGCACTAACGTAGATATGGCATTGTGTGTGTGTGTTTGTGTCGCCTGCCATCTGTTGAGACGTGCAGCATCAGCAGTTTGAGCGTAGCACGTGGTCCACACACACACACACACACACACACACACCCACACACATGTACTTTCTAGAGATATTTAACTTTTTTTTTCAATTTTCTGGGAATTGTGATAGCATTCTGCACTTTGTCTGAACTCGTACAGTTTAGGTTGTTGTTGTGTGGGAATTTTACTCTCCATATATGTTGAATTTTATGCTCCCCTGCAGACAGATTTTAGATTTGTGCATGTTTGGAGCTGAGCTGCTGTGCAGTGGCTGAAAGACTCTCTAGCTAACTAGTGATTAAATGGAATTAATTAACTGGAAGTGGACCAGTTGAACGCTCCCTCTATTTCCCCAGGAAACCCCCTCTGAATGTACAGCTGCATATCAGCTCCTTTCTATGAAAAACCGGAGTCAGATTCCTTGTACGTGTAAATATACCTGGCCAATAAAGCGGATTCTGAAATTATTAGGAAATTAAGGGACCAGTAAAAAAAGAAGCATTACCAAACCTTCACAGAAATCTGGCCAACAGCTGATATCTTGTTAGACTGCAGGTTTTGACAGTGCCATCAGAGAAAAGGTCAGGTTGGACTGAGCAAAAGCACATACAGAAAGAGGACGAAGAGGGACATAAAGGAAAGAAAGCAATGAAGGAAGAGAAACGGATGCACAGAGATGACACTCAGAGCCTGCAGCCCACCGTGAGTCCCACTGAGAGCAAAGCAGCGCTCAGTTTGTGTAGGTTAATTTACAGCGACTGTCGCTCACTCCGCTGCTGTTCACCGGCTAATGAACAAAGCTCAGCGGCTGCCTTATGAATATGGATTAACATCTGAGCCTGTCCACCGGACGCGCCTGTCAAACCGACTGAGGACGAACTGAGGAAGGGACGAGCTGGAGTGTCTGCATTAAAGAGAAGCAGGAGGCGGGGAGGGGCAGTGATCGAAAAGGGGACAGAACATAAAAAAGAAGAAGAATTTCTCCAAATGTTCGACACCCTTAACGACTTTCTGTCTGGGCGGGTGATGGCGAGAGGGACGACGCCACCTAGCTGCTATAGGTTGACATGCCACGGAACATTAACTCGCCGTAGAACTTGTTAGTTTGTACACAACGGAACCTGCTGCAGCACAGTTTCACTCTCTGAGAAACTGTGGTTTTCTAGTTTCTTTCTCCTGCAGGCACTGTGGATCCCTGCTGGGAAACATGTTTCCATTTCATGCAGAACTGACTGAAGCCAACATTTCTGTGCGACTGTGCGTGCGTGCGTGTGTAAAGTGTGTGTGTAGAGTGTGCTTTTTGCGTGCCTCTCGTCACCATCAAAGCAGCAGCCTGTCAGGTACCAGCACAGTGACTGAGTGCTGCAGTTTCATTACTTTCTCTGGCTGAAGAGCATTTATGACGAAAAATTAAAAAAAATAAATAAATCACTCTCGCTCTCCGGATCCGTTCCTCATTGGTGGAATGATCTGCCTGCTCCTACAAGATCAGCAGATTCTGTAGCCGCCTTTAAAAAGCTCCTGAAGACGCATCTCTTCCACCAACACCTCACTGACCATCACTGACTTCATAAAAAACCCTTCCTGTCCTCAGCTCTGGATCCTGTGCTGGGCTCTAACAGACCAGTTCCTGCTGCTCTGATGCTTCTTGTTACCTTGTGTTGTTAGAACTGCTTCCATTGTCTTCCTCGCATGTGAGTCGCTTTGGGTCAAAGCGTCTGCTAGATGACTAAAGGTAAATGACCAAAACGCCTGTCTGAATTGGTCACAGTTTAACCAAAGCAAGGGATGGAAAATCAAGAAGTCCTTACGTTTGCCATTTTCTATAACTTGGATCTTAATTTGGTAGTTTTGCTCATCGATGTCCGATTGAACCATGTTTTTTGTGCTTACTTACAGATTGCTGCTGCATAACAGAATTCGTACTTACACCAACTGTGGGGGCACAAAGCGCTCCTCATGAGCTGTCAGGCAGTGAAAGGAATGGGTCAACATTATGGGAAATATGCTTATTTGCTTTTCCCTCCAACATGAGACGAGAAGATCGATATCAAACTCGCGTCTAGCCTGGCCCTGTGTAAAGTTCAAAGCACACCTGCTAACACCTCTAAAGCTCACTGATTAACATTTGTATCTTGCTTCCTTAATCCGAGCATTAACAGGAATGTAAAAAACGTCAATTTGAGGTTTTAGGGGGCGTTACGTGCTGGAACTACTTCTTGCTGAACGGTCGGGTGAGGTGACTGTGTGCAAGCTTCCTGCAGTCTTGTCTTCACCGTGAGGTTGCCAGGTTTGGTACAGCTGTGCCTAAACCTAAAGCTGAGCTGGGGGCCTGCGCTACAGCCGGAGATGCTGCACAGACAACAGCGCTGTTCGTCAAGAAATAGCTTCAATGTTAAGTTACTCCTCCTAACACCTCCTAACATGTTAATGAGTGAGCTTTAAAAGGCGCTGATAGGGTTGTTTGACGTGTGTGAAGAATCGCGTATGATATTCCACTATGAATTCAACAATTTGAGGTTTGTGGGACTTACGTGCAGCACTTGGGGGAAACAACAAGACATCAGTAAACAACAGGAGCCTGAGTATAACGGATGAGCCGGGAGGTACGTTTAAGTGTTTGCACGTGTGTGTTTACCTGCAATGCGAGCGGCTGCATATAACCTCAGAATGTAATAACTCAGCTCCCGTAAAACTCCTGAGACACAGTCATAGAAGTAGACATACGCCGATGTGACAGAGCTCACAGGAGAGACGGCGGAAACTAGCGAGGAGCAAACAGCTGCGTGGGCGTTAAACTGAACCACCTGACACACACACACAGTACACACAGACACACACACACACGTCAGACAGCAGGTGAGTGTATGTGGATAAGATCTACAGCCGAACTCATTTCCCACAGTGCACTCAATAATGTCGGTCCGAGGTTATAGCCGCCACAGGAAATCAATGCGACGGCCCACACCAGTGTGCGACTGTGTGTGTGTGGTATCTCCTGTGAGTTACTGTAAGTAGCTACAGGGTTAACGCCCTTAAGGAAAAACACATTACAAACAATAAGAAAGATGCAAACGTTTGTCGTTTTGGTTTTTGTAATTCTAAAGAAGACAATGAGGACCAGGTACAGGTACAGACTAGGTCTGTAGCACTGTGTACTAAAAATAATCTTTCTTTCAGATTTATCTCGATATTTTACTTATGTTAGACTGCATTTTATTTCTGCATATTTCTTCAGGAGCTGCTTGTGTTTCGGGAAAATCTAACACTTAAGCTTTAACTTTGGCTTCTTTTGTTAAATGATTAAACGCTTGTTGGATAAAAAAGTAAGATATAAAAGTATTATTTTGGAACTGGTACTATAAACATCACAGTTCCCATTTACTCCGTGTGACAGTTTTTCGCCCCTTTGAGCTTTATGCAGATTACGTTTTTATTCCCTACGTGGCAGAAGCGTGACGACTGCAGTGCGGAGAAGGTTTGCCCTCAACACAAAGCTGCCCAGTGCAATGCTAATGGGAACCTCTTGTAGTAGAAAAGGCTGTGAAAATGAGCCTGATAGGTTGAGACGCTGTGGAAAATATGTTCAAGGTCCAGGGTGCAGGATTTAGTGGCATCTAACGATGAAATTCCAGTTTGCAACCATTTGAACGCCGCTCGCCTCACCCTCCCCTCCAAAGTGCGTAGGAGAATCTACGGTAGCCACGAAACTCGGCGAAAAACCTGAAATGATCTGTAGATATAAAGGGAAAACACAAAAGTTCTTATTTTCTGCTTATTACGCACTAATGAAAACATACTTATTATATTCCATTTTCTGCCAATCGCTCCTCCTAAATGTGGCACACTGGACCTTTAAGACAAGGTCGCAAAATTCAAGAATTACTATACTTTTTGTCTGAATGTGATAACTGATGTTAAAAAGGAAGACGGCCTCCCCTTCCAACCCTTCAGGTCACCATTTTTCTGCTCGAGCCACGAAGCAGTTTTGTCCTGATCACAGCTAAACACAGACGGTCGACTCCATCCACACCAAGCCAAAAACCGTTGCTACGCAGGAGTCCCTCCTGTCTCACTTCACAACCTCTTTCCTTTTTAAAAACCCTGGCCGAGACAAACGCACACAACAGGAGGCGGTGACAAGGAGCAGAGAAGAAGAAATCTCTGCCTGTATGTGTGTGTGTGTGTGTGGCAGCTACCCCTGTTATTACAGGGAGGGGGAAGAAAATTGCTGCTTCAAAGCGATAAGTACAGCTGTCTCTGCCTCTCTTTCCTGTTGGAGAAGCCACTTCAGGCTCTGAGTGACGGAGGAGAGACAGGGAGAGGAAGAGGAGAGGTCAACTGAGGGAAACGGCAGGAAAGAGAAGAAGAAATGACGACGTATGGTCACATGCACAGACGTCAAATCACGCCTCGCAGCCTGGACTTGCATCCCAAACGCGTAAATCGCACGCAGATAGAGGACATTTAATAAAAAAAGAACACACACACACACACTGCAGTTCTAGGGTACATGCCAGCAGAGTTACATGTGACAGAAACTTCCATTCAAAGGCAAACACACGGAGTTAGCCAGAGCGTCCTGTTCATCCATCACAAGACACATCCAGTTAGCTGACCTTCATGTCGGAGCAACTCCTGCTGAGCAGCCAAGACCTGCAAAGAGGAGGAGGAGAGGAGGATGCCGAGGATGGAGCGGCAGAACATGAAAGAGAGAGAGAAACAAATAGCAGGAGAAGAGAAAAAAAAAACTAAACGAGACAACACAGAAATGAAACGAGGAGGGGACGAGGAGAAAAACGTGACGTGATGTGGAAGGACGGAGGGGAAACAAGCCGCGTACCTCTTGGAGCGCCGCAGCATGCTTCTCTCAGGCAGGGAGAAATTGGAGAGCACCGTCCAGGAGTCAGACATGCTACGACGCTAACGCAGCCTCGCGACCATCGCCGTGACACCGGCGGCGCTCGGCAGAGGACGCGGTTAGCGGACAGACGCTAGCTTCCAGCTGTCACAGCGGCGAGAGCGAGCGAGGGTGTGAGGGAGAGCTGCTGGTCTAACCTCCCCTCCCTCCTCCTCCTCCTCTCTCTCTCTTTCCTCTGATCCTCTCTCTCTCTCTCTCTCTCTCCCTCCCCTCAGCAGTGCCCCCTCCCTCCCTCCCTCTCTGATGCTCTTTTCTTCTTCTCACCCCTCGGCTTCTGAGCGGAGCTCTTACTGACTTCAACATACATACTGCTTATCAGACAGATGTTGACCGGCAGATGTTTGATTGCATCGGTGATATTTACCCGTCAATAACCCTGGTGTGGGCACAGCTGGCAGGTCAATGCTGCCTGTGATTCTGAAACACATCACTTTTAGCCTTTTTCCACCGCAGGCAATGTTACAGGAACCCAGGAACCTTTTTAGGAACTCAGGAACTTTACCCACATTTACACTGGAGGAAGCAGGGTCTTTGCCATGAGATCGGCTGATATGACCATACATACCATGTCAATATATATCCATATGTATGTATCGATATCGCGACATAACATGCACTGTGACAGAGTAAGGGCGGGCGAAATGGACCAAATCCTCTGACTTTAACGCCAAAAAGGTATTCAAGTATTACTTTTTGATGGCCCAGAAACTATCAGGGAGAAATTGGCCATTCATTGTTTCGCAATAAAAAAAAGCAAATACATGAGAAAAGTCAGGAGAACCCACCCGACATATCTTTTGAATTCGTCTCATGCTTTGCGTCCACATCAGGTCTATCTTGTGAACCCTTGCGGGCCCCTGACACCCACGTTGGGATGTTCCTGGATGTTAAAAACAGAGCTATTTAGTTTGTCTTCCCGACTCGCCTTAAATGACAAGAAAGAAGAGACAAACAACGGCTAATCTGTTATTTGAGTCAATGCCGTTATGCATCGGAAGCAGGAATAAATAACCGCACAACGCTCAGCAGCATCACCTCCGTTTCCATCTTCTTTCCCACCGCTACATGTCTCCTTTACATCCAAACTGCGAAACATGCGACTCACTGTTGCTATTCCATCTTGTTTAAAAGTTACGTGTCAAACAATGCTTTCTTAAAACCACTATCATACTTTGATCCAGTTCTCCAGATAGGGACTTTAAGTTTCTGATTTAGTTCCTGGGGCTTCTTCTCAGTACCTTGAACCATTTAAATGAAAAGAGCTTGTTATAATCGAGGGCCAAAACGATGAAACTAAGATGCAAAACAAACTGAATTCTCCTTAAAAGCGGCCGTGAAAAGAGTCTCGCGTGGACGTTTTCCAGCGTCACCGGACAAACACACAGCTCGTTAGTGCTGTCTGAGGGTTCCTCCCAGGAGAGAGTTGTGCTGACCAAAGCAGGCGGCCAGGAAACTCAGCAGTGGAGGCAAACAGAGGACGACACACACTTTACACACAGACAGGTGTGTTTACGAGGCGACGCGGCGCTTCTCTTACCTCCAGAGGAAGGGGTTTCCTCGCTGGTGGACAGGGGCGGACAGAGGGCCATCAGAGGAACAGAGGGAGGGAGAGGAGGAGGAGGAGGAAGGGGAGAGGGTGACGGCGGGGGGCTGAACAGCGCAGGGATGAAAGGAAGTGGGGGACAGCAGGTGCTGGAGGAGGCTGCTGTTGCCGTGGCAACGCAGCTGAGCCGGCGACCAGATTCTGCCAACAGAGGAGGGAGGGGAGGAGCGGAAGAAAGGATGAAGAGAGGAGGAAGATAGCAGGGCAGGGAAAGAGGGATGTGTGACGAGGACTGCTTGACCGCACGTGTGTGCGTGTGCGTGACGAGGCTTCAAGGCTTGACTCTATTTAAAAAAAGCTGTCACGAACACCGAGCGGAAACTTCCATCTCTTCTCTACCGTCTGCGCCGCTGCACCTGTGAGGTGTAATGTGTAACGATTTCCGGACTACACCTGTCGGTTTTGTTAACGAGCTTTGACCAAAATTATTTGGGATGTTCAATCTAAAATGATAAATACCTGTCACAAGGTACCAGAGACCAAAGTAATGTCTTAAAGTGAGCCTGTGTAACCTTTGCTGAACAGCAGCCACTGTGGCCACAAGTGGAAATTCCACTGAAACTAAATACAAAAGTTTCAGTACAAAAGAGTCATGAAGTCAGCAAACTGACTTTATTATGTCAGTTACACACACATATATCTGTAAAGTTTGCTAGCATAAGCAACCAGAGGCTGACCAAGCAAATCCCCAGAGTGTACTGAGCAAGGCTCTGTTACGTGGCAGGAGAGTCCAACTTTTCACTTGTACGAAAAAGATCGCCTTATTTCTTCTTTAAAAAGTTACACACACTCGCTTTAAGACCGCCAGAGCCCGTCGGTTTAGCACTGCATGACATAGAGAAGGGTCAGCAAATCGTCACACTGGATTTTCTCTACTCAGAAAAAGTACTGCTGCGATTTCGCACCGCACTTACATAAACCCCGGGGACTTTGGAGCTACAGGTTTCGTTTTCTAAAGAGATGTCAAGATCTAAGCAGTCCCCCTCGCCAACAAACTCTATGCCCGCAGGTCGCAACATACTTTCTAGTCACCAGATGACCCTGATGACGTCACTATGACGCCATCAGATTTGACAAAGCTCCTCCAGAGCTACAGAATAGTTTTCAAAGGCTGAATAATCAATATCAGTGACTAGTAAATTAAACGCAGTCGGTGAAATGCCACTTTAAAAACCTTTCATTTTGGTGAAGTGGTGCTATCAGAAAAGACTCTGAAAGATGCTATGATCACACAAAAATTGGCTTTAAGAAATGGTCATTGATTAATTGCACTGGCTGGTCATCTCACAGTTTCAGCTCCTAATGCGTCTGATTCTAGATGTTTCAGTCATGTCTGTAGACATGATTTAAATATTTTGGTAGAAGCTTTACTGGGCAGTTCCTGACAGTATTCAGAGCTCATACCGTCTGAGCGTACGGCCCCGGTGCCCAGTGTTTGGGGCGGCAGCAGCAGCGCCAGGCTCTACCCACTGACCCGTACTGTCTCTGCCTGCCTGCAGATGCCCCCTCACAGCAGGCGGGAAGCCTCCCGCGCTAACTTATCACCGTTGGAAACGGCTGGACAGAGCGGTCCTGGACCAGCTTCACAGGGATCAGTCGGGTCGCCGCGAGATGTTAGCAGTCTCTTAGAAAACGTATGGGTGTGGAGTCGATAAAAGCCTTTCAAACAGAAATATCATGAAGTTCATTCCCAGATAGTCTAATGACGTCACAGGGAGAAGCACGGATACCAGTTTAAGAAGTCCAAACTGATGGGAAAGTAAACGAAACTACAACGTCTGGAAGAAGGTCTTAAATCATCTTCCTCGGCTCTACAGAGTTGGCAGTTGGCACAGATCTGCAGGGCACAAGGACCTTATGGTGGTGCCCCCCCCACGCTGGGGAGTCAAGGGGTACACACAATTTAGCATATGCAGTGCTTCCCCTGTTCACTGTAGGGCCATCTGTGGTGCATCCTCCACAGTTCTGGCATGGCCGTCGCAGAAACAAAATTAAGGACTACTCGAATGACAGGTCGGGTTCCAGCGGAGCCTCTCGGAGACGAGGTCGTGTGAAGGCCACCTGAACAGGATTAATCAACAAACTAAATCAGACTCCAGAAACAACAACAAGCACCGCAAAGGGTGTCGCTCCTCTGGATATTACAATAAATCCATGTTATAATAAATGATATTGGGAGGATGCCTGGTTGTGTCTGTGTTGGTTTTTACATTCACGGGAAGTGTGTAGAGCTGAACAAATTCAGCGACAGCAGCACGTGAACACTCAGATTTATATTTGTACAGGACGTTGGTTATTGGTGGACCACTTAAAGGTGGTGGGCTGTGATTTGGGCTGTAATTAATACGTACAGTATACAATGTGCCATGAACACACTCTGAATGGAACTGAACAGCCTGTGCAATGCACCTCCTGTAGAGAATTAGCTCATTTAATCATAAAATATACTATACAATATACTGTATTTTATTTTTAATCTGCTTAAACATCAGTAATTACATGTCAGAGCTATAATTCTTCTTTTATCAATGACCCCCACAGCTAGGGGAAACAGTGACATGTGTCGTCTGTATGCATGTGCTTGAAGGAGAGATGCTGCTGAGCTGATGAAGGACTTCCCTCCCAGCTGGTATCTCACTCCGATACCTTCTCTTGTTTCGGTCTCATGGTTTTCCGTTCCACCCGACTCCGTATCTATGTACACTATGCGTGTACTGTGTTTTGTGTGTATGCAATGTAAGGCCAACCCCCCCCCAATATCTCTAGTGACAGCGACGCAGAAACAACGTAGGCCTGTCAAACATTTTTCTTTGGCTTTTTCTTTGTCCCTCTCCTCCACACAAATATGTCACGTCTACGTTCCGTATGTTCGGCAGTTATTATAGTTTGACAGTCATTTTAATCCCACAGCTAATAACAGAAAATGACACATCCCGACAGAAGAGAATGCAGACCCACAGGTATGATTTCATTCAAATGTTTCCCTCAATTTCCGAGCCACTGTGCAAAAAGTCAGTGGAGGAAAAGGCAAATCAGCGTATTTCAGTCAGCTAGTGCTTTGTCGATATTCTAAAGGATGACGTAACGAGATTAAAACATCAGGCAGTGCCAGCCAGTGCGTTTACACCAAGTTAATTATAGGCATTGTACAGCTTCGACATAACACCACAGAATGAATTGTAATAACCGTGGTGATCCCTTTTCTACAGGACCATCGTCGGGTCAAGATTTCACTTTATACTTGAGCTCAAAATGCCACCTACAGCCTCACAGAGCTGCTCGCACCGCTGTAGACTCTTAGTCTTTGTTTTTTTAAAGGCATTTAATATTATATTTTAAAGATTTAGATAAAGAAGAGATGTTTGCCGTAGTGTTTCTATTTAATGTGCACAAAAATAGCTGGACGTAAACACAGTGTAGCTACAAATGAAACAGGAAAGGTAAAAAGAAGTAAGATACACAACTGGTCGCCTTGATATGAATCTGATCTGCATTCTCTCTCACACACACACACACACACACACACACACACACACACGCTTCTCTTACTGCAGGTGGAGGTGTGGGGCTCCAGCTCTCTCCTTCCTCCTCTTCATCTTTTGTCCCGGGACAAAAGGCTCAGCTGTAATCTTTAATAATCCATCGGGGTTGTACTGTCCATCCGCCAGCTCCACACAGAACCAAACTGTCCCACAGTCAGTCCTCCATGAGTCCAACCCCTGACAGCACTTTTATATATCTATATCTATAGATATATAAATAAAGGAATGACCAGAGACTGTGTCTGTGTGTTACGTCAGCACCTGCTCTTATCCACACACAGCTATGCGAGGTATCTGGGGTAGAGTGTTCCTTCACCAGCAAGCACGGGCTTGCTGACTCACAATCCAACAGACAACACAAACACACACCGTCTATGCAGCTACGTGCAGACCACACACACACACACACTCACACGTCTGAGCTCAGTAAACAAACTATATTAAACGGCAACACATTTTGTCTTCCTCCGAGTTATCCAAAGTAAGTAAGTTGAACACCCTTCTTTCCCCTTTTGCGCAAAAGTTCTGAGTAGTTCCATAAAAAGAAAGATCCTTCAGGTTCAGACTCGTTGCTCGCAGCGGACCCTCAGCTCCTGCCAGTTCCACCAGACGCAAGACTCAAAAGGGACGCTCCCAGCTGCACGTCCCCAGCAACAGAGTGCCTTCCCTGGGCACAGTCCGCCCATTAATCCCTCTCAGTTCCTGGAAGTCTCAGCTTGTCTGATCGCTGCGATCAGGCTGTCCGCTGTCAGACGAGACGACTGGCTGAGTCCTCAACAGACAGCCGTGAGAGGGAGGGAGGGAGGGAGAGGGGAAGACAGCAGGGAAGCCCGACATGCTGCCTTTACTGCTTTATACACAGCATTTATAATTTTCATTGAATAAAGAAAAAGGAATTTAACTGTACTTTCAAACGCAGACAAAAAGCAAACTTCACATTCATGTAGCAGCAGCAGTGGGGAGGTTGTAACCAACACCTTTATCAGTGACATGGCTTGTTTACAAGATAATATTTTTATTATTAGTTATTTCTTCACTTAACAAATGACTTTTTAGTTTATTTTCTAATGAAATAATTTTACACAAGTTTGTATATATACATATATAGTTTATATAACAAATCTTTAAAAATGTACCTTAAACGAATAAGCTTTCAGTTCACATTCTGAGCGGAGACGTCAGTACTGTGAGACGCGTCCTCTTTCAGAACCTTCTAGCGACGTACACCTGTCCTCTTCCGGTCTTGGTGTTTTTCTTTGATACAGAAGCTGAAAGGCTCCAGCGTTGATCCCACATTAAAACCGTGGAAGGACAGTTCTCGTGCTCCCTCAGGCACGCTAACACGGCCGACGATGTCACGGTGTCATCAGAGCAGCTGTCCTCCCTCCGCCTCTGCTCTGGTTTCTTCTGAGAAGCTCGGGGACGCCGCTGACCCTGATGGGCTAAATGCAGCTCACATGCCAGATTGCTAATTCATAAACAATGAACTGGATCACGGACAGCTCTGACTAAGGTAGGGTTACACACACACACCCTTGTACTTCGACAATCACAACTAAATGCCTAACCCTTCTAACCCAAGTCTTAACCTCCAAACAGCCCTTTGAAGTTGTGAGGACCGGCAAAAATGTCCTCGCTTTGTTGGTAACCCCCCTTGTGTTTCAGTCCTCATTATGTAGTAAGTACAAGTACACACACACACACACACACAAATACAACTACGTCAGTTTAGTAATCAGTCCACATTAACTGTGTGTGTGTGTGTGTGTGTGTGTGTGTGATGAGAATCTGCTGCCACTTTAAAATGAAACCTTGAAGCAGTGATTTCCCCAAAAGGTCCGTCCTCGTCAACACGACTCTGCTGTCGGTCTGACTGACACCCATCAGGGGAACGATCGAAGTAATTGGTTTATTCGGTTACGTTTAAAATGATACACTGAATTAGTAAAACGCCCAACAACAAAAGTCCTCTGTGAACTCTGATTTAGCGCAGAACAATTCATCGTTTTTGTATCGAAATAGCAGCTTGGATGAGCGCAATTTAAAAGCATGGGGAGGTGTCCCGGGCCCCGGGGAAGACCTAGGACACGCTGGTGGGACTATGTCTCTCGGCTGGCCTGGGAACGCCTCGGTATTCCCCCGGAAGAGCTGGAGGAGGTGTCTGGGGAGAGGGAAGTCTGGGCTTCTCTGCTTAGACTGCTTAAATGTAGCTCCACCTCAACCAGATATAACATTAAAATGCTGCTCAATACATCAGTAATAACAATCCAATAGTATTATAATGTAACACCAGGCATGGGCCCTCCAAAATCTACATGCTTGATAAAATATATGGTTGTACACTGTAGGATAGTTTGTTAGTGTTGCTGTCACAGTATCTGGCCAATACTTTTTGTCTTAATGTCAGGATGAGACACGCGTCATCAGCAATTTGTTGCTGCATGTCTAGAAACATGATCTGATGTGATTGATGTGTGGGCCAGAGAAAGATTAAAGAGGAAGCCAAAAATGACAAACACAGAGCATCGCAGCAGTAAAAACGTTAAAGAGTGAACCAGAGAGGACTGTCTGTCCTTGACTTGACGAGACAGAAGACAGACTTTGCCTTAGTGCCATCATTTCCTGATCTGCCTCCATTAAATAAGAGCCCATGGCTGCGCGGACAGCAGGACGCCACCGCCGGCAATCTGTCACTGCCACCGAGTGGACTCGGACTCAGGGAGGCTTCACAGCAGCCGGCACACCGCCTCCAAGCCCACAGCAGAGCCCGGAGATCACACACACACTACCAGTTGATGAACAAACACACACACACACAGAAACTCCCCATCCGACCCCTCAGGCTCTGCTCTGATGTTAAGAATCTGAAAAAGCAGCTCTGTATCTTCAAAGAGCTACCAGGAGCTATGGGAGAGATAAAAGCTGCCTGTTTTTATTGGGGCTTTGCACTGCAGCTACAGCCACATGTATACTTTGATTACTTTTTAATATTATTACTGTTATCTCTACGGTTCTCCAGCGATTTAGGATCCTTAAGGAGTTCAGAAAGTGGGAAAACAGGAACAGGACCACCACAGCAACCTTTGGATGATCAATGTTAAAAACTGCAGATTGTTCGGTCAGGAAACCGTCGAATACATTTTTAGTCATTATTTTGCATTCCGCGCCTCAAAGGTTCTGTACATGGGATACAGGGATAGAATGGAACCCTCAGTCCATTAAGCATGAACACTAGTAGTAAAACTGTGTAAAGTACAGAAGTATACGGCTACAAGGTCCGGCTGCGTGGTGGACCTGCGGCCTGGCTCAGCGCTGAAAGGTCTGACCTGCGCCTTATTATCTGACCCCTGTTGTTGTGGCGTTTACGGCAGCTCGGGGGAACGGCAGCGTCCGTGATGTTGATGATGACCCACAGATATAAATAGGTCTGTCTCTATCCACAGTGGGATTCTCAGCTGTTCTGGCATGCACACACACACACACACACACACACACACACACAAACACACACATGACTTTTCAACTTTGCCCTTTAACCCTTTTCTGGACACTCTCTCTTTATGACTTGATAAGGATTTACAGCTGAGACAAAATGGCAACAGGCTAACGTGATATTTAAAAACACACAAACACTAGAATTTAACTCTTGCTAAAATCTGCACATCGGTCAGAAACTAAATGTTTTAAGGTGGAACCCTTTTATTCGAAGGATCACGCCCTCATAGCACCTCATGACGCAGGCATCTGTGTTTGGCTCATTGCATCGCACTCTCAGAGCTTTCCGCCCGGGATCAAAACAACGCCGACAGGACAGGGCCCTGATTGGACGGAAGACAGAGGGGATGATGGGTACTTACAAACTGCCTCTTCTGGGAAGGCTCAGCTCCTTCTGAAAGAGAGAGAGAGAGAGAAAAAGATATCATCAAAAATCCGACAGTATTGTCACTTTGTTGATGTCAGACAGTGCCGCACTTGTGTCGTTGCAAACGGTCAGTACAGCCGTTTGACCAACAGGTGTCACTGTGACATAACTTGTACAGGCAGCTTCATGGTCTTCCCACCGGTCAAGTGATCAAAGTCTGTTATTGTGCTTAAAAGCTACAAGAGAAACTAGCTGCTACTTAATACTTTAACATGAGTGGTACAATTACACTAACAAACAAACATAACAAATATCTGTTGCAATGGACAGCAGCTTTATGAAATGTATTTAATCAATCTCCAACAGATCCCCTCACCTCTTAGTGTGAGTACCAGTGTCATCTGGAAATAATAAAACCGCAAGACGACAGCGTGTCCGTCCACGTATGAAACGGGGAGTTTCTTTTGTGCACCCGAGCTGAACCTTGCACAAGCGACCACAAGGGGGCAGAGGAGTGTCACAATAGTCACTATGAGCGTATAGAAGTGACGCCTCTGCACCTTGATTTATTAACAGACTTCTGAGAAGCCACTTCATGCAGCTTTATCCGTCATGCAGCTATTATCTGGACGATCTGAGATGTATGAGAGGTTGCAACACAGACCTGGAGCCTGACAGCTCCTAGAAACAGTCCCGAGAAGACAAGACCAGCGGCATCCTGGAGTGCACCATGTGGCCAATAGCACTAATCACAGTGTGTGTGTGTGTGTGTGTGCGGTCGAGGTACATGGATGTTTGAAACCGTGTGTGTTGCCAGGTTCCCGAAAGTAGGTCAACAGCTGCTTTTACTTTGAAAAACATCATGAACACCTTCTTTGGCACGCATCAGTGTGAACGGTGCAGCAGTGTCTGTTTATGTCTTTGCTTTTAGGGCTGCGACTGGCAATTACTTTCCATCATCAATTCATCTGCCGCCGATTTTCTCAATTAATCGATTCATTGTTTAAAAAAAAAAAAAATGGTGAAAAAGGAATTCGCAATTTCCCAGAGGCCACAGCAATTTGCTTGTTTTATCCAACTAACTAACAAACTTCAATTCACCGGTCATACACAACACGAAAAACGGCAATGTGCTACATTTGATAAGACTGATGGCTGAAACGATTTAATCAAAAATATAAACTGATTGGTTTCCGGGTCGATCGGCTAATCGATTAATCAGCTAACTGCCCAGTCGGTCCGGGGTGAAGTCTGCCGTCATGCTGCGTTCATCCCTAACCAGCTGTACACGTTTGCGAAGGCGGCAGCTTCCCAACAGCGACGTCGAGAACAAACAGCTCCCGGACACCAAGAGGAAGTAGTGCCTTGCTCATGTGCGACCAGCGTTACATTTGTGTTGCCCCGCCCCCTTCCAGTGCTCACTGAGCGTGTGCAGAGCAGTGAGAGGTGCACCTTTCGGCCCCCAGCTTCCAGCCAGCTTTTATCGCTCTCACACACACACACTCTCTCTCTCTGTGCTCCTGCGTGGGACGGCTGTGTCATCGGAGGCAGATAAGCTCCCCTCCATCGCTTCAGATAAGCTAATGGACATGATGGAGTTCAGCTGAAGCACAGCGAGTGGGTGAGCGTCTGTGTGTGCTATGATAACATCAAGGACCATTTTGTTAGTTTGCCCTAAAACAGGAACAGCCAGAAATGAGCCAATTAGCCGGTGTGTGTGTGTGTGTGTGTGTGTGTGTGTGTGTTCCTGTCAGTCAGACCGGACCCAGTGATTCAATTAGTCCTGTGAACAGATGCTGTCCAGACCCAGAGGGACAGGAAGTGGCTTGAGCGTCAGAGGAGAGAAGGCGACCTTTTCAGAATCCTGTCCCGCCGCTGCCCTCGGCCTCCGTTATTAACGTTGGTTAGCGCGGGGCTGCCCGAGGAGGACGACACAGTGGACCCGCGCAGCAGCACGGCGAACACGCTACACTCCTTCATTTGTACACCATGCAGGCAGGGGCGGATCTACCGGGGTGACATAGGGGGGGGGGGCAAATGCCGCCCTAAAAGAAAGCCTTGCCACCCCAGTTGGCAGCACCGAATTAAAAGTTATGGCCAATTTGACAATTTACGAGTGTGTACATACTATTTCACATCAAACTGTGATAACTGTGATTAAATTCAGTATATATACACGTCTGCCATTTGTTGCCACCCCTCAGAAATTCCTGCCCCCCCCTCGCCACCCCATAAATATTTTTCTAGCTCCGCCCCTGCATGCAGGCGCAGGTGTTTGGCCACATTTGTAGTGCCTCCTCCCGTGAAAGAAATATGCTTGTTACGTGTGTTGCACTGTGCCGAGGCAGCCGTTTTTAAAGTTAAATAAAGCCACACGTTTGAGCGCCTGCTTGCCGTGCTCCGCGGCTGCAACAGGACAAGCGGCCGCGGGCGTGGCAAGCACTTCCGGAGATCCGGTGGTTACTATGGAAGCCAAAACTTGCCCGTTTGGAACCGATGATCGCAAATCGAAAACGGATTTTCTAAACAATTCCGATGGAATCGTTATTTTTCTAAACGGTTCCAAGTTGGAACCGGTTCTCGATGCCCAACCCTAATCACAAGTAGCTTGGAGTCGGTCGTAGTCCAGCGTGTGATGTAGAAACATGAAGCATCAAGTGCAAACTTATTATATATTATAGAATATTTTTGTTTTATTTGTGACAATGATTATTATTCAGAACAGCGTAGTTTGGCTTTGAGGAGAACCTTTGGACTGGGATGCGGAACAATGACAGCACAGGTATGAGAAATAATAAGAAAAATAAATACATTTAAACAATAATTGTAAAAAAACGGACAAAAAAAAAATAAAAATCCAAAAACGTTACTTCAAGGCTGTTTGGACCCTTTGCTTCCCTGCTCTTCATCCTCCCCATTACCCTCATTACCTGTCTCCCCCTCTCCCCCTCCTTCCTCCCCCTCCTCCGTTCAACTCTCCTGCCCGACTGTACAACAGGGAGAGAAAAAAAGAAGAAAAGACAGGAGATGGGGGAGCGAAAAAGAGGAGTTTCGGTGCGTTTAAGTACTTTATACTCATATCATCTGTCCGCCCACACAGATCTCTGTAATGTGAAATGACGCTCGTCCGAAACCCTCGTCTGACGGTTGATTGCATTATAGCCTGTGTGTTTGTTGCAGCTGCTGCTATCTGAGCCCTGAGGGAGGATGTTCACCCCAAAGCCATCCTGCATAAATAACCCTAGAGAGAAAACAAAAAGCTAATGCCCGATAAACACACACACACACACACACACGCCCGCACAGCAGCCTGTTTGAAATAAATAAACCAAACAGGCACAAAGCTGAGCTGTGATGAAATTATCTCCAGTGACGGCGAGGATAAGAGGAGCGGAACACAAAGCCTGAGGCAATCTGGCCGATGGTGTACCGGCATCGATAACGCACTTTATGGCTGAGAGAGGGGGAGAGCGAAGAGTCGGGAGGGTAATGTAATTAGAGAGATGGAGTGAGAGAGGAGACGCTGAGTGGAGGTAAAGAGATGCACAGCTTAGTCTAAACATGTAACGATGCCATGCCGGAGCGGCGAACTGCAGAGACAAGTTCTTGGTTTCATGACTCGATCCAAAAATGGATTCTGAGTCCTACACAGGTCCACTTTTGCACGCCCCCCCCACCCCTGCACCCACAAAGCTCAGCAACAGGACCAACCTGTACCCGGCGACCAATGAGCCGTGACGTCTCATTTACGGCCGCTATACGCACTTCGGTCTGTAGGTCAGAGTAAACTCTCTGCAGCAATACGATTTCTCAAATGGCGCGTAAACAGGAATCCCGGGCCCAGGTAGCTTCCTCCTGGAGAGAGGCTGCGTGTCTTGGTAATTTAAACACCTGACCAGGTTTCTAATCTGCGTTTTGGAAGAAAGCACGTGAGGGACGAAGACTTCCGACAGGGTTAGTACAGCTGTGACAGCGGTGCAGCGGGATGAAAGAAAAGACGTGGGAGGAGGGAGATGGGGAACGACATGCAACAAAGATCATGGTCAGTGCTCGAAACCCCCCTAGGCTCCCAGCGCGCCCCTTACATGCAGATTTAAACAGGAGCCAGGTCACCGCATGTAAACCCACTAACTGACTGGCCGCTGCAGCCCAGACAGCCGTGGCCTGTCAAGCATTAACCCTGTATCCATGGCGTATGACATGGACAGCATGACATACGCGGGCAACAGAAAACACACGCAGGTCCAAACTGATGGATAAATGGCCGGGCAGACACACAGCTGTCAGCGGGCGTCAGGAAGAAAGAGCTCGGGTTCTCCAACAAACACACAGCCGAGCGGCGACGAATGACTGAACGCTACACAGTCAGGTGGCACTGTGCCTCCCAAATCCGTCCCCGCAGGACCCAAAACTCTCCACTGGTTCAGAAACTTCCATAGCGCTCCTTCCTGTATTTGTTTCACGGCCTAATATTATCTACTAAGACACAACATAATTTCTTGGGGTAGTTTCGAACCCAGTGAACCCCTGATACTGATTCATATGCGTGGGACAAAGACAATCGATACACTAAATCAGGTCTTAGCTCATACAAATAAGCCTATTTGCCTGGTGTTCTTTGCGTGTTCATTTATATAAAAAAAACGCCATCTTTTAAAAGTAAACTAGGAATGGGATAGCTGCAGTAGTTTGAACACATTTCACCTCTTTTATTTACAAATTAAATACCAACAGATATCAAATACCATGGTGATAGAAAAACTCACCCTGTGTACGAACAGACAAGAAACAGGCCTTTACGCCTCAAGAGCAACATAAGAACATATGCCCAGAGTGTGTGAATAACAATAATTAGTGTGTGTGTTTGCGTGTAACTGTCTACAAAATGCTTGTGTCTAATGTACAGTACGTGTGTGTGTGGGGGGGCTTAGCCACCCAGGGGGCCGATCATAATAACATGTTTTAGTTGAGCTAAAAACATGCATTTAACAGGAGGATGCAGGGGAGCCGAGCTCCACCGGAGACAATTAGAGCTGCAGCAGCAGCCGGCAGCGAGGCTTCATTACCAACACTGTGAATATTGATGAGGAAAAAGGAAAAAAAAGTGACAACAAAGAGACTCCAGGATGACACACACAGCGCACCGACACAGAAGATGCAGGGCAGAGGCTCAGAGACACGCGACGACGCAAAAACAGACGGATATCTAGTGTGCAAAGTGTCCAGGACATTACACGATACACGCAGGGCAAGGCGAAAGACAATCTACGGTTCCAGGAAGATTAGGGTTTATTCCAACTTTGGTCTTTTTTTTAAGAACGCAATTATAAACGGCAACAGTTTAAACCAAAATCATTTCAGTGAAACTGCTGCATTTAGGAGATTTGTTTGTGAAGGCGACATTACCGACTGCAAACCGTTTTCACAGAGCTGACCTTTGAGGGAACGGAGAGCTCAAAATGAACGAGTCCACCATAGCAGCCGTGTCGCACCATTTATTTTTTATATGTCGGAATATGCGGGTCAGGAGTCGATGGTACAGATACATTGTCCGGGTGGCAACTGGCGAGGAACTTTGGCTGTCTAGCGCCACCGTGATACTGTCTAGCCAGGATATTAGCAGTTAGCTGGCCAGCCACCGCGGCTTGCCAACTTGTCCTGCGAGTAGTCCCCACACCAACAAGCTTACAACGCCACGCAAATGAACTCCATGTTTCACAGTTTTCACTCTCTGGTTCCACCAGGCGTGCACAGTTTATTCACAACAGGATAAGTCAGTAAGTCCATTGGCTGATCAATGAAATGGAATAGTTATTTATGAAGTAAACATTATGGGGTTGCAGGCTCTCAGATGTAATGGCCCTTTCCCTGGTTCATTGTAAACTGAGCATTTTAAATGACTCAGCTATAATAACGTCTAGTGTGCTTTTGGCATATTTGCCGTTGTATTGACAAAATGATTGATCAACTAATTAAAAAAAGCAACGAGCAGATAATGACGCAGGCATACTATAGAACAGGAACACCACACGCAGGCCTGAGAGCTTCATCCAGCGTGGAGACACAACAAGGTGTTATTCCAAGCCACCACGACGATAAGCGCTCTGACATGCCGACTGCCCCCCACGACCACTTCAAACCTGACTCCAAACCAGCTCAGCTTGAGACTGATCAATGACTACAGACTTTGGGCATATCGGTACCATTGGTATAAACACTCAAAAGGAATCTGCATGAAATCACTTTCTACAAACGCCCTGCGAATGACCAGATTACCACAAAACTCTTGGCGAGTATTAGTTTGAGAAAGACAACATGGCTTTGGAACATTAAAGCAGATTAAAGCATTAAACATTAAAACGTCGATAGTTGGGGAAACAAAAAAACCCAAAAACCCCAGCAGCAGCACGGTGGAGATGAAAATGTAGCGCTGGAGTGAAATACGGCCTTTCACGGCAACTTAAAGCTGCTCTAAGTGAATGAGGTAATTGTCTGGTGGCGTTCTGAGGACACGGGCAGGGTCCTAATGAAAGCTCTGCTGCAGCTTAACGGCCTCCAGGAAACACGCCCCCCCCCCCCACAGAGAGCGGCCCACTGGGACCAGCAAGGCTCGAACAGAGCGGTGTGCGTGCGTGTACGTGCCAATGTCTTCTACTCTGTGTGTGTGTGTGTCCCAGAATAACACACTTTACTATCAAAGAGCATTCTAATTTGCCTGGGCCGCACACTGACACATTAACACAACTAATCTCCATTACTGGGTAAGAGTGTGTGTGTGTGTCACCAGGGCGATGACATCCATTTGGGTTGGCTTTTAATCTTCCAAATGAGCATATATAACTCCTCCTACACTAATGCCACTAACAGCCAATTATTGTGTGTGTTCACTCGGTAAGGTGTGTGTGTGTGTGTGTGTGTGTGTGTGTGTGGGGGGTCATTAAAGTGTTACAGATTGTGTGCGTGCGTGTTGTCGATCATTAACGTGACTGAGGGGAAGGCGGGACTTCTTAGCGGAGATAAGTGGCATGTCATTTTATTTTTGAGAAACGAGATGAGCGGCCTTGTTGCTTTTTTTTACTTCACTGGTTTCTTTGAATCATTCAGACCAAGACCCATATGGTGTGTTGGTCCCTCAGAGAATTAAATCACCCCCCCGCCCCATAATTCATGATGGTGGTCGAAGCAGGATGTCCTAAGTTGACCTTAAAAAGTCTATCAGAGCCAATGCATTGTGTGTTTTTTTTTTTCCCCATTGTGCTCTCTCGTGAATGCGTCAGTGATGGAAATGATCTACATCTGGTGGCAGGCTGTGTGAATTGTTTTGAGACCGGAAAATTTAAATCAGGCATTAAGACGAGTCGCTTCCTCAGTTTCAGTAATCCTAAAAAATATTGATATTTCATATTCTGACTCAAGTTAAAATGCCAAACGTGTGTGAAATCAAGCTTTACAGTATGTGAATGTGCTGCTTTTCTCTGGTTCACATCATCATAGCATGGGCTTTGGAGGCTTTTTTGACTGCGGGTTTGAAACGTTAGCGAGACTAAATGATTAAAAAAAAAACAACGGAGTAATAAATGGTAAAAACGATTGTTAGTTACAGCCCCTTTACCGCCAACCTTGCTGAGAATCATCATCTTATATGCAGCTGTAAGCAGCTTTCAGACAATTTCAGCTCAACTCAGGTTGTCGTTCTTAGAAAATCTCGGGCAGTAAGGGTGGGCGACGGTGCTGCTACCCGTATCATCACAGCGTTATCCTAATACGAATATGTTACAGTATTTAGGGAAGCATAGAAAAGCCCAAGCGGTCAGAAGCGGTTTAGAACAGCGTTCTCCCTCCTTCATCCATCTCTCCCATCTATTGTTTCTCTACAGCTGCACTATTCACTCATCAGATCGCTCCACGCACACTTCCTGTGCCGCTGCAGGACGTCCACATGTGCAGCTGTGGGGTCTATCAAACGGACAAACGGGTACCCAGAAGTGTACAATTACCCAGCCAGCGTGTCGGTGCTCGTCCCCTTCCACAGCAGAGACAACCGGCTAATTGGTTGCAGCTATGGAGAACACCACCCGCCCACGCCCAGCTGAAAGGCACTAATCTGGCCTCATCAGCTGGTCCATCGTGAGTTCCAGTAGGCCGACCCTTCCTCCAGCGAGATGCTAAAGCCGCTATCAGAGAGCCGGCGGAGAAAACAAGCTAATCCTAATTGGAATTTACACATTCAAATGAAATCTGCAACGCCTCACTGGAAGGGTTTTTATCTGCAGATAATAGAGAGAGGGAGTGGCGGGGTGGAGGGGAGAGAGATAGGTGGAGAGTGTGTGTGTGTGTGTGAGAGAGACAGATTGGCAGGTGGATTTGAAACAAGCTTCCCTACAATCATTAAAACAAAGAGCTGTCTGGCGTCCGTTTCAACATGCTGAGCTGAACTGATCCGCACTGGGACCCCTGTATTCAGCATCCTGTGTGTGTGTGTGTGTGTGTGTGTGTGTGTGTGCGCGCACGCCCTTGTACAGCTATCTTTGTGAGGACCAATAAGCGTTTTAGACCTTGGGAGTGAGCACATGTTTGGAATGTGAGGGTTAAGACTTGGTTTTAGGGTTATAATTGGGTTTAGGTTAGGGTTAGTGTATGGGGTTGGAATTGGGCCTTAGCTGTCATGGTTAAGGTCAGGGTAAGGGGCTGGGGAATGCATTATGTCAATGAAAGTCCTCACAAGAAGTACCGGGTTGTGTGCGTGTGTGAGACAGAGAGTGGGACGGACAAAGACAGACAGAAAATTGTACCTTGCAGATGCACCGTGTTTAAATTCCTGCCACTATTCAATAACCAATCAATTTCAATGGTCATTTAGGCTAACACAGGGATCAATGAAGATATTTGTAAGGGTTAGAGGTTAGGGTTAACCCCTAACCCTCTGCTCTATCACCACGTGTCTAACCTTCCGTCAGTGGAGTTCAACCTTTACAAGAACCCTCCAGTCAAAGAACTCTGTTGCTGGACTTGACAGACTCACTGTACGACGCTGTGACTGTCACCAGTTTTAGTAAATATCAAAAGGAGGACATCTGCTCCCTATTGACTGATCATTATCAATCAAGCAGAAGAGACCCACTGTCTGCCATGGTCAAAATGACCTGTTAGGGGACTCTGAAGTAACAAACAAAACAAAAAGGGGGCCCTATTAGCCGGTCCTGTACGGTTTATCTATACTGGAATACCGCCTGGTGCTGTTTGTTATTTGATTTCACACATTCGTTTAGGAAAATGCAACATATAAAGCACAAAACTGAAATAATGAAGGTCTGAAGCCTTATGATCCCAGTATAAGGCCCTTATAGGAGATGTGGGCCCCAGGGCAGTAGTCTAACTGACCCAGTTAGTAATCCAGCCTTGATGTGCGCACACAGGTTTGGACGACTGTATCAGACGCTTTGGGAACGTCTGCTGTCACTGTCTTTTCCAAATTTAGATCAGTGGTTCCCAACCTGGGAGGGGGAGTGACTCCCAAAGGGTCGCGAGATAATTACTGGAGGAAATAGGAAAGAATTCAAAACATCTGGGGGGAGTTTTCTTTAGTCTTGTGAAATTGTGCATAGTTATAACTTGTCAGGCCTTTGGAAAATATTCAAATGAACAATCTGAGAAGGAAACATGGCTCTTCAGCTGAACTGCTCGCAACTAACAGACACGTAAACTGCTTGGTTCATCTGAACCCTCCTGTTGCTTCCTGAGCGGACTCCTGTGTCAATGCCGCCGCGTCCGCAGATAAAGTAAAATGTTTTAAACACTGGAGGGGGCCAAAAGTACACAAAAAAAAAAACCCAGATTGTAGTAAAATCTGATTAAGAGTAAAAACTATATAAAGTGAGCAGGTGTAGAATAACACATCTCATATGGATTCAATCAAAATTTAAATGAGACAATTTAATTCGATGAGTGTCTTTGCCTGCAGGCGCGGTGTCCTGCAGGGAGTAAAGCACTGAACTGTGGACCGGCGTTAACGCTGACTCGGTCTAATGGCCTGATGGGAATTACCCCTGAGTGACAGGTGGGATTTCACCCCCCCTTCCCAGGCCAAGATGTGATGCACTGCAGCAGCTCGTTTGAAAGAACAGAACAAACACAAACACGTGCAGGCCGCCTGCAGCTTCACGAAAATGTGCAAAGTGGTTCTGAATATCGAGGTGGAGCCGCTTTGCTGTGATGTGTGACCCAGATTTCAGCAGAGCTCTCAGACGCTGACTAGGAGGCTGTGCTCAAACGGGCTGTGCTCAAACGCATCTTACAGAAACAAAGTGATCTATATGTATGGAGAGAAACGAAGTCACTTTCTTTTCCTTTGTCTCTCTGTCTTTTCAGTGCTCTGGTCTGGCCTCCCTCGCTCCTGCAGTTTCAGTTTATTATCAAGAAACTAGACGAGCCTGTCATCCCGTCTTCATTCAGCCGGAAACTGCTCCAATTTGCACCTTTCTGCTGCAAACCCCCTCTCGACTATCTAGCAGTCTACTGCACACCCTCCCCCAGCGCTGGATCTAACAAAGACAACAAGCTGTAACACTCCTGCCGCTGAGCGAGCTCACTGCAATATCAACCCAAATGTGAAGCAAAGCAGTCTTACTACAGGACATTTCTGCTTTCACCTGGACAAATCTTTAGTTCTGGATGTCGTGTATCTTGACTGTGCGGGGGTTTCCTACGGCAGAGGCCGCGGCGGCCTTGCTTGAAATGAGAACCTCGCTGACGTCAGGACAATTTATTACACTTTAATGAAAAGTAACGTTAACATTCAGGGACAAAGAGCAGAGCACTTAGGCCGCTTTCAGACCAGCTTGGGGAACAACGCAGCCCCCTTATTCATTGGAATGGGACCGGTCAGGCGACACAGCGGGGGGTGCCAATGAGGTGGAAGAAAAGAAACGCAGGGTCGTCTTGCAAAAAAGAGGCAATCAGGCTCAGCCGAGTCTAATCAAAAACATGCGAGTGCCCGTGCCGAGTAGATTACTTTGTAACGTGAACGCCGGATTTCCGCCGTTTACCTCGCGATCGTAGCCACAAAAAGGTAGAACGATCGTCACCGTGATAACGTTCAAGAGTTGTACAATCCTGTCTCGGGGTATTATAAACTGCTGTTCAGTGTCTTGGCGTCTGGTAAGTCTTCAAACCCGTGGATCTGTTACTCACACAGGACTTCCTGGTTTGTATTTCATAGCACACCGTAACCTGAAGCAACACGCCCCCACCAACGCAGCCCTTGCATTGGCTTTAACCCCGAGGGCTGTTTGATAATCCCCGCCTGGACACGATACTGTCTGCTTGAGGTTAGTTTAAAGTTAGAGATCTGACCAGAGTTATTTTAAAGCAGATCGACCTCTTCGTTTGCTCCTCCAGGACTTCCTGTGGCTGAATCCAGCATGCGACCCACAGTCAAATGAATGAGTGGGTTTTTTCAGGTTGTTCAGTGCTTTTTTTCCAGCTTTGCATTCATACAGCTCCATAAAAATTCCCACCTCAGGGATTCCTTGCGAAACCAGTCCCGTCCTGGCGGCCGCTGAGCAGTCAGGGGTTACGTGCCTCGCTGACGGGTGGAAAAAGCCTCGGGCTTTCACTGTCCTTGCCCACAGTTTTGCCAGCTGCTTCTGAGACCTGAACCGTTTACACTTTTAGCTGCGTGATCAAACTTGCCCAACATCTGCGTTACTGCCAACCCAACGTTTACTTTGCACGTAAAAAGAAATATTCAGATTTTCATAAAATAAAAATAAAAAACAGCAGAGCAAAGAAGAGAGCGATTAGGAGAGAGAAAAAAACTGGATGATGAAATACTGAAACAAGAGAGCGGGAACTTTTTTTTCTTTTTGAGGGAACAGATGAACCCTTTCTGTAATAGGATTAATCACACGGGAAGAAAATGCGAGTGAACGGCGTGAGGAAGAGCAGGAGGAAGGACTAATTATTAGAGGCGAGATGAGAGCGATAAAGAGACAAAGAGGAGTTTGACAGACAGTTACAGAGAGAGAGGCTTCCCTGGAGGGAAGCTGGCGAGGAGAAAGAGTGACATGCGATCTGTCTGGATGCGAATGCTCTTTCAACGCCTCGGCCTCCCTTCCTCTCCTCCCCCGCTGAGCTCACAGCCGACGCCACTCACAGCTCATCTGCATTGTTAGAGCTGATCTGCTGACAGCGGGCGAGGGCTCAGGGACGGGCGGGTAGCCTCGAAAATCGCAGATGAGGAGGGAGATGTGAAGGGAACACGAGTATCTGGGGTTGCGGGGGGAGCAAACATCCCTCCACACTCGAGAGCAGTCGGCCACTAAGGATTTCAGTAATTACCATCATCAGTTATACAAACCGCTCCGCCTTTAGTTCTCATGTAAATCAGGGCAGTTCCCTCACATCTGGGAGTAAGACATCCAATCAACGTGTTTCCCGGTTGCTCCAGAGAAACTGCAATCCAACTGCCTGACGGGCATTTGATTGCTGTCTTTGCTCCTGGAGGTGATTCGCTCAAGTGTCGCAGCATCCAATCTTATGTATTCCTGTTATGTTGGACATAAATTGCTCCAAAGAAAGGGCCGTGGTCTGTAGTCAACCTTGAGACATGGGTCAATTAGTGCAAGTACATCTCTTGAATAAACTGCTCGCTTATTTGTCCGATTAGCAGGGTAGCTAGCTTGGTGGCCTATTAAGGATGACTAGTGTTAGCATGTCACTGGCTAGCTAGCCTGTTACTGCTTAACTCACCAGTCAGAGTGGCTGTCCAACTAGCCACACAAATGGCATCACGCTCCCGGCCCCATCCCATTTCTTAAGGATGCTCAAATGAATTTTGCTGTGCTGCTTTCTAAATCTGACGAGGGACTTACATACAGGGACCATCACCGCCAACAGCTGTGCATGTTTCATGGTTTCAAAAAATGTATTGCTTTTCCAGACGGCAAACTTGCCAGAGTCCAGAAGGTAGGGGGCAGCCGCAGCCAACTGCGGAGAAGGTTTGAATCATCAATGCTCAACTGCGCTATTCAACCTAAACGATGGTCTCTATTTGAAGAGGCATTTAGGGATGTTCTCTGTTGCACCTTACTTGTGCTTTCAGTCTGAATTGACTCCAGATTTGGGGCAGAAAAAACATACAGGACGTGTACGGTGGCTTTAGCAGAACCGGTTAGAAACGCTGAGACTGAACCAAACCAAAACCACGGGCTACAAGAGGCTAAAAGGCTCTGCAGAGTCGGTGAATGACCCCTTTTGCAAAAGACATTACATGACATTACGTTGTTTTGTTCCAGCTGTGAGGAAATGGCAAATAGCAAAGGCAGTTACACACCAGTTCGTGAAGGAATGTTTGGCTGCGGCCCCATTTTGGACTGAAAACAGCAAATGAAAAAAAGTTAACACCGCCAAAGCAACCGGTGTAAGAGGTTAGTGTGGAGCCTTGCGAATGCATTGCGAGTGTACGGTGCGATGTTAGTTGTTGTTGAGGGTAAAGGGTAAGAACAGAAATTGTCTGGGGGACACAGGACTGAAGCTGTGTGTGTATGTGTGTGTGTTATGAGAGAGGACGGGGTGGCGTATAGACATTTAATTTCACACTCTTTGAAGTTTGCTGCCCGCTGGCCAAACGCAGCCGTGTGGATGAACTCAACATGAAGAGACAACATGAGGGAGGGTGGGAGGGAACGTTACATTTTCCCCTTTTCCTCCTTTGCTTCTTGTATTTCACGAGCAAAAATTTCATTTCCCCCGCGATATCATCGATGGTGGGATCAAGGCGGGGAGGGGAGTCGAGGTCGGGGGTTTAGGCATGTGTACAGTGTGTTTAGGCAGATGGGGGTGTATGTGTGTGTTTGTACACGAATACACACACACACACACACACATACGTATATATATATAACAAGTATATTTAATCCAACTGGTGGGTAGACTCAAGGAATGCCATTAATGTGCACAAACTGGGGCATGGCACTCAGCATCTGCAGATACTTTAAGTTGGGTTATCAAAACTGGAGAGAAAAGGTGGCATGTCTGTATCGACGCTGTAAAACTATAACAAAAACGGCAAAATGCCACTAAAATATCTTAAAATGTGTGTGCGCGCGTTCAGAGAAGGCCTGCCGTGTCTCTGCGACCAGCTGGCTGAAGTGCTGATGTGAAGCGCTTCTATGGTTACAGGTCACTCTCTCGGCCTCTCCCGCGCGCTTGTTCAGCGGCCGAGCTCATATTATTCTCCCAGCGGTCGCCGTGGCTACCGGATGAGCTCATGGCCCGTTTCTAAACTGGCTAATCCAGTCTGCTGGCGGGAGACAGAGAAAGAGATGCAGAACAAGAGAGAACAAGAAAGAGTGAGAAAGTGCAACAGCAAAGAAAAGCTGCGAGAGAGAGAGAGAGAGAGAGGGAAGGTGAGATGTGGGACAGAAAACAAACAACTGAACTCTGTTCCCACTCTCCTTCTCTCTTTCTCATTCCCTCAATCCATCCATCCCTCTCTTTTTCCAGAACAAACAACAAGAGGCCCAGCCAAAGTCCAGCTAAACCCCCTAAGCTGTGTTTAACCTGCTGCTGGGGCTGAATGTGGCTCTACAGTATCAGCAAACTCAACATCTAAACGAGCCCTGGCCCCCCCCCAAAAGGACTCTAATAGAGCACATGCAGTTCAGAGGTCGCTACACAACACCCCCGAAACTTTCAGCAAGTCCTGAGTAGAGCTGAGTATCGATTCGGTCTGGAGATATTTCAGAAACAATAGCAATTTTGCTTGGATATGAAAGAGCTTCTCAGAGATGTAAAGCTGTAAATAGTACAAGGAACCCTCTAACAATTCTTAAAAATATTGATGTTGACATCAAGAACTGACCCACTCAGAGGTTCCCAGTGTTTCCCCAAACATTATATTCTAAACAGATATGTGCATATTAAGAAAAACAACTTGACATTTTAGGTGGAAATAACGCGGTGTTATTTCCGCGTTAAAGAAAAACGCCTGGAGCCAGGTGAGCCCGGGAACCTGTACACCTGAACGGCAGATTGTCCCTCGACTCACAACGCCTCCATGACACATGTAAGTTAGCATGATAGGTTATTCACGCTTTAATGGTTGTGTGTCAACATTTATACGCACTGTTCCTGCGAACTTCCGCAGCACAACACGTGGAAGCAGCCACGTAAAGTTGTAAAGTTCCTCCAGGCAGTGCAGCTTTGGTTTCCGATCTGCGGTCACCCGGCTGCTCGGGGGACACCGGCTACCTGCCAGCCTCATACATAAAGGTAAACGCCACTTTCTGACCTGGGTGGGGGTTTGTTTTTTCCTTTTTCCTTTTTTTAACAGGAAAAGGACAGGGCGTACATTAAAACATTGATCAACGGATTTTATGAATCGATATCGGAAAGTTTAAATGAAGATTGATTTCAATCGGAAAATCGATTTTTTAAAACCAGCCCTAGTTTTAAAGTTTCAATTCAGACATCAGGAGATCAGTTTTCTCCAAGAATAAAACCGGGAGAGACAGAGTATTTGTTTGAGTTTGAGTCTTGCTCTGGTTTTGATAATACTTGCCACATAACATTTACATGGTTATTCCCCATTCTGCGTACAAGATTTTTAACATTTCTGATCGTTTGCAGTGTTGTTCTCCTCTACATCGACTGAGTTACCCGAATACTTAAGGTTCCCCCCCCCCCGTTAAACTTGCTACTCGCTCTGATGGTCCTTGAACAGTGCGGGCAGGGAGAAGGGGTCGGACTGGCTTCAGGTGCCAGAGCAGGTGACGCTGCCTGGGACTGCAGGCCTCATTCAGACAGGGACACTCAGAGTGCACGGTGCACTCGCTCGCTCTGGCTGCCTCTGCCAGTTTATCACTCTCTACAAGTGACTCCGGAGATGTCAAGCGTCACAGCTAATGCAGGAGGAGGGCTGGTATTTGTCAGCCTTTGTTGCTATATAAAGGCCCAGGTGCTTATCATGTACACGGCTGTGAGTTTGCGTCTCGACCCAGATCTGCTGCAGTGTGGCCTTTTGTTCTCTCTGTCTGTATCTGTTTTCTGACTGACAGTCAGGCAGAAACTGGCTTTAACAATGACACAGACTTCCACCCATTCTCATTCCACACCCACCCATGCGCACACGCACGTCCTCGCATGCAGCTTTATTTTCTGACAATAACCCTCTGTGTGGTGTCATGGCTCTCGTGTGAATTCTGAATCCACCCGCACTCGACAACAAGGGCGCCGTCTGCTTACGTTAAGCAACGGGAAACTTCGAGATCATACATCTACGGCGGGAAGCGTTTGCCCTGACGAGCTCCTGGTGTCATTCCAGCTGCATCAGCTGCACAATCTTTCATCCTGATTGGCCACAAACACTGGCTGCTCTCACAATCCCCGGGACGAACTGGGGTACATCTGCTGAGCATGACGCAATGCGCCATGGGTAATTAATTACCAGATTTGCGGTGCATTCCGAAAACAGAGAGGTTACGTAAACCACTGTGGGAAGAAAAAGCTCTGTGAGAGGAACTTTTCATGAAGGTTAAAATGACCATGTTATAGGGCCATAATACAGAAGGGACCAGACTAAACACGCCATCCCACTTGGGATGGGTATCTAACACTTAGTGTAAAACTGTCAAGTACACAAAGCTGGCAGTACTTATTATTTGATTACAGACAGGTATATTTAGGCAATGTTTTTTTATATTTGAGAACTTCTGTGTTAAATAGTACAAGTTTAGGTTTTATAGAAAAACACGTTTAAAATTTCTCAAAAAAAATCCGTGTAAACCCAGGTGCCGCATCAGCACCTTCGCTCGTTTCAGAACATTTCAAATGACACCTGGCCCCTGCATATGACCAACAATAAAAAGGGCCATCAACACAGGCCTCGCCCCAAAGCACCACATCACACAGCAAAGACCACATGTTTAATGAGTCAGACTACTGTTAGACCACGGCCCCCCTGTAACCCTTTATGTAAGATCCATGTACAATGTCACAACCATGTCATGGCGTCTGCTGTGGCATAGCTGCATATTTCTCAGGGTTTTTAATATGATGATTTTGACACTTTGAGCTGCTGGTCAGACACCAGGATGAAGTTAGTTTGATAATCACAAGCTTGCTTTAGCCAGTTTTGCCCAACGTGGTTTAGGTCAGAGTTGGATATTGATCAGCTTGCACTATTTATTTATTTATTTTTTATGTTTTACGTCTCATCAAATGTCTGGTCACGTCCATAATTTCGTTTACCTATTCTCTGATCAGATAATTCCTACAACAGACTGTATTATATTCAGCTTTAAGTTCTTGTACGGCTGCCTGCACTGGGACAACATTGGCTACTTTTGTCAAACGGTCAACACTTCTCACTTCTCACACTTCTCACCCACCATCAGATGTCGGAAAAAGGATCGTTTTGATATCTGTATTGGAACTCAGGTATTATATTGGTAACGACGACAGGAATAAGATGCCGTTTGATCACAGTGACCCTCCAAATCAATAAGCACCCAGTGTGCAAGAAAGAACTGTGCTGCCTGCCCCCCTTTTGTTCTTTTTCTTTCAGCACTGAGGTTATTGTGGCTGATTACAATAAGTCACACGGCGCTGTGCATCGCTCTCACACTCAGGCTCTCGCTTGCCTCCCGCCCTCCCCTCTGCCTCTCTGTCTTACACTTGGACGCCAGGATGGCAGCAGGCTCGCCACCCTCTGGGCTTCGGCTTTTATCACGTCGAGAGATGCCTGCCCGCAGGACGACAGATAAAAGGAAGACGAAGGGGGGAATGAGGAGGAGGAGGAGGGTAAAAAGAAAGAAGCGGGGTGGTTATGGAACCATGCAGGGAAAGGTTCTGTGGGTTCAGCTGAGAAAAGAAGCTGCGCGAATGACAATGAGGCATCAGATACATTGCAATTATAACGTAGCGTGAAGGTTTTTGAAGTTGAGTTCAGGGCTCCCAGTGAGCAAATCAAACCTCGCTATGGGACTGATGCTACTTTTTGTAATAAATGATTGATTACTTCCTTTTTGATTGTCTAAGTTATATGATGCCATTATGTGTTCTCAGAGGCCAGGGGGACGGCCTCAACAGCTTCAGTCCAAAAACCAAAAATATGTCATTTATATTTTCAAATCCTCAGATTGGAAAACCTGGGACGATTAATAATAACAATTAAGATTTATCGAATATCAAAATTGTTGTCAATTTTCTATCGACTAATAGCAGATATTAATTGAGTCATCATTTAATCATTGAAACATACCGACTATCAAGTTCCAGTCTTGACAAAATCTCACCTGAAAAAGGTGCATTTAGTACTCAGCTAGAGATCATTTGTGAGGGAAGAACATACATATTTAATCAACATCTAAGTAAATGTAAGTATCCTATCGGACTCTCTATTGCCAGATAGACAAGACCCGGATCTGGATCTCCCTACATACACTGAAACTAACATACTATAATATGTTAGTATACTAAAACACACTTTTTTCTACTGGCTATTGATATGGCAGCACGGTGGCTCGGTGGTTGGCACTGTCAACTCACTGCAAGAAGGTCCTGGGGGGGGGGGGGGGTCCCAGGGCCTTTCGGTGTGGAGTTTGCACGTTCTCCCCGTGTCTGCGTGGATTTCCTCCGGGTGCTCCGGCTTCCCCCCAAACCTCAATGAAGTGTACGTTAGGTTGATTCTCCGGTCAGTGAGCAAGGCACTGGCTCAGATCTGGTCCCCGGGCGCTGCACAGTGGCTGCCCACTGCTCCCAATGCTTAGAATGGGTCCATGCGTTGGACTGTGTGTGACTGCGTGTGTGACAATAAAACTCGATTAGATTTTAGTCCTCGACGAGCTTTCTTTATGGCGTTCAATGAAGACAAATCAGTACAAATACTCAGGCTAACTCGCCTTTATGAGACAAGGTTATTTCAATATGGGGAAGTGTAGCTCCATCACTGATAATCAATCACTGCTACGGAGAGATCGTTATAGCTGACAGCATTAAATACTCTTTGTCTCTCTCGCCTTCCTCTAGATGTCTGGTTTATTGATAGACTAACAGGAAGCGGGCTGGAAATTGCATCCATTTTTCTCGGAGCACACACAGTCCATTAATAGCTCCGTGCACCGTCAGATGGAGCCCGAGCAGCCACAGCGGCTGATTTTCTAGGCTCTTGATAAGCAGCAGCTGCAGTGATTTTAGCAGAACAGTGGACAGGAGTCACGAGTTATTGCGCCGCTTAACAGGAGCAGAATATCGACTTTCCACAAGGAGCCGAAGACCACGAGGATAAACGCTCCGGAGGGGGAAAATCAACACCCGGAGGGCACAAGATGTTACCCAAGTTTCTCTAACTTTACCTGAACTCATGTGACCTAAACTTCTTATCCCGTGTCCCCGTGTAAACTGTTCAGTTACCTCTTGGTATACGTCAAAAAGAGCTTTTTTGACTGTTGCAGTCTAATTTTCTTCTTTACTAAGCTACGACCACCTCATTTCTCTTAGACTTCTCTTCTATTCAAGTACTTTTTCTTGGTACTTGTACATTTCTATTTTATCCTACGCTATGCTAACACGTCTATTGCGCTACATTCCAGAGGAACATATTGTACTTCATTGACACCAAACTGCTGCTTACAGGTTAATGCATTAATGATATTAGTCCAATAATATAATATATACAACAATTTAACACTATGAAAGGGGTCATCCTCCATAATAAGTACTTTTGGGTTGGGGCCAGGGCAGTACGTTAGAGTGACCTACTTTAAGTATACTGTACTGTTAATACTACTTCCAGTCATTAATTCATTTGAACTCTGTTGACATTTGTTCAATTCAGTCATATTATGTGACGCCAGAAACAGATCTATGATTGGAGCAGCAGTCTAATAACGTTAATATTTCACTATTAGATGTCATGGAAGTGAGGAACTTAATGCTACTTTGCAATTTGTAAAGTACAAATACATCACACGTAGGCAACTCCGCCTGCAAAGAAAGCCCCAGAACTGCCACCAAACCTTGTGGTGAGACAGTTTCACCAACTACTCATTCATTCTAGGTCCTTTCTCACCATACTCTGGACTGAAAACACATACTGCACACTGTGCATCATAAGTCACTTCTGTCTTCTCTAAATGACGCTGGAGCGAGTGAGGACGTACCGTTTTGGTAAACTCCTCCATCCTTGCATCTACTGTAGGAGCTAAAACGCACGCACGATAAGCACGTAACAGATGCCAGGAGGTGCGTTAGCGTAGCGGGAAAGGCACCCTAATGCCGTGAGTCTTACCTGGCTGGGCTCTGAAGCCATCTCATTGGTCTCCTTGATAATATTCAACCTTAAACTGTACCAGCTGACCGAGCGTCTGCAGGCCAGAGACCTCCTGTCCCTGCCTGCCTCTTCATTAGTCCGGAGGACCCGCGGACAAGCCATCGCAACCACAACACACACAGTCAAACACTCCCCGAGGAGCTCCGGCAGCACTGCGGTCCATTTCCAGTGAACCCAACACTTTTAATAACCCCAAATCCATAAAGAACGTTTGCTTGTTTGCTTTTAATTGGCTGGATTTTGCCGTCCATTAGCCTCATCTGTGTGCCCCCCCCCCCTCTATTCTGGGTTTATTCAATCTCTCTTTCACACATTCACACACTCACCTATCATGAATTCCTCAACCCCATTTTGCTTTGACATTGTTTCTCTGCCAAAAGACGAGATTACCCAGAGCTGTTGAGCTTTCGCGAGCCCTGTAAGGAGAAGGGGCGTTCAGGGGTTAAAGCCATAGAAGGAAAAGCGAAAATTATTTTTTCTCCCGCTATCTCAGCCTTGGTACCTCAGGGTCATCAATATTTCACGAGGCTGAGAGCGAGGGAGGCAGAGTGGCACGCTCGGTCGACTGTGGCCAGAGGAGGAGGAGAGGAAGGAGCAGAATCTCTCCATCATCCGGAGAGCCACTGCCTCGACAGGGCACCGTTATAACTTGTGGCCAATATAGTGTGCGATTAAAAGAGAGAGCAGGGAAAAGCACAATGAGATCAATAAAAAGAAACAAGAGTCTGGGAGAAAATTAATAAAGCTAATAAGCAAAAGAAAGAAGCTGAGTGGGGGGGAAAGGGAAAACGTGTGAAGGCTGAACATATTAAACACCACTGTGGGTAGTCTGGTATGTCACTGTATGATTTATACGAGTCATTAAAGTCCTATACTGTAGATAGACTGCCACGTTGTTCTTAAGGGCTACCAAGCAACCAGGTCGCTAAAATTGCTTGTTATGTCCAACCAAAAGTCCAAAACCCAAATATATAGAGTTGTGAAGCGGGATGAGTTGTTTCAGGCGTCCAGGATTGTGGAAGAAGTAGTGTGAGGTCGACTAACAGCTGGAGCGACGCAAGACTCTCCCAGTGCAATGATCAGCGCAATGAAGATGAAAAACTGTGTAAGAAAATATCTGCTTGTTTGATTAAAGGTCTACGGTCAAAGTCTGGGGACATAAAAACTAAAGAAGAGAAGCCAACTACAGCGCCCAGAGACATCCAATCGCAGAGCTTCACGTTCCGTTGTATGCTGCGCTTACAGCGAGCTGAACCTAATGATTACATTTTGCACAAAATGTGGCAGCTTGTGTTTATCTGACCCAAACATGTTGTAACCGATGTAACGACTGTACAAACGTTAGCTCCGAGTATACCGCTATAGCTAGGAGCGTACGTGTTCTTTGTTATTTCCATTCAGTCTCTCTCCTTTTTCTTCTCGTCTCTGTACGTTTATGAAACAAAGTCTAGTGACACGTCAACGTTTTCAACTCGTGCAGGCACGACTCAACGTCAATTGGCATCACCCCGTGAGAATTCACATCTAATTGTGACTTTCTATGCAACCATGTTGCCTCTGAAACTCGCTTTGCGTTCTGTTTCAAGACACAATTAGGTGATCATTAAAAGTAAACAGGAATTTACGGCGAAAGACATTTGGAACCAGCAGGTCCTCCAACTTTACTTCTTTTTTGCAGTGATACGATACAGATGTGAACCTGGAACCACTCAGTGTTTCCCTCCTTTGATAAAAAAATTAGATCAATAGTCAACATTAGTGTTCGTGGCTTTTCTGCCAGTTCAACACTACACCATTTAAAAACATTAAAGAAAAAACAGAAAGAGAAATGATCCTGTGAGCTGGTATGATTTCTCAGCATTTGTCTTTCTTTTCAGAAGCAACACTTTAAACTTTGTGTGACTAAAGACTTTCTTTAGGCTGTGTGTGTGTGAGTGTGAGAGAGCTGTGGCCGTCTGTCGATGTTTTCCATACAGAAGCCTTCACTCTGGACCCTGTGTTCTGCATCGCTGATTGATTAATGAGCAGTAAAGGCGGAATAGACGCACCCGCTCACTCTGTAATTCACTCTGGTTCTACAGCAGCTCTGTTCGGCGCAACCTCTCCGTTTTAAATCATTCATAAAGCTAAGTGTATCGTAATAGTTTGGTATCTAGTCATGCAGACAGTTTTGGTTTTATTTGTCCATATTTCGAGATACCTGTCTCTGGGATTTCTGCCTCCACCTCAATACAATGTAGGTACGGGGGCAATTCATTTATAATGCTCACAAGATTGAAAAAGGTTTCCTTTCAGAAACAGTGTCCCTGTTACTCTGGATAACCCACAAAACACACTGTCAACAGTTGTTTTTTTTATTAGAACTACTTCAGGCAGGAGGAATGGTCCCTAAGGAATAAGGAAACCTGCTTGTATTTCATTTCCATGAAACTTGAGCGAGCAGAGACGGAGCGCCGAGTACGCCAGTGAAGAGGAATCGTCTCTAAATCCATGTGACAGCAATTTGGGATGGAAGGAGATGCCACCTGATAGGAGCCGATCGCAACGCGTGTTAGTACCCAGACAGGCTGATGTCAGCACAGAGCCTCGATAAAGATTCTGGATTTAATACACAGTCAGCAAACAGAGAGGCTTTTGTTTCTGGGAAAGAAAACGCCTGCTGCTGTTGGAGCTGTGAATGGCAGCGCTAATCCTGCTTCTCTCCACGCTACAGCGGGACACACACGATCACACACTGAAGCACATGCACGAGCTGAACGATGCGCACGTATTTTACATTAAAAGGCTGTTTTATGTACTGGATTGTTCCATTTTAATTTTTAGATCAGAGAAGGCATTTGAGTGGTGCCATCTGGTGAGAGTGCAGGAGTGAAACGGGAAGGTGTAGCTATCTCGCTCAAGGATACCTTGGCACACACATAGCAGCATGGGGGCCAGAAACACAAAGCCCTCCAGCTGTGGGACGACTTTTGTTTTTTTGACAACCTGAAATGCGAAAATTATTTTGTGATCAGGAGCTTAGGCAAATAAAACTGCGTTTTCAATCCCCTCAGAACTCACTAAAAGTAGAAAAATAAAAGCTATCCGTCTATCCAACTGTCCAATTTGGTCCAAAGTAAGATATCTCCCCGAGGGTGACAACTATTATTTACTTAATCCATTTATTTCGTTCGTTTTGGGGAAACACTGGATTGATTAATAGATTCTGTAACAGATCATGAAAATAGTCATTAGTTGCAAGCCTTTATGAGATAAAGACAAGTTTCAAAACAACAAACAAGTTTAAAATTACTTAATCAATTGCTAAAATTGTCAGCAATGAATTTTCCCAGAAGCTGAATCCTATCACCTTTGGTGACCTCCCTTGAGCTTTCCTTCAGGGCCATCACCAAGCTTAAATGCCCGTTTCACCAACACGTTGATGCATGATAATGAAAACTAATTATCTAATATCCATGAAAGCTGCTCAGGACATTTATAAACTCCAGAGGATGATCTGTTGAATGCCTGACCTTTGGGCCATAATTTCCACTTCCAAACCAGAAATATAAAAACCTAAAAGGCCATGGAATTTCCTGATGACATTCCTGTTCCCCAGAGGAAAAGCCTTTTCATTTTAGTGACCTCATTACGTTTCCTTTAGCGCTCCCCTTGGGACAAACTGTTACATTTTAGCTCGACAATGTTACGGTTCTAAGAATAGCAAAATTATGAGCGTGTAGTTAATTCAATTCAACACTGCAGCCTCTAGGGGCCAAGGTTTCAGACTGTTGGTCATGTTTTAATCCATCCAACGACTGTATTGGTTGCCAACTGTGGGAATCCAGCCACAAAAAGGGATTTACAGAAACAAAACGTGCCAGAGGACCGATCTCCCAGCAAACACAAACACACCAAGCCCAGACAGGGCTGCTGTGTGGAGACAAACAAATACGGTTGTCAATCAATGTCTGAGTTTGTCTGCTTGGAAAAGTTTTCACATAAAGGGATCCTCTATCCACGAAAAACACACACATTAACACGGCAAGATTGTCATTTCCTATTGCAAAGTGTGAGAGTTATGGAGTTAATTGGTCTTTTGCTTCAAATTTCAAAATGAAGCCTCAGACCGTTGAACATTTCTCACAAAAACTATAAAAGCATTTTTTGTGAGCATGCATGCATGAAAAGACATCCTATTAGAAGCCACTGCACAACAACATGCTGCTCTTTATAGTTGAGAGGACATTTTTGATGATCTGTACTCTGCTGGTATATTTGTCTAAGCTCTCGAGTGTCACTTATAAACACTTGTGTTGACAGCGAAGATGTAATAAAGCTTTTTAATGCAGCAAAATATACTGGATTATGTAACTCATGAAAGTATTGTTGCACTCGAGTTTGCAATGCAAAATAAAAGTGAGATTAAACATGATCAAGGAAGTCACATAATAAAGTAGAAGTAATCCATCTTTGAATTTCTGTGCAAAGGATATGCAATTCCTGTCAAAAGTAGTGATACTTATTGTTTTAATTTAGTGATAGAAAATAAATTAATCAAAAGCTAGATGAAGAGAGGTTCTTCTGAGATAGAACAGGTTCAGCTAAGTCCTGAAATATCAGCAAATCCAGGTCATCTCTCCCTGCATGGTGTCCTCATTCGAGGCCTACTTCCGTCTCCACACAAAGCTATTTAAACACTGTAAATACTGGATGTAGAACACACTTGAGGGTGTGAGGGAAGGGCTGATGGGAAAGAGGTAATCTGAGGCTGAATGCTAAAACTGACTCAAACATACGTTACTCTCCCCACCCTCTCTCAGGGGTGGATGAGGGAGTTGAGGGGGGAGACTGGTGTTTGCTAACTCAACATTTCTGGAGCCTCTCCATCTACAGCCCTGAAACCCTGACAGCACTAAGCTGGGATGACGACATCGATAAGTGTAAATAAACACTTGATGAATGTGCGGCTGACAAATTTCCTCACATTCTCATTCAAATACTGACTTAAATGACCGTTCCAAAGCTTTTGCATGTTTTAGTTAATTTACTTCAAATCACATTGTTTGTGTCTGCTGACCATTTGGCAGAGTGGTTTTGATTTTTTAATGTGGTCTTCATACCTTCCAGGAAGCCACTGGTTTCCATCAATTTAAGTCTAGGAACTTGCTTCGAGATACTCTTGCTAATTAATCCATCAACATCCGTTAACATCATGTTTGCTTGATACTGCTGTTGAGGTTAACTTGTACAAACAACACTTGTAACGAGCAAGTTTCAAGTGTTTTTTCTCTACATATTCAACTCATCGACAATTTTGTGATACGTATATGTAAAAAATGACCTTGAGTGGTTAAAAAAGTTTTTAAAGCCCAAGGTAGTGACATCTTCAGATTGGTTGTTACGAAAACAGAGATATTCAGTTTACAATTTCGTAAAACAGAACAAAAAGCAGAAAATCTTCATACTTGAGAAGCTGGAACCAGAATTTGTTTGGCATTTTAGCTCATTAACAGATTATGTGTGGTGTGTTCAAGTTAAAACTAGGTGTTAAGATGCTCTTTAAGTCAATTTCATATCACTCCAGTACGATGATGAGCCAAAAGATGTAAATACATTAGTTAAGTTCCTTTTAATGTAGTTCTAAAGTAGCAAATGCTTAATGTTTTTCAAAGGTCTGATATACATATGACAGTGTCTTTCTCTGTGTTTTGATACGTGATGGCTTGTCGTTGCTCGCTGGGCTGTGGCGTCGTTTACCGACTACCACTAGAGAGAAACTGGATAGGTCTGGTGAGTGTGTTAAGAGTGCTGGAATGCTTTTTTTCCCTAAACTTCTGGAAACCCTGAAAGTGTAATTGTTCGAGTGTGCGTTTGAACAATGAGGTTGTGTCAAAAAATCCCAATGTGTGCAAAGAAATCTTGCTAAGAAAAAAAGCTGAATGTGTTTTCCAGCCTACATTCTCTCCTTTAACCCTTTACCGAATCAATCGCTCCAAGTCAAATTCTCAACGTGTGACCTTTGACCCCTATGAACTACTTGAGGAATCCTAAGCTCCACTCTTGAGTAACAAACTGATTCTTACCTGGAGACCCCGGCGCCTCAAAATACTTGAGTCATCCATGATACCGTGATCTCAGGTATCTTTTCCTTTTTGGTTTTCTTTTTACAAGGCTACAAAGTTCAGGCACTTTCTAGGAAGTGGGTCCACATGGAGGAAGTTACATTACAGCCTCCTCGTTCCTCTTTCCTTTGTCCATCAACCGTCAACAAACCGCCATGCCTTCCAAAGACAGACTGAGTTGCCAAGCAAGTTTTCCTATTTTCAAGAGACTCTTCTCTTTTCCAGGTCTGTAAAAAAGCTCTACAAGCGCTGCTTCTTCTTTGACGCTTCTTCAAATGAGTCTCCAGGTGAGCAGACCTGGTTTGGTTCTTTGAAGAGCATTTCTGTACACACCTCAAAAAAAGAATCGGTGTCAAAGTGAGTGAAAGTTTCTAACTAAAGTGGCTCAAAAAAATTTGAAACCCAAGCCTTCAGGGATATTCCATTTGGCCATCTCTGAATCATTGCACAAAAATGTTCGAAAACACAAACAAAAGACACCGTAGGGAAGAAAATTCAAAGCAGGGAAATGTGGTCCGGTTTTCCAGTTTTGGATCAGAGCATCACTCCCCTGTTTTTCTTTCCTTCCTTTATCTCTTTTGTTTATTCCTGCAGGTTGTAGAGGAAGGTGCGGTCTGGATGTAAACGAGTGGGGATCGTCCTCTCCTCTCTTTCGGCGTCAGAGCACGTGTTGTTCCTTCGCCCCGGCCTCCGTTGGCTGCTCTTCCATTCATCCGTTCAGAGCTGGACACACCCCTCCGCCTCTCTCTCATATGGAGGTAGCGCGTCTACACCTCAGCGCTCGGCTCTTCTTCTCTGCTTTCTAACCCGCCGTTCCCTAGTCCTCTTCCTTTACCGTTCGTCTCCCACCCTTAAGGCACTAGTCCAGAGGAGACTGCACTGCCTCCATTATTCATGGGCGACTCGCAAAAGAAATTAATGACGACAATGGGGCCTCAGGGAGTGGATGGAGGGAGGGAGTGGAGGACTGAGGGGAGGCAAAACATTAATGGGGAAGGCACCAGCTTGCTTCCCCTCTGGCTTAATTAGAGCCGAGCTGTCCCTGAATGAGGTCCCGAAATCACTGCACAAACACATGCGGGGAGCCGGCATTCAAGAGTTTCTTTCAACGGGGGCCGTCAGTCAGGACGGACTGATGGAGTGTGTGGATGGATGAGTGGGTCCGCAGAGTTTTTCCCTCAATCTCGTTTTCTGTTTGGAAGAAGGCAAACGAGCGAGAGAAAGGGAATCCGAAAAACAACAACAACACGCACTACGACACGCGCAAAGCTACCGGACTCGCCCGGCGACAGAGAGACCACATGGGAAAACAAGAGGCGGTTTGTTTGCTAGCAGCGGTCCGCTGAGCGAGGAGGCACCTCGCATCCATCTCCATGCCAACCGGCAAGGCCAGATTCCATCTGGTTAAAGGCGGCAGGAGCTCAGGGACTCCCACACACACACACACACAACTGTCGACTCCACGTGCAAGCCTGTCACACACACTAGTCATCTCTTCGTCGCCACGGTCCTCTCTTCTGCGTCCACTCCTGCATCTCTCAACCCTCGGTGTTGTTCCGAAAGGCCGCAGGAGGGAGGAGACCCGGCACAGCTGAGAGTTATGACACAGGAGGGGGGGAATGAGGGATGGACGGGGGAGGTTCGGTTTTCCTCCCTCTGAGAGAAGTGCAGATGTGGCCTCTGAGCAGGATCCCTTCCTCTCCTCCTGTTCTTCAGATCCCTCCGTCTCGTCCGTTGTTGCTTTCTTTGCTCGCTCTCTTATGTGTCAGTATGCTCGCATGCCCCGACTCCTCCCCTGTTCTTTCATCACACTCTCTCTCCCCCTCCCTCTCCGTCTGCGGAGGTGGCCAATCAGGCGCGAGCGGAAGACAGAGGCTTTCGCTGGCGATGAATGGAGGGAGGACAAGCGCTCCGCCTCCCACCCCCCTCCTCCTCCTCACGCCCCTGAACCGTGTGCCCGCCGCCACAGCCTCACTCGCTCTAATCAAAACAAGAGGATGTGTTCACAGCACACACACAGCGCGCAATCTGTGGTTCATGTTTTATTATTGTGAACGGATGAATTAATCATGAGTGCACTGATCAGAGGCTTTGGATGATTACGTATTCAACGTGGTGAATTTAAACACAGGCAGGACTCTTCTTATTCAACATTCACTGGCACCATCTTCTCACAGTGACGATGGCCAAAAATATGTGGACAGGCAAACATTGCACCCAAACGTGATAGATGAACATGTCAACACCAAAGGCCATGTATGTTCATTAATGTGCTGCTCTAACAGCCTCCACTCTTCTGGTTTCAGGGTTTCCGCCAGATGTTTGAACCTGCTGCAGGGATTTGCTCCCATTCAGACACAAAGAGCACCAGTGAGCACTGACGTCGGCCAATCAGGAAGTTCCAGTTCATCCCAAATGTGTTGGATGGGGTTGAGGTCAGGCCTCTGTGCAGGCCAGTCAACTTCTTCCACACCAAGCATTTCTTTACAGAGCTGCTTTGAGCAGGGGGGACACTGCCAGGACGAACGCTATTGTTTAAAATATCATTGTACAGTATGCGGCAACATTAAAATTTTATTTGGAAATTACACCAAAGTATTTGGACAGGGGTGTCCACACACTATTAGCCACATGGCGTGTACGTGACTTGAAGTGATGGGCTAATGCACCCACAATGCTCCTTTAAATAATTTTAAAGGAGCATTGTGGCGTTTCGTCGTACAGTGAATATTTTGGACTGTTGGTCGGACAAAAGAAGCTATTGGGTCACTTTGGTTTCCTGGAAATTGTGATGGACATTTAGCACTATTTTCAGAAAATCCAAGCACTAAATGTTCAACTGAAATTAATTTATCGATAGGGCTGGGGGATTAAATCGTCGATATCGATTTAATTATAATTTTCAATGACCTACTTTTAAAGTTGCTATGTGTAAGAATGTAAGATAAGATATGTAAGATATTAAAACATTAACATACGTCTTCTGAATTTAAGTTGCTTTCTTTTACCGAACGAACACCAGCTTGATTGGCTTGTTAACTCATCGTAAAACACACTTTGTTCAAACTCGAATGAAACAAAGTAAAACTCCCCAAAACCACCTTAGTTAGTCTTTCCAGTGTTCCAACCATCACAAACTCTGCTTTGGTGGAAATAAATCCTTAATCCAGCGAGTTCAATGTGAAAAACATTCAGGCTCCACAGCCGTCGCTGCTTCTCTGATGCTCGACCTCCTTCTCGCTCCTCTCCCGCTGGATGCCCCTCCTGTCTCCTGCCTCTCCTGGCCTGAACCCGTCACGATTTTGTCATGAGTCCGGGTCCTGGTAACCTCCTCCGCTCGCCCGTCCAAAGCTCCTGAGCTAGAACCGCCAAGTTAGCTGCACAGCTAACAGAGCTAATTTCAACAACAATGTCCTCACCGTCTGCACTCACTGTCTCACGCCACGCTGTTTCCGTTGTTGTTGCCACGTGACCTGTGCATTAACCAAGAGATATGAGAGGCTGTTCATGAGCCGGGGCGTTTTCATTATGCGCTTTAATGGCGGTTTGCATTTAATGCATTTAAGTGAAACTATCGAACATTCTATCGAACAATTGTCGTGTTGCTATTGATGAAGTGTCTACCGCTGGTACGTATCGCTATGGTTTCACCTCCCAGGCCTAACTGTTAACGGACGTAAGTGTTACTTGCAGTAATAATTCCTGGAAATGTGTTTTACAGATAGGTTTTGGAGTTGAATGTCATTAACGTTTAATCTGAAGCCTTATGCTGAAAACCAGGGCACTATTTTTAACTGGTGAGCCTCCTCTGCAATAAACAAGAGGGCACACGGAGAGACAGAAAGGGAGAGAAAGGGAGAATGAGGACAGACAAAAAACAGACTGAAAGGGAAATGTAGGCAGAGAGATTTCGAGGCAGAGAGGGAAGAGAAGGCAGAGTGGCCGGTGTCCTCCTACGCTCCCACAGAGAGCGATGCACTGATGACTCACAGAGAGATGAGAGATTGTTAATGAGGAGGGATGGGTGGGTTTGGATAACTACAGAAAAACGCCGCCACTTCTCTGGGAGTTGCAGCGGAGACGGAGCGGCTCTGTGTCCGTCTGCTGGAGCACGCACGCAGACGCCGCGACGTGTTCGCACAGCACCAACACAACGCACTGTGCGTCTGCGGACGGAGCAGTCGGCTCAGAATCTCTTTGTGAAACCGCCGGTGAAACAGTGGGAGGCCCCTCCCCATCCCTGTCGGGCCCCCAGCTCCCGGTCAGAGCCTCTGTGTTAATGAGAGCAAAGGCCAAAGGGGCCACGGAGAAGAATGTCCACGCGGCCACAATGAGAGCGACTGAGACCAGCTCACTGACGGACCGGGCCGACTGGCCGTCTGGTTCTACAAACACACGGAGGCCCCGCCGGTTTGTTGGCCTGTCCCACATTTGTTATATCTTCATGTGCTCAATGCATGAGGACTCTCTGAATACTTTCTATTCATACGTATCAAAGTTCGGAGAACCAAACCAACAACGTGCCAGAAAGAGAGAGAGCATTTTAGTCTCGCCTCAGCCCGCTCAGAACCTCGCTGGAGGTGACACGAAAAAAAGTACCTGGAAGCAGGTACAGGTACGACTGTTACACAGTGGAGAACCAAACAGAGGCTAATCAGGAATAATGTTTCCCATTTTAATCTTATTAGGCTAGCGTGTTAGCATGCTAACTTTGTCTAATTAGAGCTACACACAAAGTCATTGGTTTTGCGGCTATTTGGTCATAATGAAGACGTCAGAAGATCGCCGAAGAGAAGGCAGTTCATCTTGAGGGGGCGATGTATGTGTGCGACATAGTTCATGGCAATCCATCCGATAGTTGTTGAGATATTTTAGTCTGGACGCCGCCATCCCTAAAAATATGTAAGTAAGGAGATTACAAACAAAAAATCGTCTCCTGTCACTGCTCTAAACCAACCTAAATATACTCCTGAGCTCTCTTAAATGTAAGCATTAAGTCAGAACTAAAATCAATGACAACAAATTGAATAAAACTTCTAACATTTGGGAGTAGCAGTAAAAGTGCAGTATTTTGGGTTTTTTTTTTTCTTTCACTCACGTCCACATTTCCACTTTTACCAAGTGATAAGTGCAGGCCAGGAGCTGCTATACACCGTACGTCTTCCCTGTCACTTTTATCTTAAAGAGCAGAAACAGTGCAGAGAGAAGAAAAAGGAAGGAAGAGTGATGGTGAACACAACTAATTAAACCAAAAGCCTGTTCCTGCTTTGTTTTACGTCTCTGCCGTATTGGAGGTTAATTGAAGCGGTGGCCCCGGCCGTCCCTGTCAACGACAAACTGCCAAGAGCAGCACTTTCTTTCTCTCATTTCTGAGTCCCATGAAAAGAAAACGAAAAAAACAACCCTTGTTTCTTTGACCTCCCGCCCTCCCTGTTGGACCAGAGGAACAGTCAGCAAGTCTCTTTCTAGCTGACGGTGTGGGGCTTGTTGAGCCCCGTCAGAACCACAGACCCAGCTACCGGACTTTCTAGTAATGCTCCAGCGTATGAATGTGTGTGCGTGTGTGAATGTTGGCATGCTTTGATTGGTCGGGAGACTCGAAAAGTGCTATTTAAATGCAGTCCATTTATCCTGTCTCACAGCTTCAACTGCTGGAGCCTGGAGGGGAAAAAAAGCCTTTCCTTAATGGCCCCCGACATAAGACACTATAGTACAATCAGAACTCTAAAAAAGAAAACTAACTACCAAAATGTTCTAAAATCGGATTATTTAATGCCGGTTCATCCTGCTATCATGCTCCCAAACATGATTTGTGCTTTTTCTCGTTTAATTTTCAGGGGTTTTCATAGTAATATCAGACCTGTTCTGTTCATAGACGTTGCATAACGCAGGGTGATTGATCACGACCGTTACAGAAGGCTCGCAAAGTCAAGCGCTGGTGAAGGGAGAGGTCAAGGGTGAAAAGGGCGTGGCATGTGCACACCGACACACGCACTTTCATGCACTTGAGAGTTTCCACTGGACACTTTAACACGGGCGTGATGTCGTTCAACATTCCTGACTACCTGACTAACATTCGCCTCATACGGAAACAAGTGGCCTCCGACTTGCAGAGGCTGAAGATAGAACCGGATACCTCTGACCATAGAGCCCAAAACACACACACACACACACACACACACACTATATATAGACATGTGCTGTGAATATTATCACTGCACAATATGGATGAAATATGAGGTGTAATGAACTTGTTAAAGACTGCAGGAGGCAAAAGATTAAAAGGTAGGAAAAAAAAGCACTATAAAATCCTTTTGTTACTGTCCGCTGACAGACATGGGCCCAAAACTAATTCCAAATCTAGAGTTTAAAGTTTTATGAAGCCACAGGTTAGCATTTGGTAACTAAATGATGCCTGTATAAGCCTTCCAGCTGCTAGTGGACCTCATCATACCTTTTAATATCTAAAAACAAAATGTAAACAAACATCCCAAGCAACCTGAGCAGGTGCTTGCTCTTGTAAATGACATGTTCATCGCGTATGTTATGTGCTCTTGTGAGGTTCTGATTGTCATAATCAGCGCCGATGTCTGCAAAGCACGTGGCGAGAGAGCAGAGATGTCATCAACTATGTTGATGATTGATTAAAGTCACTGTTTAAGCTAAAACGTCACACTTTTCCTCGATCCAGACTCCAAATTGTGAGGACCTGTCGCTTTTCGTTGTCTCATTTAACAGTAAACTGAGCAAAACAATCAATTTGATGACGTCCCCGTGGGCTTTAGGAGCTGTAGTTGGAAATGTTCTCTTATTTTCTGACATTTTATGGCCCAAACCATTAATGGATTAATCTAGAAAATAATCCGTGATCAGATTTTCAGCCCTTCATTGTAAAAAGTGTTATATGAGTAAAGATTATTATGATATGGTTGTAAATTACATTGCAAAAATCCCTTAAAACTCTGTGCTACGCTGTGCAGCTGCAGTCAGCGGGTACATGTTTTCACCTGGTGGCCTTCCAGTATATTTACATTAGTGACAGCTCTGACGCAGGTCACATCTTATCCAAAGCTGCATGAATATGGATTTCGTCATTTTGCTGTCAACACAGGGTTGATTAAATGTTTTTTATGGAACTCTCCTTTTATTTACAGTTTGGTTGCTTAATTAGAAAATATTGACCAGGACCCAAACCACAGACGTGCACACTCGCTAACTCACATCCACCAACACGTCTGGCACACAGTCGTGGCCAAGTTACACAATGAAAAAACAGAAGTTATGCGCGCGCACACACACACACACACACACACACACACACACTTGCTCAGGCTGTTGTGTCAGACTAGGCCGTCATCCGCATTGTGTAGCAACGGAGCGGCGATAAAGAGCTCCTGTTCGCGTTACTTCATCAGCTTGATGAGTTGGTCTACCGTGAGCGTAACTGTCCTGTAGCCAGCTGGCCATCTGTCCAGACAACAGCCCGGCCGATACCTCGCGTTCAGAGCACGTGTGCACGGATACACTGACACGGAGCACACGGTGGGGGGTGGCGGGGTAAATGAGGTTTAGGGTGATAGCTGCAGTGTCAGGAAGAGGTAGCAACAATAAAACATAATGCTAGCCGCTGCAACGTTGGTCCACTCACAAACGTTTGTTTAGAAAGAAGGCAATTAAACACAGCTTGAGAGACAGACAGCTAAACAGAACTGAGCAACAAGCCAGTGTGAAAAGGAAACGCACGAGGCCCGTGCTTTGAGCTGACAGCTGAGTATGTGTGGGTGTGTGTGTGTTTCTGCATTAAGCTGACAGGTTGCTGCTGTCCTGCTCTGTCTGCGCATTGTGCTGACTGTGTGTTTGAATGAGTGTGTGTCTGTGTGTGTGTGTGCGTGTCAACCTCCTCAGACAGGGCCGCGGTGAGAAAGCTCAGCCTATATAAATTAAACACGACGGCGAAGCTCCAAATGGGAACGCCGCGTTAGTCAAGTCCATCCGAGACAGGAGGCGGAGGTTGAAATCTTTAGGAAAAAGCAAAATCAATCACATGTGAAGCACGTCTCTAAGACACACACACACACAGGCTAGAAAGAGCTTTGACCTTACATAAACACAGGCCAATGTTTTCTCTCTCAGCGACACACTCCTTCATCATCCAGGCAGAAGGAGACGGCTGCTCGGCTTAATGAGGCTGCTCATGTACGGAAGAAGAAGACGATTCTTTTTTCTGCTTGTGTAAGAAGCCCAGTGGCATAGGAACTGAATTTATTCTACAAGATTTTATCCCAAAGTTAAGGTAGACAGAGTTAAGAAAGTCTTCTTTTCCCTTGTGATGGAGAGGAACCTACACCGTTAACATTAGTGATTATTACGACACATTAACACTTAAAACCCCTCTCTGCTGAACGTTTCAGCTCTATAAAAACTTATGAGCAGCTGAAAATCTTGTTTTTGCAGACCTTTTTAACTTCTCACCTCAATGCAGTGATGTAGATAGAGGTGTACTACGGTGACATCACTGTGGCCACACCTTGTAGTGATGCTTGATGTGGCTGGAGGTGCGACAGACATTTTCACGCACCCTTTTGGAATGCATGCGGTACAGTTTTAGATATGTTTCTTCCTAGTGTTAAGGCAGCCAGTGGCTTCAGTTTATTTCAGTAGGCTATGAAAATCACAGAGTATATCTAGTCATTTCTGTCAGCAAGAGCTGTGAAGGGGCTGTAAAGCAAACAGCCTTAAAACTACCTGTTTAAGATGCTTCAGCTCAATATTTCCAGTTTTTATAAAATGTGCAAAACATAAAAAGTGTCAAGTTAGGTTCAACTTTCTCGTCTTTTGCTTTGCCCCTTAATCACGGAGCTACGCTTCCTCAGAAGCCTCCCGCCCCGCTGCTCAAAGCCACGCTCAGAGGGCCGCGCTCCCGCTTCCAGTAACGTGGAGATCGAGGCATCGCATGCTGCGAACACGCCCAGACCAGATCAAAGCTTAAGAGAAGGGGAGAGGGGGAAGTGGAAAGTGAGAGGAAGCGGGGCGGAGTGGGGGAGGATGGGATGAAAAGGACACAGCGTTGCATAAAGCTTTGTGGGGGGGTTGATAAGAAAACGCTGAGTAAGGCGGAACAAGCTTTACACAGTGAAGGGGAGAGAGGGCGGATGAAAGAGAAACAGGGAGGGAGAGGGAGAGAGACAAACAGAGGACAAGCCTCGACTCTTCCTCACTTTCATGACTTCATGGTTATGTGAAATCTAACAGGGTTCTTATACTGAGCCCTTCTATTCAGCTCTCTCACTGTCCTGGACTCAACATCAACAGCTACCCAAAAGGCCTCGCAGACCCTTCAAGGAAAGGGCAGTTTCAATAGCCGGTTCAGGTTTACAAAACCCTGCACTGCTACGGTCTGAGGCTAAGGAATCTCACACTGTATGTTTCAACAATCTTAGCTCAGTTTGTTCTAGGCAGCAGGCTTGTCGCCATCATTTCCACTGGTTAAAATGACCAACACGGCTGGTAGCTGATCATATGAAGCCAGAAGTAACTTTCCTAAAGAACAAACTACAATTGGGCCCGTAGTTACCACGCGCTCGCCAAGCTGGTGTGTGCACTGCGCCAACGCTTCCTTTGTGTTAAAGAAAGAAGCTCCGCTGTGCAACTCCGCGAGTAAACTGTGTGTTTCTGTAGTTCAATGAAAATTAGCTGATTCAAAGCTGTTTCAGCAATCGGAATCTCGCAGTTAGATTCAGATTGCTGGCAGGCCTTCAGCGTGTCAGACACATTTAATCAACATGTCATATCTTCTGCTGCTTATCTCATTTTCCAATCTGAGGTTTCAGGGTGTGAACATTAATCAGGCTGACACCTAAAACTGCAGCTTTTTAGCTTATTAGTCAACAAAAGGTGGTAACAGATCTCAGCTACACGTGTGACTCATTACTATGTATAAGTTCAGTTTCTTACAAATGTTAAAAGCTAAACCTAAATACATCTGATAAGGTCTCTTATTTAATGAAATGCTACTGAACCTCAACCCCAAGACAGCGGCAACGCAACCGTTGAACTACACGTGACCCACCGTTCGATACTGTTCAGCTCCACGCTCTTGTCTCCGGAACGCAGACATGCTGATGATCGGTGCCGCTGCTGCTAAAGATGGGCACGACCTCCGAGTGGCATCCCATTTCAAAGCTGAGTTACTTTAAGCGATTTGTCAATTAATGGAATTGGCCAAATCTTTACTACAGTAGCTTTTATTTTGAGGCGTGCAGTCATCTTTTTCCTGTCATCCAGCTCCGCGCCCACAAGAAATTTAGTCAGCTGCAATTCAGTTTCTCTAAACTCTTCCCGAGACCTACTTGCGTGTGAACACACTGAAAGAGAGAGTACGGCAGGACTATCGATTCTGTCTCCAGCCGTCCAGAGTACTTACAGCTTTCAGCTCTGCGGCAGCCCAGGAGGACTGAAGTGGTTGCTTATCACAGAGAGCAGTCTGGTCTTTCTGGCCAGGGTTAGAGCTCAACTGGACTATTTCTACAGTCAGGAGAAAAAGGCCAATTGGGAAGAAAGCTCTTGACAATACAGAGGCCCAAACACACACACACACACACACACACACACACACACACAAAGGCTGAGCTTATTTAAAAGTGCTGCTGAAGGCTGTTTTATCAGTGGCTGGCCAAGTCAAATCTCTCTGTACGCTACTTTGAGCTGATCGCTATCTTGTAAATTCACACTGCTGATGTGTACCGTGTAAAATGTGTGTGTGTACTTGTGCGTGTGTGCCAACAGAGAGGTCAAACTCAGTTCAAGACTGCGTTGTGTGTGTCTTTGTGTCCGTTGGGTCGCGCCACACCGGACACTTTTGAGCGGCAGCAACAAACAATGCGGCCTGTTTGAAAGTGAGGCCGAGGTTCCTTCAGGCGGACTGTTGTTGTTCTGTCCTCGTTCCTTCCTCAGTACAGTGAGCTCTGGTTTTCACACGCAGGAGAGGAGCAGTGAGCAAGAGACCGGACGTTAGTTCTAACCGCCTGCCTCTACCTGTCTTTTCCTTTCATAGATACAATACAATAAAAGCCTTGTTAACAAATGAAGGGATTCTGTCCCCAGCAACAATAGAGGGCTTTTAATCTGAAACTGATACAGGAGGTGCTGGACACATCACATGACCTCACACCAAGACCAAGTGCCAGTCTTCTCTTTCTCTGTTTTAATATAGACTATGTCACATGACAGGTGTTTGCCCCTCTTTTCTCTCTGTCCATACTACGATGGTAAAAGGTAAGTGCACTGCATTTATATAGTGCTTTTCTACCTTAGCGGACAGAGCGCTTTACAATATTGCCTCGCATCCACCCTTTCACACACCGATGGCGCCCGAGCTGCCGCCGACCTTCCGATCGGTGGACGACCCCGCTCTGCCACCAAACCACGGACGCAAAGTGGAGAAGTGTTGTTTTTTTAAAGTTGAACCACCTCCAGCGAAAGCTCAGTTTTATTTTTATTTATTTATTTTTTTAAAAGGTGGGGGTTAGTTTGAGTAATTGAGCTGAAACACGGAGAGATTTATTTTCAGATACTGAGAACGTGTAGATGGATTCACCTTAGACTTGTCAGGGCATAAATGTCTGGCGGGCTGAAAGCTTAGCCCATTAAGAGGGAACTTGCATTAATGTCCAGCTAAGTGTTGGAAAGATGTATGCTGAGATCTGAGTGAGGCCATAAAACCTGAGAACAGCAACGCCGATCAATCTTGCCTCTCGCCATCATCTCAGACTGAGTCACTCATACGAGACTAAAAAGCTTATTTTTCGGAAGAATCGAGCTTGAGCATGACCTCGGCTTCTGGTAACACTGTGACGGAGGCATAAAAAGAGAGGCTGACGTAATGCATGTGGAAGGATGAGAGAGTTCGTTGAAGGCTGAGGAAGCCACTGCGATCCTCCAGCTCTGAGAACACCACAGTCCCAGGAGGCAGTGAACACAACCCAGATGACACGCACGCTAATCAAATTACACTGTGGATATAATCTTACACTCCATCAGTAGATTTTGCTCGTCTGTGAGCGTTGAAGAATCGCTTTCCTGAAAATGTCACGGTCCGGACGGATGTTTTTAAATCACGTTATCAACAAAAACAAAGTGTACAAAAACTGTGTTGTACTCGCAGCGATCGTGTAGTCTAATATTTAGGGCGGTAAAGACCCGCATTTCTCCCATATCACACAGTCAGACTGTGTGGACTCGCTGTATGCGGGAGATAACGGCAGGCAATAATGTGTCAACAGCGAGAACAGAGCGCAAACACAACACTGGCGTTTAACTGAAGGATGGCACAAAGGAGAGATGTGGAGGAGAAAGACGGGAAACAACAATGATAGAATAAGACAGGGGGGAGTGGGGGGAGCGTTGGTGAGATGGAAAGACAATTCAATTTCCTCTCCGTCATCAGAGACGGGCGATACAGTCAGAACTGGACTACTTCATCCAAGACAGAACAGGACAGGGTTAGAATCTCTGCATGGGAGTGCGGTACAGGAAGCTGATGATGATGATGATGATGATGTGCCTATAACCTGGGACAAACTGAGCGGTAGAAATTATAAATCAGTTAAATCAGTAAAAAGTGTCTTCAAGTGTCCTTCAATCTACATCCGAGTTTCTTCTGAAATCTGCACTAATATTACGGCAGACAGACAAAAGTGAGACACCAGCTGGTGAAGAAAGTGGAACATTTAGCAGCTAAAGAGCCCGATATTTTCCTCAGGAGTTTGGCGGAGACCAAAACAAAGCTAAAAGGAGAGTGACTGCTGGACGCAATCATCAGGTGGACACAAGCACGACTCCAATGGGATGATAACGTTGCTCTGCGTCTGCTGGATGTGTAAAAAAAGCAGGGTCACCTGTGTGTTTAAAATAGTGTTGACACGTTCAGGTGTGTAAATGTGTAAATCAGAGAGTGGCTTGTTACATTGCTTCTTGATTTGATGCACCAGAGCAGGCATGCGCCAAAAGTCAACTTCTAACATCATCGAGTTTGATTAATCGTGGGTGAGAAAGTGATTGTGTACGGAATAATGCATGTCGTGCGGTTAATAAAAACATATGCCAGACACGGGATCCAAGCATCGCCGCCCCCCGTTTGGATGCTCTGAAATAGCAAATTGTGTCGCCAACATCTTTGTCAAACGTGAAATAAAGTTGACTTCACTACTCCAAGTAACAACGAGGAGAAGACGTAGCCGAGCAACAGCTGAAAAGGCGGCACTCCAGCTGTGAGTTACCTATTAAAGCAACAGAAAAGCGGTTACCAGAAAATAATGCACAATCAGAATCCAGTATTCTCTGCGGAAATGGTATGGTGACAATATATGATTAATCGTGCAGCTCCTGATCGCAACATGTGGAAACCCCCATTAATCAGTCCGGTCCCGGTTCATCAAACGGGGTTTTTAGAGACTTGAGCTCCCATTTGTTTCCTTAGTAATCCACAGAAAACTCATCAGCTACCAATGACGGATGAAGGGAGAGAGTTTTGTATTGACGTGGCCAAATCAATACATTTCCCTCAGCGGATTTCAAGAACACACAGCGTGGACTCACTACTTAACGCTCAAAAGCCTCCGAGGATGTGAGCTGAACAAATCCCCTCCGCCTCTGTTGCTGTTCTTCCTCTCAGTATCCTGATGGCTCGCTTTCTTTTCTCTGGCTCCTTCTCTTGACTGGGATCGTGGGGAAAGTGTTCAGAAACGATCCAGTTTGCAAGTCAGATCAAAGTCCAGGAGGAAGCTCACCGCAGGAAGACGGCCTTTGAGGTGGCGAACCCACTATCGGTCCTCTCATTTTCAGCTTTTCTCAAAAATCTGAGGCGCTGGCCGCTGCCGCCAAAGCATTTTATCATTATTTCTCTTTGTCATCGAAGCTTTTTGATGAGGATCCAGTTTGATTAAAAGACTTTAAGAAATGTCTTTGGTTTTAATCAAACTCTAATGGGAGAACTAATGGTGTTTTCCCCCCAGCTGCCAAAGCACTGATTTGTTTGGGGCTTGTGTTTTGTAGTTTCACCCGCCTTTTATACGTTTTGGCTTGTGAATCCAATAAAAGACGTTGGCAAATGATGAAAAATGCTATTAGGAGTGAAGTGAGGGAGGAGAACAGATGACCGTGAGGAGCAAATGGAGTCTAACAAACAGCATCAACAAAGAAACAAAGACCACTGAAAGGTCTCTTAACAGCAGGCACAGGAACATTTCTAATTGTTTTATGTTTTACCGTGACTAAACCTGGCAGTTTGTTGTTGACAGGGATTTCAAGGTTTCCTATTGTAATAACTATAACTCCATGAAAATAGAACAGTGAATTGTAATGGCTTAAGCCCCATTCGGACATGATTAACATTACAGGGGGAGGTAGGGAATGAAATATTCTCTGTGGGGAAATGACAGGACATGGTCTGTAACAGACTCAGACATTCAGCAGGACTAGCCAAAAGAGAAAGACAAAAAAGCCTCCCTGGTGGTGGCGGCGGCGGCGGGGGGAAGGGGGGGGTTGAAGGGGAGAGGGAGAGACGTGAGGCAAAGATACTGCGTGAGGTGAATTTGACTCAAAAATCATACTCATAGTTCAAAGTGAGATCTTAACACACTGACATGAAAAACATATTGATATTATTCAGTGTATGTCTACCACAAATTAACTTCAGAACTTGCCTGAGAATCGTCACATTTTTCAGTTTTCTTCAGAATCTAAGTAACCCAGTGAGAGCTGTCTGTACACCCATGGGTACGTTGTAAACAGGAACTGCTAACAGCTAATTCGGCATATTTTTAATGGTTGCAAATTTGCCAAAATGTAAACAAATACAGGCTAAAAAAAAATAGAAAAAAAACAGAGCTCAAAAGCGAGTACCAGTAACTAACTTACCTGTAGCTCACGGAAATTACAACAGTCTATTAGATTAGCTCTTGCTCTGCTGAAGGCTGTGATTTTTCCTGCCAGCGTATTGGTACCCTGATAGGCCTACATGTTGGGTGTGTTTCAATCTATCAGACAAGCAAAAACATTGACTGCCTCCATTTTACCGATTTAGGACCTACGAGGAGAGAAAAGTGACCCAGACTGAATCTGGGCTTTGGCTTCTGCCAAGTTTTATGTCCTGCTGATGTGACCTGCAGTCAGTCTGTCTGTGATCTGCATCCTCTCTGCTGTTAACTGTTCTGATTTCCAACCCCCCCCAAACACAGCCTAACCCGCACTTCACCTCACACTTATCTCCTCTAATGCAGAGCACAGCCGATCTGTGGGGACTCCATCACCATTTCACACTGAACCATAAGATCTACACTCCCAAACACCGATTTTATCACTGTGGAGTTCAGGCAATGTGTGAAAAACACGTCTTAACCCACAAAGGAATTTGTACCTGTTCTACTTGTAAATGTCTTGTCTTGCTGCTATTGTGTTTTAATCACCTGTGTGCTGCTGCTACTTGTTTTATTATTTGGGGCTTTTTGCCTTTAATTTGACAGTGCAGTTGTAGATAGAAAGGGAATAACATGCAGCAAAGGGCTGAATTCAAACCCTGGCCGTGCAACCAACAGACATGTGCCCGTATTTGAATTTTCAATTTTATTCATATAAAGCCAGTTTATAATAGAGGTTATCTCATCGCTCTTTTCTTTAGAGCAGGTCTAGACCGAACTATTTATAACAGTATTTACAGAGACCCAACAATTCCCACCATAAGCAAGCACTTGGCGACAGTGGCAAGGAAAAACTGCCTTAAGAGGCAGAAACCTCGAGCATAAACAGACTCGAGGTGGGCGTCCATCCGCACCACATGCTTTCTCAGAATTGCAGCCTACTTTTATATATTCTTTGATCAAACAGTTTAGAATTTAAATCAAACTTTTGCTAAATTTAGACAGCATTTTACCCCAGCAGAGGTCTTGTACAGCTGCTATAAGTAGCTTTACACACTACTAGTGTAAAGGAGGGGGAAGTTAACCTAAGTTAGGTTTCAAGTACAAAGTGAAGTATATAAGTCTGAGTTAAGTATTCATTTAAGTGAGATTTTTATGGAGTATAAATAATAAGTAAAATATCTGTGAAATAAAGTGAAGTGAATAAAAGTACGGTTAGGGTAAGTAGTGTGTAATGTTAAAGCGGAGTTAAGTATTAGGTTGAAAAGTAAAGCTAAGTTACTAAGCTAAGCTAGTGAGTATGTTAGGTTGAAAGTAAAAAGTTAAGGAACAACTGAAGTGAACTGAAGTTAAAGTGGTGTAGGGTGGGGTGAAGTTAAGGGAAGTTAAACTAAGTTAAGCACAGTTAGTTTACAGTTGAGATACGTAGCAAGTTGTAAGTGAAGTCGAGTGAAATGAAGCTAATTTACTGAGTTAAGGAGTAAGTTAAGAAGTAAATGAGGTGAAATAAAGTGAAGCGTTTTATAAATCTGTAAGACTAGAGGCAGAGCTAATTTCCATCAATAATATTTCCTTCTCTGACTGCCGTAGATTACTGTATGTTCACTGAGGTGACAGCAGTCAGCTCTGGTCGGTTTTACGCTGGTGACTCAGGCCACGAGGGAGTTAGCCCGGGTGTCCTTGGGTGCAGGGAGCTGATCCGTATATAGGGTGCTATTGATTAGGAAAAGGAGCGATCGATGTTGAGTGGAAAACTCTGGGGAAAACACACGCAAAGACACGCTGTACAAGCTACAGTGAACATAAAGCATTAGCACTGTGCTACTGACGACAGCACTAAGGTTCAGATTCATGGGGGCACCGCTAGGAAGCTGTTTTGTTTGCTGGTTAGGTTCCAAGTACACTCGAAACAAAACTGCATTCGGCGTGTTCTCAGAGGACAAAATGCCAGCCAGCAGAACCAAGAAGCTCGCTCGCCACTCCCACGAGTCAAATATGTCTTATTATTGGTTTTAGATCACGTATTTCCACAGGTGTTAACTTCACGTTGTGAGGAACCCTAGAGACGTGTTTGTTCCCGTCCTGACTCGCAGCTCCTTCATCTGGCATTGATGCCGTCACGTTTAACGACTACACCCGAAGTCCCAGAAGCTGTATTCGACGGCAGTCTGAGAACACTCCGTTCGATTTTATTAAGAAGCGAGACAGAAATGAAAATGTCCTCCTTATCCCCTCCTTCCATTCAGGCACCCGTCACTCTACGAGGCTCACAGCTTTAAGGTGCGATCACTTTACCTTGGAAGTGTCCTCCAAGTGGCATTTAAATGACTACTTGTGGATTCAGGACACTTGCTGGCGTCTGCTGTGTGAGCGAGTTGAAGCAGAAAGCATTAGCTCACAGTGAGACATTAAAACAAAACTGTCTATGTGTTATGAGAACTACAGCAGCAGGACTCAATGACCCCCATCTCCACCTGGTATTAACTTGCAATCTGTATCGAGACACGTTATCTAGATAATGGCATTTACATTTAAACCTGGTATCAATAAGCCTTCTCGTCACCTCAGTTCTGTCCGCATTGTGAACAAATATCAATGTGCAGGTGAGGTGGGGGGAATGCAATGCCGCTGTATGGGCTCTACTTATCTTTAGGGTTACATAATCTAACTTCTTCTCCCTCCATACAGATTCCTCAAGTCAAGGTATTGGCTGATGCCAAGCACGATCCCCGCCGCTAACTTAAAATCTGCAAATCTCACTGCACAGAACCGAACGGGGTCATTTCTCCTGTCGGTAAGGTAAAAGGACATCATTTCAAATCACTTCCAAATAGTAGGAAGTGACTATTTGTCTAGTGACATTAGCTCTCAGCAAGACATGAATGTAGCAGAGCAGAAAACCATGAGTGTCCTGCTGTGAGAACACTAGAACAACAACTGCTGGCAAATTATAAATAAGCAAATATTATGCTCAAAGGATTGCTGTGACCAGACACGACGGAATAAATGTGGAATCACCAAATTTTATAACAGCGTTGACTAAGAAACAGGATTTAAGGTGGATCAGTAACATCAGGCCCAACCCACCCACTAATAATAACCGATCCCCTGAATCAGATACTGTAGGAGCATCCCAATTATCTTTCCTTTGCAGAGGAAGACCTCGTCTGTAGCGTTTTTGGCGGGCGGCTTGAGATATCAGGAAGAGGCAGAGTCTGGTGACACTTTCAGGTTGTGTTTTTCTTAAAGCGTCCTGAAATGTTGCCTTCAAATCTGAATTATTTCTCCATAACATTAAATATAAATTTATTGAGACTTTAACAGTCAAAGACCACTAATCTGCTTCATCAGGGCTGTGGGTGTGGTTTGATCAAATTTGAGTGACAGTAACCAAACAACCCACCCATCAGATCCCGATCTAAAAGCTACTAGATCCTGATTGGTGGAATGACGTACGTGACAGGATCTTTTTAAGACAATAAAAGCGGCACGTCTTCATATCTGAGAAGCTGGAACCAGCAAACGCTTGGCATTTTTGCGGGAAAAATGATTTAAACCATTATCAAAATTGTTGTATTTTCTTCCTAATGACTAACCTATTAATCGATTAATTGTTTCAGCTCTCCTTCCCTTAACATTCATTTTTTCCTTTTCCAGACACAGATCCGATCTCAAAGCCAGTGGTAATGAAGATGAAAATATTCTGTAATGAAATCCAAAACAACAACCACCACCTCTGTGATGCTTGTAATGTTCAGGGCTTTTTGTTGAGAAAGCGTCTGTGATTAAACGTTATGGTTATTTTTGAGGCTGCAGTGACACAAATACACACACCAACACACTCGTTTCTTCTAATAATTAATACCCGCTGTTCAGATCAATACTTTTGCAGTGTGATGGATGGCTGGCAACAAAAACAAAACGCCAGACAGTCAGAGAGGGAGGGAGAAAGAGGGTAAGACGAAGGAATACATGGAGGAAGAAGCCGTAATGGGATCTTCTGCTAAATTGATGTGGTCGATAGAGATCACATATCTGCTGAATCTGACTGACTCCAGATCTGTGGCTGTAAATGGAGACCAAGGCTGTAGTTAGAGCTCTAAGTGACTCGTTACAGTCCAGGACTAAAACAAAACAAAAAAAACAGGCCGACCTCAATTGGATGGTGGCTGAAAAGAGGCTGAACGCAAGGCAAGGCAGGGCATCACAGGACAAAAGAAAGAGACAAAGATGGAGGTCGCAGGAGGAAGCAGGAGCGATGGAAAGCCAGAGAGCGCTGCGAGTGCTGTAACCCTGTTAGTGTGATTGATGCTGGACATTAGGTTTTAGACCGGAGGAGACTGGTGGGTCGGCTCGGACCTAAATCCATACATCACCGCGGCACAGAATGTCCCTTTCCTGCTCCATTAGAGAGGCAATAGCTCACTCTCCTAATTAACAACCGTTCATTTGTGTGTGTGTGTGTGTGCTTGCAAGACAAAAAAGCTTGAGGGGCAGCTACTAAAACTAAGCAAAGCAGGTTTCCAAATGAGCCACCAAGCTGTCAATAATCCCCCCGCCACGTGTACGGTGCGTGGTCCGGCTCGTCCCGCATATGTTCGGACAGCACGTCACGGACACGCGTTCACGCCAACGGCCCGTGTTGTGTTTGGAGCAAAAGTATTAAAACTGTTTACACGTATCCAAAGAAAAGCACGGTTTTTAAATCAATAAAGCAACAGCATTATTGTTTTGGGGGAAAAACTACTAATATTTAATGTTGTACAACGCCAAATGCCAACCCTAACCCTCTTTACGGGGAACAGCACGTTTTGTTGTCATGTGAAACTATTAACTATGAGGACTTTTAGTCTATTAATTGATTAGTCCGCCACCAGAAATTAATTGGCGACAACTTAAATAATCAGTTAGGTCATATTTTAAGCAAACATGCCAAAATTTATTGATTCCGGCTTCTCAAACGTCGATATTTCTTAGTCTTCCATTATAACAAACTGAACATTTTTGGGTTTTAACGATTAGGTGGTAATGAAAATAATCGTTAACTGCACCCCTGAAATTCTTTAGACCTCTGAGTAGTGACAACAAGCAGAATCAAACAACCAGGAATTTACCTGCTGACTTACAGATATATGAAATAGTCCACAGCTTACACTTTTGTTTTTCAAACACTTTCACTGAAAGCGTCCCAGATTTGAGCTTATTTTCAGCGGCACATCCAAAGCTTGGTTGTGATTTTCGTTACGAGATGACACTTTGTGGACTGCGACAAACTGGTGGCTCGGAAAGTACGCCTCCACCGACAGAACGTGAGGAGAACACTTGAGGGAAAAGACTTTCACTGGATCTCCAAATAAACTAAACTCAAATAATGAGCCCTATTGAATGGCCTGAACTCACTGACCCGCAGTAGTTTCTGTAAGTCAACCAGAGGGAGATAAGAGAGCTGGCAAAAGAGCTAGACAAAGACCCAGAGCTCCTTACTGAGCTTCTGTGGGAGCTCAAGCACTGTGTGTGTGTGTGTGTGTGTGCATAATTGTGGTTACCCCCCCCCCGCCACCACCTCATGCGGCGTGGTTGTCACACTCTGCTCTCTGCGTAAGATACCCAACATGCACACTCGTCTCAAAGTGCAAATGAGAAAATCACACTGCGTTCAAAACATCATTAACCAGAGCTCCCAGGGTGTGAAGACGGCACACACACAAACACACACTCCCTCACTCTGTCTTAAGTTCTATCTTTCAGTCCCCGTTACTGTCCACTTTTAAACTTTAAAAGCAGATGGAGGACACATTTTTCTGTGGAAAATATGCACACTTGTAAACAACACATACATCATAAATAAGAGGTGTTCCAGAGCAGAACGTCCAGTGCCACCTGAAATGGATCCGGGCTATAAACTAGTGTTGAGATTGGAAAAAAAAAGAAAAAGAAAAAGAGCTGCATGCAGGAACATTTCCTTATGGTTATCCTATTCCTAAACTGTCTTCTTGCCATCAGGTTTGCTTGTACGACGAGTCTTCCACGTCGGCTTGAAGCAAACGCTCTGACGTATCTGCATCAGCCTGCTGTAAACTGCTTGTTTTAACTGGATGAATGCCACCTTCTGGATCAGGTGGTAGGTGTACGTTAATAAGATTTGAACATTAGCAATCCACAACACGCATAAATTGCTATGAGATAGAAACTTGCTCCTTATTAAAGACACAAACACGTTTAGCAGTGTCAGCAGTGGTATTTGGGGACCCGAAACGACAGAAAATATTACTACGACTGTCAGCAACGTCACTGCAGTACTGACATATTTTAGATAGACTACATCTGTAATTTCAACATGTCAGGCACATATTTAATCCACATTTAGGTAAATGCAAGAATCACATGGGGCAATCGGAAACTTGGGACATCACTAAAGACAATATTCATTTGACATAAAGTTTAATTTTTTTTTATTTTAGCTGATTCTGGTGACATATGTAAACTTCAAATGAATTCAGATTAATGCATTGAAATGTGACGTGGAGAAAGGCAGACTCTCTGTACATGACTCGTATCACGAATTTTGTTCATGCTTCTAAGTACAAGAACGTGTTCTCTGAAATCAGTGTTATACACTGTATAACAGTGTCATACAGTTCTTCATGGCATTAGGCCCATTGTGCAACGGCATCAACACGTTTTGCTATAAGCGAAGGGTGTACTGTAAATTGCGTTACATTTTTAGGCTGGTATGCATAACACTTATGATTTCCTTACTTAAAATGTACTGAAACGTGAGTCTCATATAGATTAGACACTATTACAAAGTAGTGGAGGAACACACACAAGACGGTCACACTGTCACGGATCTCTTGCAAAACAAGCCTTTCATTTCGGCTGAGCTCACAGTTCAGGGTTTTCTTTATTGAGCTCTAAAGAGCCAACAAAATATATGAACCCACAATCACACGTTTACTTATATGACTTTTGGGGACATTACACAGACTTACATTCATCTCCTGGAGAGTTAAGCTAACCCAAACCTTAAACACTTACTCAAAAATCTGCTTTTTCTCAACTGGGGCCACGGCTTTGGTCCCCAATTGGACAAGCTGTCCCCAGTTTACTGGTCTTTAGTCTGAAATGTGTCCCCGAAGGTAGCCTACTTCAGACCCACACACATACACACACACACAACGAAGCAAAGGCCAGTGAAATCCTCTATAATTAGAACAGACATGTTCCACTTCCTGTTCTGATTGAAGGGGAAGTTCAGCCTCACTAGACCTCACTAATCAATCCCACCTGTCAATCAATGGCTCAGCCACAGCGCCAGGTCCGCTTCTCAAAGACAGGCAGAGATACGCGTGTGTGTCTCATACAGTGTAATAAATAAAACACTAACCACAGAGAGCCATCTGTGAGAGTCTGGATTAAAGGGTGGAATTTGTGTGTGAGATCAATTAGAAGTGTGTCCTTTGTAAATAAGTGTGTGTGGGATGGTGGGAGTGATGGGGTGGGGACGTGGGGGGCAGTGTCCTGCTGTTTGCACTTGAGACGCAATTATCTGGAAAGACGGGAAAGAAAATAGAAACATTCGGATGGCGAGAAAGAAGGTGAGGTAGACAGGGTAACAGAATTCATTGTTGACAAATAAAGACACACACACACACACACACTTCGACCAACATGAAATTCCAGTCACGGACGCCATTCCCAGACAGACGAAAAGAATTGCGTAACAGTGAAAAGTTTGTCCCGCAGAGCTGAAAACTAATCAGAGAGAGTGAGAGCAGAGACACACAAACCAGCTGATGAAAAGCAAAGAGTGAGTGGCGGAGAGCGTGTGTTCGCTCATCTCTGAGCAGAGAGTCCTTGGAGCCAACATCCATCACCACACCACAGTGGAGTTACTGTTCTCAAGGGAGCATGGGAGAAATAAACAGAAGAGACGTTTTGCCCAAAACCTCTCCAACAAGAATTAGGGACAGCCTGAATCTCAGCTGAAAATGAAAGACGTTTTTCACGGGACAGGTTCTCCTGGACCCGAGGCCGACGTCCAAACTCGTGTGCGGTCCACAAATGTGGTCTCGGTCCAAGACTCCACGGCAAATGTGTGGGTGAACCACCGGCGTGATTGGTCCACATGACGCGTTTACGTCCGTCCCCGTGAAAGTACCGTATACACGTGTGGACAGAACCGTACTGTGTTTGGAACGTGACCTGATGTTTCTATGTGATCACAAGCGAAGTTACTTTATGCAGTGTGACTACAATAAGAATCACGGTGGCGGAGAAGGGGAGGTCGCGGTCTGCGGCTGAGAGTGTCTCCTTAACATTTGGAGAGTGAGGGACAATATGAATACGCGAACGGTCAGAATTGATAACATTTCAGAAACATCTCTCCAGGTAGAGAGCAAGCAGCCTAGGCTGACACGCAGAGCGAATGTTTGTGCTGAGATCACAGCATCACAGCGCAAGGTTCAAATCTTTTGAAATTGAGCCCACAAAACTAGACATTTAAAGATGACACCCAGGGCTCTGGGTCATTTTACAGACTAAATGAACCAATTGATTGAAAAAAATAATCAACTGCTTAACTGACCTTTCGCTAAACCCCTCCTCCGAACCGCAACAGTCCAATCATAGCTTAGTAACTGAAAGGAGGTCTGCAAGCCTGTCGAGCTTTGGATTTCCCTACGTGTCCAAGCCGTGTGCGTGGGGGTCTGAGAAGAGCGGTGTCTCAAGAGTTTGGAGGTTGGCGCCTTTCAAAAACACAAGCGCGAACGTGAGAGGAACGGGTTAAACTTAGTCTTTATCTGCTCTGACTGAAGCTGCAAATGTTAGCGTGTCCGGCTAACTAGCATACTACCTGCAGGACCTCCAGCCAAGCTTGAGTTAGACACCGCTGCATTTGACGAACTCATAGGTTATCAGTGGTTGCAATGGCATTTCTTACATGGGGGGGGGGGGTAACGGATGTGGGCTGGTGCATAATCAAAGTGGTCCGACGACACATCCCTCTCGCTCTTAGGTCCGAGCTGGGCTAGCTTAGCTCTTATCAGGGCCCGCTTCCCTCTCTTGCTGGGTCAGAAGATGCCATGGGCAGTGATCTTCTCCAGGTCCGCTGCCCTTCATCCAATCTTTAAATTTTCTTAGTTTTAAAGGACTTTGAGCCGTACAACTAAAACGCATAGTTCCAATTATCATTGTCTGGGTTTGCAGAACTCCCATGCTCGACAGTGTGGTGTACAGTAGGGAGCGTATAGCATTATCATGGATATCTGTTACAAAATGGATCCACAGTAATGACTTCTTCGCCAAAATGACTAAATAAAAAGGAGCCCGTGCATTGTCTCGATCATTCTGGATGAGGTGGCCTGAAAGCGAAATGTAATCAAATCCACATAAAGTTTCTGGGCTGTCAGAAGGTTGTTTGTGTAAACTTTGTGAAAATGTGTATGTACACTTGTATTCCCTCTTCTTTAACAGTGAACTCTGTTGGAGCAAACAGAGACCAAAGCAGAGGCCTGTGGGGGATCCAGAGCGCAGAGCCCCATTTTATCTCCACTCCACTTTTATCTGCTGTATGGGAATAAATAAAGCCGGCATTACTCCCAAATCTCACGCCGCCGCACACAACGACTGTTCGGGGTGAAACCAAGCTTGCCTTGCTGAACACAAACACCCCCCCCCCCACCAAAGTTAATCAAGACAAGCAGCCGAAGCTCGATGAAGCTATCGATTTGCACAGGAGGCTCAGAGCTGAAACGAGCAGGAGAGACAGAAACAGTCAAAAGAGGTGAGTGAATCGTCTCACAGAGACGACAAACCAATCCACAGCACATCTGAATGCATGACAGTTGCCACGGTGACGAGGACAATGTGTTCCTGCAATGTTTGTGTGTGTGGCTATGTGTATTAGTAACACCGATTATTGGTTTCACACGGGAAACGAACCGGACTCCTGAGTGAAAGTCCTGTGACCCATTACCTTTATGTTTGATGCTTAAGTACATCTAATAGCAAATACTTCTGTAAAATTTGAGATCAAGACTTCTTGAGTTGCATTCAGGCTTGAGATGATTAAACGTTTGATCAATACATTAAAATCATTTTGCTCTGGTCTCTTTTTTAAGTTTGTATTCAACATAGTACCTTATTATGTCAATGAAATGCACTGGGACGAATGTATATGTGACACAAAAAGGCAATTTATTAATTTGGCTGATAAAAAATATGCTTGGCAGGTGGATTTTTTTTCATCTACCAGTCCCATTGGACGGTGAGTCAAAAAGTTAATTGCCAACACTGATGACTATTGGAAAATATCTTAATTATAGTGATAATGTCGGCAACCACAATGCCCAGCCCTAACTTGCACGCCCTAGAGAATATGTGTATTTTATTATGTATGAACGCACCTTTAGTCTCTCCCTCAAGCCCTGCCCCCACAGGTGTGGGTGCCTTTGTGCACAAACCGGCACCTCACAGTAATTTGTTTAGACACCATAACTAAACTTTATTCACCTTTGACCTACCTTCTGGTTTGACAAACTAATGATGGTTGTGATTCTATCCTACTATTGCAGGTTTCGTCCAGACACAGTTATTCCACTTTAAATGAATGTCTGCAGCCTTCAAAAGGCTAAAGGGCAGAACACGTGGAATAAGTTTTCCTGGAGAAAAAAAAAAAAGAAGCTCTAATTTCCACTTGAGGCAAGTCTGCTTTCTCAGCGATGAAAACCTAACACAGAAATGACTGAAAATAAAGCCTCTTTATGCTGGCTAATTATAACAGAGAAATTAGTTGCCTGGGGCCTCGGCTGATGTTGTGCTTTGTTTTCCCTCCGTGCATCCCAAATGTGCGCTGATCGCATGCACACACTTAATTTTTCATGGTCTGTCCCTAATTGCTGTCTGCAGTCAGTCGTGCTGGATCTCACCGAAGGAGGTGGCTTTTTGCATGAGAAAGTGTGTGTGTGTGTGTGTATTGGCAGGCAATTAACTCAATATAGTCAAAAATCAAGTGGAAGCAAATGAACCAGTAAACCTAATTCTGGTGTGTGTTTGCGTGTGAGACATGGAGTGTGTTTCTGTGGATGATTGTGACGTGCAGGCAGGAGGTAATTAGCCGAATATAGCCCAACCGAAAAGAAAAAAGGAAAACGACGAGAAAATGAACACCCCCATCTGTATTCTTCCCATTACCTGCGAAGTAGTGGAAGTAATAATTTCGCACAAACACACACACACACACACACAGTAAAAAACACTTAGGTCTATCCATCCAAAGCTCTCCTTTTCCATGCTTGACTGGAAGGCTAAAAGCCCTTTGCTGCTGATAAGGTAGGAGGTGAAGAGCAGAGTAAAGAAAAAAAGGGAAGAGGGAGAAAAAGAAGGCACAGAATAACAAAACAGCTAATACGTGAGGCCAGAAAGAACAAGTAGATGATGGAGAAAATGAACAAATATCAGAAAAAGAAATGCGGAAGACCAGAAAAGTTAAGAAAAGAGATGTAGGAGACTTAACTAAGACATGCTGGCAGATATGCAGAGCAGGCTGGTGGTAATTACAGGATCAGCGGCGGCTGACAGGTGACTCGAGGGGCCCCTGCACTGTTGAATTCACTCCTCACATTTTCACCCAATTAAAGCCCGTCACTGTGAGGGAAAACGGTAAAGGTTGCAAATGACAAATGAGGAGAGGAGCAGCAGATAGAGCCCAGGGGCCGCACAGTTACACAAGACTTGATCTTAATTCTAAAAAATGGAAGTGTTTGTTATGAAATCAGTCCCCGTGAAACTCCTGCTGTGGTGTATAAAGAGCGTTTATTATGGGAGACCAGTCGCGTGCTTCAATTATTTATTAGCCTATTTCAATCTTGTAATTACGGACCGCATTAGAAGTAAGATCATAAAAAAGAAAATAGGACTTTATAGCCGCTCCGACTTTGCGAGTTACTGCACTGACTAAACTTTAAAAGTGAAAAGTAATTTGCAGTAAAGGGCTCCAGAAGACCTTTATATTCTGGTTGCTGGCCACAGTGACTTCTTTACTTATAACCCCATCTCAAATTTTAGTCAAAACCCCAAATTTCAGGTTACTTTTCTCTGCCCTTTCATCCCTTACCACAGTGACTTATATGACCAACTATCCAATCAAACGATCAGCTAACAGGATTAGAAATCTGACCAGACATTGGATTCCAGCTTGTGGTACTTGACATTTTTCTGTTGTAATGGACAAATTTGGATCTGTAAAAAAACACCAACCTTGAGGTTCACTGCACATGCCCTACTCATAGCAAAGGCCAACCTTGAGGCGAAATGTAGTTTGCATTACAGGAAGTGCCATATTTTTGAAACTGAAAAGTGGGGGTTGTATTATATTTAAGGAATATTCATTCTCATTCTTCAAGTCCATTTATGGTGTATAGGAAAGCCAGTTTAACACACAGGGGTTTTTTTGTCAGCTTGTGCAACATGTTTTTGCTGCTACAAACGAAATTAATTTGAGCGTGAAAACAACGTCTTTACTTTACTAATGAGACCGAATGAATTGGCTGCACTTGAAGACATTTTTGGACAAGGCACACAAATGTGGCATTTACAAAACATCCAATAAATCCAAATAGCTGAAGCTGTAATTTTTTTATAAAAATGGTCGAACGTGTGGCAAACAGCATTATAATGAAGTGCTGTGGTGCTGCAGAGACGCCCCCGGCCTGCACATCTTTGTTCTCCAGATGGGAGAAAACATGTTTGTTTGGTGCAGACCCCAACAAATGTCACATCATCAGTATTTTAATAGTTTTTTCAGTGAAAATGAAAAGTGAGAAAAGACTTCTGAGATGAAGACTATCATGCCTTTGGACTGACAGTGTCCTGAGGAAACTTTCCCGACAGGACTAGTCAGATTAAGTGTTGCTTATCATCAAATCAGTCAAACACACCCGGCTGCTGGAAAAGGGGTTGTCATCTCATATTCGGGCCACTGCAGCATTTTACAGGAATGCTGCTCCAGAGAAGACACATACAAGTGAGGCGTGTTAAAGTCTGTTACAGTGTCATGGGAAGCTTAAGAGAGGATACATCGGGATACTTGTGTAAACTTCTTAACAGTTCAAGATATGCGAGAAAGAAAAAGAAAGTAAAATGATGTGTGCGCGCGCCATTTATCAGTGAATGTTTTACTTTTCCGTCCTTCCTCTGACAGAGCAGACAGCAGGTACACAAGGCTAGACAGGACTGCTCACTTCACCTCCGGCTCTAATTTCATCCGTCTCCCCCCATCCCCTCTCTCACCTCCTCTACCCCCTGTGCGCTTTGCTATTACACTCTGGCTTGATTTATTTATTCTGTCCATCACAGTGTTGCTCTTTCCCCCTCCATCCCACCCTCTGCATAATATTTCCCATCTCATCGCGGGACGCTCCGCTGGAGTTGTCGAATCGCTTGTCTGCAGAGGTGTGAGATGTAGGATGGGAAGTCAGACCTGTTACCCTCCCGGCTTCCCCTCTGCCCTTCACATTTGACAGAGAAAAACAGAGAAACGTTTCCGCAGAAAGCAGATTTCACTTTTTGCCATCAACAGCATCGTTGCTACCTCATAACAAACAACCGGGACGGCAACGAAAACTCATTTCAATTTCAAATAGACTGATTACTTCAGCAGTAAAATAACACTGGGCGTGGTAGGCACGCTTGTAAACTCGTATATTCTCATGACTTTGAAGTTAGATGTCAGGTTGTCGTGTACATCATTCTGACACTCGCCTATTAAGCTCCATACAGACTACTTAGTGACAACAATGTACTTCAAAATAAAAGGTTTCTTTATAACAAACTTGATGGTGTGGTGCTTGCTTGGTTTCATTCACACTTTTTGGCAGTTTAGGTATCACAGACACTTAATATTGATTATGGAGTTCCTCCAGGAAGCATTTTGGGTCCCATCCTATTTTCTTCATACATGTTCCCTCTGGTCAACATCATGATTCCTCTACCACTGTTATGCTGGGTCAGACAATTGATGCCTCACAACCCCAGCTCTCTGATAGCATAGCATAACATTAAATGATGCCCCAGCCCTGTCGTAGTACTGTAACACGGGTATGATATTCTCTGACTTCTCCAGAGAAGTAATCACATTGCCCTGACGAGAGTACGCCATTTAAAAACAAACTCACAATGTTGCAGACTGTTCACAGCTGGTGGGAAATTCTAGTGAATTTTCTAAGACAGCCACTGTCTGCAGTGAAGCTTTTTTCTTATCGCTAAAAGCATTCTCTGCTGCGTCTCCTTTCTACTGCAGAGTCCAGGTTCAAACAAGGACACTGCAGTCGCGTAGAGCCGAGCCGAGCAGACTCGGACCTCCGTTGCCGTTCGCCCGCCAACACATCCAGTAACTCTTCTTGAGCGTAAGCCTCTCCGTCTCGACTTAAAGAGGATCAAGAGATGAAAGCGGAGAGAAAGGAAGGAGAAAGAGTGAAGTGAAGACAGAAAGGGAATGACAGAGTCAGATTGGGAGTGAAGAAAATGGTAGCAACAATACGGAGGTAAAGAGAAACTGAGATAAAAATGGAAAAGAGTGGCAAAGACGACGTAAAAAAAGAAAAAGCGTGAAAAAGACAGAAAGCTTGGCTGCAACACATGCTAATACCAGGTAAATTTAAGTGTCAATGTCTGGTACAAATTTCTTTAAGCCCTGTCTCATAACTAAGGGGATTATACAAGAAAGGGGAATGCATGGAATGTCTCATCCATATGGGTAAAGCCCTCCTCGGGCTTACAGATCAACGCATTCAGCGCACACTCGCTAACTTAATCTGAGCGTGAAGGACAAAGGAGGCTTAGCTGTGTTCATATACTCGGCATGTCTGCATGCTGTACTAGAGAAGATCCAGTATGAGGGATGATTTGAACGCTCAGGCTCTGTTTGAAATGAACAGATTTCATTACAAATGACTTGATCGGTTGGTTCTTATATTCCCCAAGAAATAAGCTAAAACAACAGCACAGCAACACCAGTCAACAAATTTAAAGGGCTGGTTCACACAAATGACTAAAACATTCGTTACTGTTACTCTCGATGATCCGCAGAACATAACGTTAGTGGTTTTTATGGGGACTATTTCTTTAGTAGAAAGAAGTTCCGATGAAACCGTCCACAGCTAAGTCTGGAGGTCATCCTTAGAAGTCATTTCTGGAAAGACTTTATTTTTTTTTTTTTAAGTGTAACTTTTCAGTGATCCGACCGAGCCGCACAATTTGCCTCTAGGTATTGGGATGGAGGGAGGAATCTCATACGATAGATATCTCAGAACATGGACAAAGAGAACCAAAACTATCTGCATGTATCGACACTACTAAGAGTATGTGAGAAAATGTGGGGGGCAATTTGGGTGAACCGGCCCTTTAGCTAAACTTTCAGAATATCCTGTTAGGAAGCTGTGAAGTAGATGAATGACTGATCTTCTCCTTGAAGAACCCTTTCGACAAACATCAAATCCCCCCCGATCCACTTCGGGAGATCAGGCTTTATCATTTATCTGAAAGAACCTCGTTCCAGAACAGCAGCGGTGAAAAGCAACACTGCAACTGAACATTTTGAAAAGCTACAACAGTCCTGAAAGAGGTGCTATTTTGTCGTCTCAAGAATGTGAAGTAAACGAGTGTGTGTGCACATAACCCTATATATACACGGACGGGCATGTGTGTCCGGCTGTTTGTCAGCAGGTGAAGTCGGAACAGTACGGGAACACAGTTTGCTTCTTGCTCATGACAAAGACAACTGGCAGCCTGTGGCAAGACGAAGAGGTAATGTGTGGGTCAGGTGAATGTGAAAATAAGCAGGAGAGACACGGTGTAGATATGCGGGGAGGAGATAAGCTGTGCGAGACAGGCACGCACGCACACCATGTGCTCCATCTCCTCTGAGAGAGTCCAACCTTCAACACGAATCATCACCACGGTACCGTATCTGCCCTCGGATAAGCACTTCTACTCTCGCTGTGCGCTCTACAAGAAAAGAGACCTCGCAGTCCGAAAGGAACGCATGAGAGTGTTTTACTGGCTTCATCTGGCCCCTCTGCTCCACAGCGAACAACAGTGCAGGACTGCATTTGCACTGCAGCTTCTAGAGGGGAATGACGGCAGATGATTTGCTGTTTAATTAGTAACTGCTGTGTGCAACAGCCACCACCAGGAGGCATCTGCGAGCAGTGGCGCCCATTAAAACCACACTATCTTGCCATAGCTACTGTATGTTTAAATTACATTGTTGATTATTAATTCTTAAACTTTTGCCAAAATTTGATGAGAATCGTTAATGTATCAGTAAGTCAGCATTTTTAAAAACATTTTTTTGTTTTCCACTTGCCACCCATGTGTTTTCTGTCATTTTCCAAATTAAATAGATTTTCTTTCACAAAAGAAGGCAAGAGAAATGTGGTGAAAGTCCAGTAGCTTAAAACCACTGTGTGTAGGATTTTCAGCCATGCGCGCAGCATGGCTCTAGGGATGATGATGTCGGTCTGTTGGTCAGTCCACCACTTTGGTTCAGACTGATGTATATATAGTATTTTATCATTTTTATGTCATATGCTTATGTTTGTAGAAAATGAGGAATTCCTTGTAAGAACTGCTGCAGTCTACGTGTTGCTTCCGCCCATTCATGCCAGAGTCTCTGGGAACATTGCTAATACTGCCACTGGGGGTCGCAACAGAGTGTGGACAAATTAAACACTCAAGACAATGGTGTACAAACTTAACAGCAGGACGACAACATTTACCGTAGACTCCAAGTGCTGCAGAAACCTACAAATCCTGTGAAAACGCTTGTGAAAATTGTCCAAAACAGACCAAAAGAAAAACAGATCTCCATCAACTTTGTGTGCTAAATATGCAAAGAAACAGTAGAAGAAAAGTCAAATTTAGATTTGGAAGACGGTCCACGTGCAATACAGACAGTTGTATTGGGAGGGTTGGGTTCTCCTGCACACACTCACTGCGTTGGCTGAAATAATCTTAATGGGAACAACTTGGAACAATTCTCACACACTATCTTTATATCTATAAACTGTCAACAGCAAACACACTAGACACCTGACTCGATCAGGTCTGATTCCCAATCACAGGTATATCAGTGTTGCATCTCAGTCCATCCCGTTAAACCGGCCGACTACGTCGTCGTCTCTGTCCGTCACGACGGCAGAGACTGGGGTAAGAGCGCAGTAATTATTCAACATGTTCTCATGTATATTTAAGTGGCAGCTGCGTCAGCCTGTTCTCCCACAGCTCCAGCACGCCACGATGGATGATGAGGTCACTGAGGCCGAGGCCTAACGTCTGCAGACAGCAGGTGTGCTTCACAAAGAACTGCCTGAGCACTGCTCAGGCTTTATGTACCCCCCTTGTTTGCATTGAACATCATGAACATATTGCAGAGAACAGTTTGTCTCATGCTTCTAAGAGGAAAGTAGCGTTCGGGGTCAACAAGATGTAATGTCTTAGTGAGCTTTGGAGGCATTTCTTCATTTTAACAGAGCGAGCTATTTCCCCTTGCTTCCAGTCTTCATGCTGAGCCACACTAAGCAAATCTGCGACAATTGTTTTATTTCACAATTTCCATGCAACATATACACGTGTCCAAACGCAAGTTTACAAAAAACGGAACATAAGTTCTTCCTCCCCGTATTCCCCTTCCAGCAGTCTTTCATTTATTTTTCTCTCCAAGACCAACGCTAACAATGTGCTAATCTGATTGTGTGTTGTTGCAAAGTTTCAGCTCTTCAGTGAATGAAGCTGCTTTGTCAAAAGGAGAACTGAGCTCTCAGAGACACATCGTTTTCTTTCTCATCATCTTTCTCAAATACATAATATAATATAATAATAATATATAAGTGTGTGTGTGTGTGTGTGTCCACATACCGTCCAGGTGCTGAGCATTCAGGGCAATTTTACTGTAAGCACAAAAACACACACCACCTGGCACTTGCAGGTGTTAACCAGGCAAGGTGCTTGGTTGTTAGCCTGGCAACACATGCACTTAAAACACAAGTGTGTGAGAGAGAGAGGAGGCAAGAGCGAGCAGACCCTCATTCATTAGTCAAGAGGTAAACAGCATCTGGACGTCCACAAATGTTTTCCCCAACACACACACACACACACACACACACACTCGGTGAGCTCCAATTATTTCACTTAAAACACACACACATTAGCAACACAGGTGCTAACAACACAAACACAGAGAGACCCTGAGGGAGGACGATTTCTGTCCATTAACATCCTGGGTGGCACGGCACACTTTTCTTATCCACAACACAGGAGGGGAAATAAATTCTTAAACACTAATCCTCTTTCTGCAGCCGCATTAAAGAGATTGTACAAGTGATGTCATGTCAACTAGGGGCCAGGTGATGCACCGACATTTACTGTTCTAGCAACATGCGCGTACAGCACAGTGGCTATTACTTAGGAACATATCCTCAGTAAAAGTCAGGTCAATCTTATTTATATGGTCCAATATCACAAGTCACACATTTACCTCAGGGGGCGTGATCGGTACAACATATGGCACCCTCTGTCCTTAGAGTCTTGATTCAGATGAGGAACAACTCCCCCCAAAAAAGCCTGCATTGTGCCCAGTAATTGTGCTGACTGTAATGGTGATACAGGTGACGATGGCTGTTGTTGTACAGTTCACAGTTCACCATTTCAGTTAGAGATGGAGATACACTCTTACATGTGGCTGAAGGTATTTTCAGGATTTAAATTTAAACATAAAAAAAAAGTTACGGATATATATGGATGGATTTAATCCCTGGTCAACGTTAAGAAAAGCCAAAAACAGTCACAACAAAGCTAAAGAAATGAAGTTAAAAAGCGGTGATTTTCTTTTTAAACCGCATGACAAAGAGAGGAACAATTAAGTTGGCAAAAATAGCACGGCAACCTTATGAGAAAATACAGAGCCTATAGAAATCACCCTCTGTATTTCATAAAATGACACAGAAGGTGAGAAGAACAGCAGACGAGTAGAAAAGAGATGGGTGGAATAAAAGGTGAGCCAGAGGGGCTCAGGTGTTCTTCCTAAATCCTAATGTAAGTCAATTCAACCCACGAGATGGAGCTTTAAGACCAGTAATATAAAAACTCTGACGGCCGTGACCCTGAGGAACAACACTGGACTGAAACATGAGGTGCTGTTTACTAAGAAACAGAGCGACAGTGAGGGAAACGGGGTCGGACAGACAGAGAGACACAGTGTAGGGGAAAGAGAGAGAGGAGAGTCTGCCAAGAAAAAGGAAAACATTAATACACTTGCCCTTGAGAAACATAATAACCTGCGATTATTCGCTCAACTGGAATAACTCCGCAGATCACATTTTCCGTTTTTTAAAGCCAGGCTACAGTTTCCTGCCGGCTGCGTCGACCAATCCCTCACGCTGCGTCGCACGCAGGGAAGAAAAAGCTAATTACAAAGTCATTCAAACGAGCCAAAATAAACGACAGACACAATTCATGTCAGCTTAATGGATTCTCGTCCAACTAACGCTCAGCACAGACGGTGGTCCTGCGACCAGCCCAACCACAGGGACTATAAGAAAGATGACTTTTTATCCCTCGTACAGTATTTACTGCCTTTATGTGCTGAGATCTGCAAACTATAAATGATAACACTGAGTCCTTACCATACATACATTGTACAAACAGTGGCTATAGCATGCAACAGACAAGGGGCAAAGCTGTTGGTGATGTTCTTCACATTAAACACTAATGCCATCTGCTGGTGGCTTTCCACTCCACTTTGTATTTAAAAGAGATAGGAGTCATGGACTAGACAGTCTTGTATCAGGTTATTATTGTTATATATTTCATATCTCTCTGTGTGTGTGCAGATATATATACACATATATATATATATATAAACCTTATATATACAAAAGATAATCTTGAGGCCATTTTCATTACTTTTTATTGCCTTATTCTTATAATATATTTTTTCCATGTAATACGGTGCACATCCTTATGTGTGTGACTGCACTTTCTATTGCACTTTAACAAACAACAGTACAATCTTAACACAAGTTTACTGTGTTATACTACTTAACGCTACAGTATTTTACAGTATTGTATAGCGTTTTAAACCTTTTGTTTTGTTTCTTTACTGTGTATACCTTAGCACTGAGGGAATACAGTTACATCCCCCTGTAAACTGAGTCATACTATACATGTTCTAGGACAGATTTCTTGAAAAAAAAGAAAAAAGAAAAAGCTTTTTGATTGTGACATAATTTATAAAAATGTTATATTTATTAGTTGCAACCACTACAAGCAGCTACAGACTGCAGCTTACATAGAGAAACAACTTCAATCTACCCGCAAGAAAGAAAGACAGTAACTTTATGACTAAGTATAAGTATAGTTTTATGTGAGAGTGACTGAACTTGTACAGGTCAAATCTCACAGCAGGCCGTATTCTTCCAGTAATCCTCTCTACAACCAGCAGGGGTCAGTAGAGCACACACACACACTCACTGCAGAGCAGCATTCATCCAGACTACAGTCACATGGAGTCAGCACTGCGCGCGCACACACACACACACACACACACACACACTCTGCACTGTGCGGCGTCTTGATCCATTACACTCACAAGCGAGCGCCCGCACACACATACATACATATACACACAAGTGCACACTACACACACCTCACTCTGTCATTAATGCTGCATTTTGTCTCTCAGCAGTGAGTGTTTCTGTGTGTGTGTGTGTGTGGCTCTAAAATACTGAGTCATCCTCAATCTGCCTCCCTGCATTAGGCTGGCAGAGTTTCAGCCCAACAGACAGGATCCATATGGAGCCAGACTGACTCACTGTGAGTCTGCAGGTATCCGACTCTCTGCGGCACATGTAGGGCGATTTCTAGGACTGTTTCCATATATCCATGATGCAATCAGTTTTTGTGTTGTTCGCCATTTACTTGGTGATGACCCAATAGGGTTGGAACTATGCCTGTTATAGTGCATTCAAGTTTTGGAATGAATTCATGGAAAAATGCGACCTTGGGCATGGCATAAACACAGAACGGCACGCGGCCCAAGTGCAAATATCTTGCCCCAGCATTTTCTTACATTTGAAAAAAACAAGTCTTCAAGTCTGAACCCGAGCGTAGACAAGGTGTCAAGAGGAGTTTAGCGGTCTCTGTGTACTGACCAGTCCGGTGAGTGACGGAGCAGACTGTCCCAAGACTTGGCTCCTCATACGGACAAGGTTGTTCACCTCCCCTCCTCCTGCAGACATTCCCCCGGTGGCCCCGGGCCCTCCAAAACCTCCAGAGGGCCCCTGCCAGGTCAGCTGACTCACCCCGGCGTGCAGACTGCTGGAGAGCGGCAGCAGCTGCTTACCTGTGAAGAAGGGGGGAGAAAGGGACAGACTCATCTCAAACCCAACAAACCTGCTTTTCAGCTACAGAACACTGTTCTGTTCACACGGGGCTCGAATCCCCTGTGGACCTGTCTGCGTTTCACTAAAGCGGATGAAGTGATTCCTAGTCACACCTGAAACATGATTGGACTGGGCTCCACCCTGAAAACCTGGGTGAGATTCAAACTGGCTAGAGCTCACATTAATCATCCCCAGTGCAGCTGTCAATTTCCTAAAGACAAAAACACCAAGAACAAGCCAGTCCTGGTGAAAAACAGAAATACCACCAGCCAGCTGTTTCTGACGTGGGATTATTAAAGGGTAAGGGCTGAAACGATTCATCGAGTTACTCGATTCCAAAAATTCCTTGAGGCAAAAACGCTTGCCTCGAAGCCTCGTTAAATTCCTATGATGCGCAAGCGCAGCGATCTGATTCACACGGACCGCACAACACAACGCGTGATACATTTTGAACTGAGTTGGCGTGATGGCGGCACCCTCGTCTCTCTCTAACGCGCCGGTCAGACCAATCGCGGCAATGCGTCACATATGCTTAAACCTTTATGTAGCCACGCAACAATAATTTCAGCATGCATTCACTTGGT